>JAJJMC010005941.1:2335260-2367346 GCA_023531435.1 Papaver californicum
ACTCGTAGCAACAACAAAATAAATTGGTTGCTCAAACCTCTCTCAGCAACTAAGTTTGAGCCACAACCAAATATGTTTAATTGCTAGATCTGTTTTTCAACTATCTTATAGCAGTTAAAAGTTGATCATGTAGCTATTCACTTTGAGGCACCGACTCGTAGCAACAACAAAATAAATTGGTTGCTCAAACCTCTCTCAGCAACTAAGTTTGATCCACGACCAAATATGTTTAATTGCTAGATCCGTTTTTCAAGTAATCAACAGAAGCCGCTTCCCAGATCGGGTAAAAATGCAAAAGGGTCGCGATCCCGCGAGGGTGAGCTAACCCCAAAAACCCGTCCTCAGTTCGGATTGCAGGCTGCAACTCGCCTGCATGAAGCCGGAATCGCTAGTAATCGCCGGTCAGCCATACGGCGGTGAATTCGTTCCCGGGCCTTGTACACACCGCCCGTCACACTATGTGAGCTTATAGCATCTAAAAAAGTGATCATGTAGCTTCACTTTGAGGCACAGACTCGTAGCAACAGAAAATGAATTGGTTGCTCAAACCTCTCTCAGCAACTAAGTTTAAGCCACCACCACATGTTAAAAAATGAATTACTCGGTAAAATCTCTCTCAACAACCAAGTTTAAGCCGCTACGATCATTTAAAAAAATCAGTTTTTAAAGTACATTTAAGAACTTAATTAATATTTATCTAACAATCTTATTAGGATTTCCTCCTCGTCCGTAACTACTTGTGTAGTCTCCAATTTATCTCTTGAACTGGAATGGTCAAAGTCACCGGAAACGATCTCCTGAGATTTCTCGAGTTCACTATCAGACTGTGAAGTTGGACAATCAGAGTCACCAAGCAGGACATCAGGAGATACCTCATGTTGAATTATCATGAGTCTTAAGAAAATAAGAAGAAAATTCATGGAGAACTGTACTAGGAATCTTTGAGATTTTCAAGCTCATAATAAGGATGTATTGGCTTGCTGGTTTAGCGCTGTAACAAACGATATAACGGTCATGTCCAAACAATGTCGTCTTTGAAGGTCTTTTAATTCAGGACAGAACAAGAGACAACATATCAACTGTGCATATAGTTTGTTGATCAAATAACAAAAATGATTTTAAATGGAAACAAAACAATGACATGGATTGGAAAGGAGAGACACGGTATTAGATATAAGGTGCAATAAACGAAAAGACTTTTTTTGACTTAACATTGACTTGGGTTAATTGTCTTGCATATGGTCATGATCAAATTTTATAAATCTAGTATAGAGAGAAATTTCAAAGTAAATATTATTTATAGGAAAAGATGGTTAAGGAAGATGGATATAATTGCGAAGGAAATCAATCGGTTGGGCATTTGGGTGATATGGTTGTATGAAACAACTAGATCAGTCTGTGAAGTTGTTTTTAGATTTTAGCTATGACAATTCAAAAAAAGGAAAAAATTAGTAAACAATTAAGAAAATACAAACACATAGACTTAAATGATTGAGGAATCGCAACAAACCCAGTAAGCTCCACAGATACAAGATTACTGCTGCAAACTTTGATCCAAACTCTGCATAGATTACACTTCAGAAGTTGCACTATACAAGATATAATTACATAGATATTTCACTACTCAACACTAAATCATTTCAAGCCTAATATTTTTTCCAACAGGAATCCAAACTGGAAAATAATAAGTAAGAAGTAAGTTCCAGATCGAATTACAATGAACACAAAAGAAAAGATAAACTCCAATTGTCCGTGCCCAAAGATGATAGATTTATATTTATATATCATTACCTTCCCATCAACAATTTCTTTCCTAATTACAACTACACAAACACAACTTTAAAAAAGATCAACAGAACATGCCGGATTCATAACCAAAATCCACAAAATAAAATCCACGCCACATTCCTCGCCCAAATTCTGGAATACCATTCACATGCCAGGTTTCCGATTTTCCTACTCATTCGTTTCCATAAAGGCAGCATTCTCTTCATACTTCACTCCAACAACAAACCTGATGCTAACCTGCACAATATCACCATGCAGATACGCAAATCAAGTTCATGAATATCATCGCCAATAAATGAATGTGTTCACAGTATAAATTCAAACATCCTATCACGTATACCTGGTGAAGAGTATACATATCTAAGTGCTGATTCAATTAGACCAGAATCTACATAATACCACCTGGTGTTGTTTTCTATGACAATGAATTTATTAACAAGCATGATAGAATACCACCTGGTGTTGTTTTCTTACTATATTCGTTTGGCACTCTTACTGCCAGCGAGCTAAATCCACGCCGAGGTTGATCAGGAACTTCTTTCATGTAAATCATAACAAGGTTTTCCTTGATATCATATTAACCATGTTCATAGACTAAACCAATGAGCGAGGAACTACATAAACCAGATCCCCTTTGAAATCAAGGGACAGGTAAAGTTAATGGTTCATCAAGAGGAAGAAAAAAATGATGACAATCAAGTACTTATTCAACAACATCCTTCAAAGAAAGATCGGAATTCGCAGCCTTGTTGGTTAGTCTGAAATCCTCATGTGTGTCAGGGTCGCTTGGCACAATTGTGGAGTATTGCATACCTTCACCACAAAAAGATCCTGACACCTACACGCACAAATTTGGGCAAAAACTAAAACATGGTTACAATACCATCAACATCAGAAAAAATCAATAATCAAGAAGGAACAGAGGAAACCATAGACAGCAAGTACTTCCTGAAGGCATCAAGCAATAACCCAAAACATCCCCAAAACTAGACCCTGAAGTTGATTTCACTCAAAACGGGGAAACTTGCCGGTTGAGAGTAACGCATGGTACGATGAAATATAAAAGAGAACAAATTGCTTATAATGATGAATAGAAGAGCAATTTCAGGTAAGATTAAGAAAAGTTTAAGGTATTCAACAGAACATAGTACGGCGACTTATCTACTTTTTTTTTTTTATGAAACATAACAACTGAACTACTTGATAATCTGCTCAAGGAATTGAAGTAATATACATGAAATCCCTATTCTCTATTATCTGTGACTGAATGTATGTGAATTAGAAATTGATTCTTCCAAATGTGGGAGGAAATGGAGTTTACTTTAAAAAAGAGAAATTAGATATGATTGATTGAAGAACCCAGTCACGCCTTGTCCCAATTCTCCCTTCACTTTGACACCATGTTTGGATCTCAATAACATCACCCTTATCCATCCATACACATTAGAGGAAAACAAAAACATAAACAAATTTAATAACTCAGACATCTCAAAATTCTCGTGTGACTGCCAACAAAACTTGCACATCATCATGCTATCAACTAATCTTTATACATATGTGGAACTGTAGATGCTACTAATTTTGTGTTATTGAGACCCACATGGGCATGAATCAACAATAACTTATACTTAGAATCGCAAATTCTAGGAATTATGGACAGAGAGAGTGTACATACCGGTAATATCAGTAGCAAGTTTGCCATTGCAGAATCTACCGGTAGGTTTTTTATTAGCAAAATCTCTACCATAAGGAGGATGATTAGCTTTGAAAATAGTAGGAAGATAATCATTGTTACCAACATCAACAACTGAATCTCCAAATGTAATAATGGTTGGAACCAAAGTAGTAGTCTTTACAAGAAAAAACGAATCAAACCCATGGAAGAAAACATAAAAACATGAATATCCATAATTATTTAAAAAAAAATAAAGTAAAATCAGAAACAAGATATCCCAATTTTGCATCCATTAAAACCAGTGGATATCTCTGTTTTTTGCAAGAGAACAGGGAAAACAGAGTACACCCTTTTGGGACTTTGTTTTAGTATTCTATTGATGGAATCTGAACTATTGAAGAGAAGGGTTTTCGGTATCGTTGGTGGTGAGTATGATCATGTTGGCGGCTCAAATTGGAGAGAGAAAAGCAAATGACGAAAATGAAGATAAATTTTTTCTTAGGGTTTTGAAAACAAAAATTTTAACGGTGGATAAGCCACCTCATACAGATCATGGAAAGATTTTGATGGTCCAGATTCGAAGTTGGATGCTCATACGGATTGTGTGTTAGTTACCATTGTGTATTAGTTACCAAAGTGTGTTAGTTACCATTGTGTGTTAGTTACAAGGTGGATAACGGATTTCGGATGTCGCAAGCAAAACGTAACGGATTTTTTGAAATTAGGATTCATCAAAAATATTTGTGTTTTTTTATAATTAGGGTTCTTAGTTTGTCATTTATTTTAGTGTTATGATTTAATGAATTGGGAAAGGAATTGGGATGTTGCTTAATTTCTTGTATAAATTAAGTTAAGCTTTACCTAATAACAAAAAATATTGTTTTCTTATTTGATATTAAATATATGATCATCCCAATTGAAAGGAATTGGGACGCAGAGCATGATGAGGAAGAGTTTAGGGTCAATGTTGCCACTCTTAAGTTTTTGCACACATGAGACATCCCATTTTGCTTGTCCGATAAGTTTAACGAGTTAGGGGAAGAGGTTACTAAGGATAATAAGGTGTAAATGACGAACATGACGATTCTGACTTAGGTGCAGAAACACTATGAGGAGTACATGACGGACATCGATGGGTTAAGGGTACTGGTAAAGATTCCAAATCAGGAGAAGAAACACTATGAGGAATATAATACGATGAAGAATGGGTTTAGGGAACCGATGTTGATTCTGACTTAGGGAAAGAGGTTATTAAGGATAATATGCCGAACAACAATGGGTTGAGGGTATTGGTGAAGATTTTGACTCAGAGGAAGAGGTTACTACGGATAATAAGGCAAACATCGATAAGTTTAGGGCACCGATGAAGATTCCGACTTAGGGGTCGGTCCTCAATTATGAAACTAAAGCATCAAAAAGTTTAGGATACCAAAAGAAAAACCCCAACTTCTTCGGATAAGAGTTGAGGAATATAAACTTAGGTGATATTAACTAAAAAGGTTGAGGAATATAAACTTAGATCAATGTACTAGGTCATTAAGTTGAATATGACTAATATAAGTACATTTAGGGTTTCGACTAAGATTTTGACTCAATCGACTAGGTCATTAAAAAAAGTATGAAACAATAGTCCATTTAGGGTTCCAGGATTCTCACTCAATCGACTAGGTCATTAAGAATAATATGAACAACAATGGTATATTTAGGGTGTCCTTGAAAACTCGTACTCAATCAACTATGTCATCAAGCACAATATGACAAATACACGTACATTTAGGGTTCAACTTAATTTTTTATCAATCTCACTTGAATACACTCAATTTTGATTGATCTTACTCATATTATATCAATTTTTTTTTTATCAATTTCACTCAGATTTATTGAATTTTATTCAATCTCAATCAATCTCATTCATTTTTTCATCGATTTCGCTAGAATTTACTCATTTTCATCGATAAAAAAATGAATAAGTTTGATTGAGAATGAATAAAATTGATATAATTTGAGTAAGATCGATCAAAATTGAGTGTATTCAAGTCGATTCGATAAAAAATTGAGTGAGTTTTAGTGAGATTGATGAAATCATAGTTAATTTTGGTTGATCGGAATAGTCGAGTAATATGCATATTACTATTGTAACGTCGGAAATGGATATTTCTATCGTAATGTAACAAATTTTGGAAATTAGAATTTATCAAAAAAAATATTGTAATTAGGGTTATTAGTTTGTCATTTGCTTATAAGTTATGATTTGATGAATTGGGTTGAACCCCAACAAATGTTCAATTAAAAGGAATTGAGATGTAGCTTAATTTCTTGTATAAAGTTAAGCTTTACCTAATAACAAAAAATATATGATCATCCCAATTGAAAGGAATTGGGACGCAAAGCTTGATGTCTCGTAGTTTAGAGTTACTGTAGCGACTCTTAAGTTTTTGCATACATGAGACACCCCATTTTGCGTGTCTGATAAGTTTAACGAGTTAGGGGAAGAGGTTACTAATTATAATAAGGTGTACAAGACGAACATGACAGGTTGATGGTTCGGGGTTTAGGGTTTGGGGTTCAGGGTTTGGGGTTCAGGGTTCATGTACACCTTATTATCCTTAGTAACCTCTTTCCTAACTCGTTAAACTTATCGGACACGTAAAATTTGGTCCTTTTAATTGAACTTCTGTTAGGTTTCAACCCTATTCATCAAATCATAACTTATAAACAAATGACAAATTAAGAACCTTAATTACCAAAAAAAAATAAAATATTTTTGATGAATCATAATTTCCAAAATTCGTTAGTTACTATAGAATTATCCGTTTCCGACATTCGAAATTCGTTATCCATCTTTCAAATTTTCGTTTCAGTAAGATGTTAACTAACACAAAATGGTAACTAACACACAATCCATATGACCATCCAACAACGAATCTGGATCATCAAAATATTTCCAAGATCCGTATGAGGCACCATCACCACCGTTAATTTTTTTTTATCAAAACCCTAAACAAAATTCTCTCTTTCATTTTCGACATTTTTTTTTCTCTCACTCCCAATTTGAGCCGCCTTAGGAGAAAACTAGGGTTCCATTTTCGACATTTGCTTTTCGACTGCAGCATCACCACCATCACCGCCGAGTCAAGGCTCACTCTTCTCATCGTCTATGTTCTCCAATCTTGTTTTTGTTTTTCATTTGTTGAAGATTCGTTGAAGATTCCGAGTCAGACCTGCACATCTCTGTACGTATGTAAAATCTTGTTTTTGTTTTTCATTTTTTTAAGATTTCGGTATTATGAACAAAACCTCAATCTCCTTGTTCATGTTTTTGGTTAATTAATAACTAATCAGGCTTTTCGATGATTAGAAAATGGGGCTGAAGTTTACCTTTATGGCTATACACATCTGTGCCATTGAGATGAATACAGCTACCTTTTTCTTTAGGTGGGTATATCGATGGCTCTTTTTCTGTTTTTGAACCACTGTGGTCTCCCTATTATCACATGGAATTTGAGCTTACATGGGCTATTTGAAGTGTTTGTGACTGACATACGTCATTTCAGTTTATGATATCTTTACGTACCTTCATTGATTGCATCTTGTTTGGCCAAGAGGACAGGTATTATCTGATATGGAGTCTGGAAACGAGTTCATCATGTGTGAATACAACAGAGATGCTGACTCCTACAAGTGAACTATGCACCAACTCCAATTTTTTTTGTTCAAGTTTCAATACAATTGTGGCTGCAGTTCTTTGAACCTAAAGTATTTTTGATACCATGAGGTATGTTGCTTACTAGAAAATGCATCTACTCGGTTCTAGGAAACAAGATATGCGCAAAGTAAACTATATGAATGTGAATTGGCATTGGCATTGCTAAGTGTACTTCCTTATAATAACCTGTATAAGTTCTCTTTTACGACTTAAGACACCTCTGGTGTAAATAGATAAAGCATTATCAATTTGTTTTTTTTCTTTCTCAAGGAAGCCCTATTTGTTCATCTGTTTTTTCTACCGTAGGTCACCTTGGTCAAACAAATATCATCCACCTCTGGAGGATGGGCAACAACCATCTGCAACATTGAGACAACTGGAGATTGAAGCAAATGATATCTTTGCAGTTTACCGTGACCAGTGAGGTCCTTTACTTGCATCCTCTTTCTCATTTGCCGTGCAAGTAATGCCAGCTTGAAGAGTTCAAATTTCCTTCTTTCATTTTGTAGTAATTGCATTTGTTGTGCAAAACCAAATGATAGGTATTACGAAGGAGGCATTTCATAGTATACATGTGGGAAGATGAGGATAATGAAGGTTTCATTGCCTGCTTTTTAATAAAGAAAGGTTAGCTTTTCGTTTTCGTTTTCCTTCTCTTATAGTGGACAAAAAGTATTCTTATCTGCCAAAAATTATATTTGAGGGAACTGATAAGCATAATTTTTTAAGGCTCAAGATGGCTCAAAAACTGGACAGGGTCGAAGGGGTTATTTGCAAGAAGGTGGATGGGATGCCATTCATGTTATCCAGGTGGGTAGTACGTGCTACGTTGTTAAAAATTTATAACTGAAGTGATGAAGATGTTATGCAAAATGCTTGTATTGTTACTATTGTTGTCTTCTTTATTTTTTAAATCTTTTTTACGTTCATGGTTATTACTAGGAGATTCTTTGATCATGCTGGGATTTTCTATTGAGTAGGTTGGGACAGAGTACGACACAATGGCTCATTATTGCTTGACCAGTACAGTCATGCTCTCATTAACAACAAACGACGAATCATCGGGCAATTTTAATTTGTCGGGATCAATCAGAAGACATGTACCTCTCTTCTGTATTAGTTTACGTTTGACCCTTTGGGCTTGCTAGGATGCTATCGTTTTAAACACTAGATAATTGTCTCTAGATAGATCAGTTAAAGTTCGTTTGGGCTATTCTAAGGAAGCACTCACTGGATATCTCAGGAGTTTGAATATGCTGTTTCTGAAAAATGTTCTAGTTCTTAAAGCTTTGGCTAAGTTACCTACATTCTCAAAAAAAATTCTTACCATGATCACTGTACTGTTTATGTTTAACACTACACCATGTTGCAAGTCGTGCTTCAAGCCTTCAGTGTTAATCTTATAGCAGGAACCGGAAGTCTTTTATGGTCATAGCTTCGTCTTAACTATAGGTTTGATTCTGCAGATGAATCTGGACCTCGCAGTTGCAGATGGTCACCTTTGTAACATGGGAAAGATGATAGAAGAAATGGAAAGTAAGCTGAGGAACTCGCCGGATCAGGTATAATTTTAAGATTCTATTGTTTTTTTGAGCTCTCTATGGAATGTGGGATAGATATATGTATCACTTATAGTAGTAGTGATATCACATATTTACTTTATTTTTGACTTCATTTGTATGTACGAAAAATCAATGATTGTTACAACCTTAACATTTAAGGTTTATGTTAACTCTATAGTGCGCAGGTCACTGTTGCAGCCTTGTAGGACTATTTCGAGTTCATATAATGGTTGGGACCCTGTTAAGGAGACTATTCGAGTCTTTGATAACCTGGTGGGACACTGTTACTTGTTAGTAGTGGGTTGGGATTATGGATGAAAAATGATTGAGTGTTGTGTTCTTACTTGTTTGAATTTTTTGGATTTTTTAGGTTGAGTATTATTTCAATAATGCAAATTTGGCGAATTCTTCGAAGTTTAGAAGTGGTTAGATTCATTTTTACTGTTTTCTGTGATCATGTCCTGCATATTAAAATCATATTTACGTGTCCATTCACATGTTGTTTTGGTGCTGAAATCTGCAGGTTGTAAGTGAAGATGGGAAGAAGGCCGGGCGTCAAAATCCATTCAACGAGTTATATTTGGAAGAATTATTGTTATGTATCATGTGTAGATGCAGTGTCTGTGGTTCAATCATTGCAACCATTTTCTTAATTAGATTAATATAGCGACTATTATACTATTAAGTTTTTCTTATTTGGCCAAGAGATTTGGATTGTTGCCATCTGAGTTAGGAACTGGTAACTATGTTCATTTATCTCTGTCATATTAGTATTATCCATGTTTTCCCTGAATTTTTCTTACTGTAAATTTAATTTCCGAATGGATGTGTCACATTAACTGACCATTATTGTTGTTGCAGAGAACACTCAAGCTGGAGAGACCTCACTGCAAGGTGGTCCTTAAAAATCTTGGATCCAATCATTTTCTTAGTGGGCAACTTAGTTAAGCAAAGATCAAGGCTCTCAACCAGCATTACCCGGATGGAGAAAAATAAATGATTAGATAGTATTTTTTTTTTCTTGTAAATAGTGTAATTTTCTTAAGAAATGATATAAACTAAATTCTATGAAACAATAAAATATAATATAATTTTTAATTTTTAATTTGGTTCATAATTGTTCCGTATTAATTTTACTTTGGGATTATCTAAATCAGAATAACGAGCAACCAACTTGAGTAAAAACCTTTGATAGCTTAAAAGTTTAAGCAATTAATTTTAGACCAATCAAAACCAAAAATCACTTTCATTTGGTAGTTTAAAAGTTTAAGCAATTAACTTAAGGCCAATCAAAGTCATAAATTATTTTTAGCAAGCAAAAATTTAAAAGCTTAAAACTTTAAGCAATCAACTTCAGTACAAACTTTGCTACCTCAAAAGCTTGAGCAATCAACTTCAGACCAATCAAAATCAGAAATCGCTTTTAGCGAGCAAAACAATTTGATCGCTTAAAACCTTAAACCAAGCAAATTTAGCTCGAGTTAATCCATGTATCTATCAACTAAGTATTTTAATTGCTTTAGAATGATTGGTATATCTGAAGCGATTGGTAGTTTACTTGCTACATTGGTTGGTCTTCATATTAAACGATCATAGTTTTACTTGCTTCATGTTAGTTGGTCTAAATGTTAGGCAATAAGAAAAGTACTCGCTTTAGGTAAGTAGGTTTATTACTAGAGCGATTGCATGGTCGCTCAAGGCTTTGACATACATGGATTTGGGCAACCAACGGAGCGAGTGCCACTTTTAGTCGCTAATAGCGACTTAAAAGGGGCTTTAAGCGACTTAAAACGACTAGTCGCTTAAACCCATTTTTTTGTAGTGATTCTTTGGCAGAATTTTCAAATTTAGTATTTATCAGAATCGAGCTTTGAGATGTAATTTTCTATTTTATCCTTCTCAAAAATCCACTATTTACATTAAGTCCCCTGCTTAGCGCGGAACAAGTAATGTTGTGTGATAAACACTAGATGGTGGCCAGTTAGACGAAAATAAAACAAAATGTAACTTGATAGTTCAATGGTTAAATATTACCATAAGAGTAATTATCGGCTTAAACTTTCGTAAAAAAAAGGATAAAAGGTCATCCTGGATTAATAAGTAATGATCCATAGCGAAGCAAGGCTCAGGATTCGTTGGACGAGCATTGCTTAATAATAGGCAGATGATCATGGATCAAAGTTGAAGTGAATAGAATAAGCTTGGAAGAGTTGATGGACAAGTCATAGCTTGGACGTACAAATTAGATTGGCATTAGGGCAGACAGGTTGTAGTGGAGACAGACAAGCTTGAAGATTTAGCTGGACGGACAAGTCTCGGTTGTGATGATGAATGGATGAGCATGACTCGAGCTCGAACAAATAAGCAGGAGTTGAAGGCAGATGAGTTTTATTTTTATTTTTTATGTGGGATATTCAAACTTTTTTTTGTAAATCAGGACGAGCTTCAAGGGGAAGACAGGACGAGGTGAACAAGGTAAAGTCACATTTTAGCTGGTCAGACCAAAGGGAAGTGTGTTTCCTTCTCAAACTTGAAATATTTATTTGATAAAAAAGAATCTTTGCTCTTCTCTTCTGTACCTCCTTCTTCTTTTCAATATCATTACCCTATGCTCGACTATTATAGCATCAACTAGCCACTAATAGTAAGGTAAGCTCTAATTTATCTCTTTCACATGAGTATACATCTCTAGATTGAGTTTATATATATATTCTGCAAAAGAATTTCTCATATGCTTGTTTGAATCAAAAGCATTTCCAAACCCTAGTTTTTCTTTTGCAGACATCAACTTCCTAATCAATCATTGTTCCCAGGTAAACTAGGGTTTGGACCGAAACCTCCTCTTTTTTTTATGTGAATATTCATTCATATTTTTTTTTTAAAAAAAATTTACGTGAGTTAATGCTCAAGTCTTTGATGTTTGTGGCATTATTGGATTCTTGCAAGGGTGATCTTAGTTCAGATGTTGCTTTCTATTTTATCAGGTTATGTATGTTTTCGTCTTTTTTCTCTTTATTTATTGAAAACATAGGTGAGCATTTATTAGAAACATCATTGTATTGAATCACATGATTTTATATCTCTGTTGTTGTACATAAAATCATTACTTCTATCTTCTGATCTTCTTGTACAGTTTGAAAATTAGTAAAAGTGTCCTTGTTGATTCCGTTGAGATGTCACATGATGATAATGATGATTCTGCCTCTATTAATGGAGAAAACAACACTTCTAGTTTTGGGCATGCTAGATATGCCAAATGTGGACGATGAATTCTTTATGTTGCTTATTCTCATGCTAAAGTCCACCCTGGTCATGTCATGCGTGTCCTCGGAAACTTGGGTGAAGCTGTGAACCCTCCGTTAGTTTTTCCCGAACATGTGATGCGATTTTATCCTTAGAAAAGAGAATATGTTGCTTCACCTAAAGATTTCAATTTTTTTCAGACTCCTTTGAGTGGTTGGGATGGATGGTTGGGGAGCATACTTGATAAGGATCATGTCGTCGCTTTGTTGAAGGATGCACATATTTATGAAGCTATTAGAATATCTGGTACCAACTGGCTCAAGAAGGATGTGCGTGGTGTGATTGCTCTTCTCTCACGATGGTGGATCCCAACTCACACCTTTATACAAGTGGGGAGAATTGACAATCACCTTAGAGGATGTGGTTATCCTGCTACATCTTTCTGTCTCAGGGGATCTTGACCTTCGTTTGAATGGATAGGAAGAACAATTTCATCTTACTTTAGTAAAGAAGATGGATGAATATGACATGAAGTCCAACATTGAAAAGTGTTTCTAGTGGCCCAGTGGTGGCCGAGAAAGACGAAGTCAGGCTAGGTTTTGGGTGACACATTGAGTGTTGCTGCGTTTTTATGCTTGTGGCTATCAAGAGAAATATTTGAAGATATTTTTCGCCTTAAGATGAAACCAATAGTAGTTATTCTCTCTATCAAGCTAGCACAGGGTGTGGCCTTTCCTATAGGTAGCTTATTCCTTGGATCTTTATACTCTCATCTTGACTATGTAGTATCAGGTATGCGTGTCTCCAATGGCTTCATGAAAGTAGAGACATTCATAAATGTTAATTTCCTTCAAACATGGTTGTGGGAACATTATTAGGATTATGCTCACGATCCTCATAAGACATTTGGTGATGAAGAGAAAGTGACAAGGATACTATGTTGGTCATACAAGAATCCAAGATCTGGTAAATAGATTATTACATTCTTAGTCAGCATGTCGTCAACAAATTTATATCCTTGGGAACCATTCCCTCGTATAGCTCAGTTGAATACTTTTGCCTCTCGCCCTGGTATTTTCTTGTCGTCTGATAGTAGCACTATTGATATTGGGGAAATTACTTTTATGCTGAGTTGCACGCCTACTTATATTTTGTCAATATTTATAGAGTCCTATAGAATAGAATCTTATAACATTGACATGGATGCTCGTCAGATGGAGTCTGACCAAGATATCCCTTCTTGTTGTACTGCTCACCCTTCTCTAGATGGATTGAATCTCACTTTAAATCAGGGTTCTAGTGTAAAAGGGGAGATTTCTCATTTTTAACTTATGATAGAAAACCAGTAATAACCCATAGGTATAAGATATATTGGTAGAGTGAGCATGCTCTCTTTATATAATTTGTTCAAGCAGTTTTTCCAGAGTCACGTGATTTTCCTTATGATAAAGCCTTGTTGAACAATCCTCTATTGAAGCCTCTTCCCCTTAGTAAACGTGTAGCTCTGATCCAACTCAAGTAAGTATTCATAATTCTTTCTTTCTTTGTTATTTGTAGATGCATGAATTTAATATCTTTGATGACTCTTTTGATTAGATAGGAAGTCAGATGAAAACTCGAAATGGGGAGAAGAAAGCGAAATATAGTAACAGTCCCCAGGTGGTAGAGACTAGATCAAAAAAAACGTGCTGGTGGAACTCATTCTGGCATTGTTGATTATCCAATTTCAAAAGTAAGAACCCTTCACTTCATGGTTTATTGTGACTAAATTTATCCTACTTGACTGATTATATCGCCTTTCATAGTTCATCTTATGTTAGAGGATTTTCTACATCTTTACCTGGGAACTGAACCCATTTTCCAGAGAAACAGCAGAGGCAAGGACCAAAATTAACAATTCTGATGTGAGTGACTAGCTCTCTATTACCTTTATATCTTGAATGAGTATATCTTAAACTTCTTCAGAAGGTGATAAAAGTAGTCGTTATGTCTCAGAGGAAGAAGAGAATAATGGCTCAGGACATGATCTTGATGTTCCAAATAGCTCAGAGCATGGATGGGTAAGTATTCATCTTGAATTGACCTTATAATAACTTAGAAATATCATTTGAGTGAAGTAATGAATGAAACCTTGTATGAAACATGAGTAATTTCGTGAAATTTCGTTGCTAGAAAAATTCGGAAATAATGTCTTCACTGAAAATGCCATACAATTCTCATACAGAGTCCGTTTTCGACGATCTAACCCAATTTTTTCATGCCCATACACCCTGCTATCTCCTAGCTAGAGATATTTTGAGTTTTCAGTCATTTAGGGCCCCAAAAAAATGAAACAATAAAAAGTCATGAAGAACTCGAGAATTTTTTCAGCTGGGAGATAATTGAGAGTTTTGATCATATCTCGTAGCTTGTTTGTCCGATTGATGTGATTTTTTGATATGTTGTAGAGGAAATCATACGAAGAGTTTTATATATATATATAACTCCTATCTAGATTCATTACCAATTGTTCCCAGATCATGACTTTGTATAGGATAATATGAAATTGCCTCTGATGAGCTTAATGTGAAAACGTGTTTTTAAGATTCTGGGCTATTTGCGTGAGTTTTGGGTACTTAATGAAGTATACTCACATAATTAATCCACTTATATTCTGAAGTTGGAGCGTAAATTTCATATTTTTTCACCAACTAGTAATTTTACAAGGCGAAAGTAGAGAGGAGCGTAACAGCATTGAAGAAGTGATGATTGTGGACCAAGTTCCAAAGGCCCTTAATTCTTCCCGAAACCCTGAAGAAATCCTTTTTGACATGATTGTTAAATTAGAAGACCAGAGTAAAGACGTCATAGATACTGAAAAAGCCATGGTTGTGCCTGAGTATCATGGTGTAGGTCCTCCTTTTCATCCACCAGTTAGTAAGCCACTTTTGAAGCATATACTCGTGGGCGACTTCAGCGTTCTAGAAGAATATGCTGAGTTTTATACTCAGATATGACGGAAGTATGGTCACGTTGCTACTACCAGTAAGTATGGAGATCCCACTATTTTTGCTTTTCGTGTGAGTGAAGTACTACTCTATATGTATGAAATGTGTACTGTGACTAGTGCTACTGTTGCTGAGTGGATGTTTGCAAATTGGAAGTATCATCTAGAAGCATGTGACCGACTTAAATTCAACACATCTTAGTTTGGTCGTAGAATTGATGTTTTTAAAGAGTCATAGGTTGCAGCAGGTGTGATCCCTTCTTTAGACCTTATTGAGCAAGGAAAAACAGAGGTTGAAAGGTTGAACCAAGAGTTGGAGTTGAAGAAGGCTGCTCTCTAAAATATGAAGGAGGCCTTCTCTAAGAAGGATAGGCCATTGTTGGCCGGCCTCCCTCGGGTTTTATGTTGCACTTTTATTATTTATTTGTTTTATTCTAGATAGATGATAGACTTATTTGATTTTGTTTATTTGGTTTGGATTTGAATGATTGAATATTTGGTATGAATGATTGCAAGGACTTTATATTTGGATCAACAAGGATTTTGAACTAATAAATTGAAATTCAATTACTGAAAAGGAAATTTGATACTGAATGCAAATGGCTTGCATTTTGGAGGAATTAAAATTACAAATGAACTAAATAAATAACCCTGGATGCTTCAGGCGTCAAATATTTTGAGCCACTTCTCTTGTATTGCCGCTTCTACTAATTTTCCATCTTCATCAATCAACTTGTAGTATCCACCAATAATAGTTTTAGCTATCATGAATGGCTCTTCCCAACCAGAGCTTGTCTTGCTTCTTGGTTCTTTTATAACCCAGTTTCCTACTTGAAAAACATTAACCTTCACTGGATTAGCTCTGAATATGTGTTGTTGGTAAGGATTTTATTTCATCTCTATGTCATCACTTGTATTCTATATGCATGGGCGTGTAGGGATTTTCTTAGAGTGATTCTGCGGCACATGTGGACATTCCTGTAGTGTCACAGGGAAATATCCATGATATTCCTTGCCATGATTGGACATCAGATGAGTGAGGAACGACTCAATACGATGTTGGACTTGAAGAAGAGTCTGCTTCATCCACTTAGCAAAATACTGAAGAGGTAAGGTTATCCATTCATAACGCCTGACTAAGGTAGACTTGGTTATTCCAGCAAACTCAAGTCCCCAGTCATAAGAGGTGTGAGGGACATTGAGTGGTAAAAAGATAAGTTCATTAAGCTTTACTTGAGTACGATATCTCTCCACATATGATGTTACACTTTCTCCTGGATCCTGCTTCATAGCCACCAAGTTTTGATATTCTTTTAGGTACATAAGAGATTCATCCGCCATAAACTTCTGGTAAGGTGCAGGGCTGTCTTCTTGAGTGGGTACGACAATTAATGTGTCTTAGTAGCTGCATTCTTGTTGTTATGCATCCATGGACGTCCTAGGATCATGTCATAGCCCAGGTCCTCCTTTGTTATATGAAACTTGGTTGTAGCACATGCAGAACCCATTTGTATTTCAAGATCAATATAACCATACGCATTCATATGCCTTCCTTCAGGATCTTGAATGGTGGTAGGCACATGGACAACTTCACTACGTGTGATCCCAACATTTCTGAGTGTCTTGAAAGGGATAATGTTAATTGTAGTGCCTGCATCAATTAGGTTTCTCTTAAATCCAGTATTTCTGAGGCCAACAACAGTGAGAATTCCCCAATCATATTTTTCTCCATCTTTGCCCATCTATTGCAGGTTTAGTGTGTGTTTTGCTTTCATTAAGTGGAGGTATCTTCTTCCAGACACAATGTGATTAAGAGCAGTGAATAAGTCCTTAACTTACACCTTTGAGAGGTATAGAAGTTCACATACACGTTCCATCAGATATTTAACCATTTGGTTAGTGGTATCCTCATACATGGTAAAATGTATGATAGGGAGAGGGTTGTAATCCACACCTTCGGTCCCCAAGTCCAGTTCTCCTGACTCAATCTTCTTTTTGAATATCCGCTTCAAGACATTGCAATCACTTGTGGGATGATTGGCAAATTTATGGAAGTGATAATACTTAGGATTTGATATTTCTTGCTCTCTTGGTGGACGTCGAATAGGAGGAAAGTTGATGGAACCATCCTGAATCCAATCTTCCAAGAGTTCAATTACTTCCTTAATTGGAAGAGGGAGTTTGCCGCTGCTGGGGATTCTCTTGGTTGTTGATGTTGATGTTGAGTCGGTGGTGGAGCTGCAGCTACTTGATTAGACCTTCAAGGTGGCCTGCCTGCCTGTGGTGCTGGAATTGGAACTTGTGTCGGTGTTGCACGCTTGGGTTTTGGCTCCGATGCTGGATCTTTCCCCTTACTTCCTTCAGTCACAACACCTACATATGGTTGTATATTGAATTGCCTTTGAGCCAAGCGTCGACTTCTGCGAGTCTCACGTACTTTTTCATTCTTGATAGGAGGCTTTTTCCTTTCTATCAAAACAGGTGCATTAGTAGCAGATCTCTTGGCAGCTTCATGTAATTTAGAGAATGTTTGAAATTGCAAATTCTCCAATAAAGCACGATAGACTGGTATCATACCATTGATGCAGAGTTCCACCAATTGAAGTTCAGTTACATTTGGGTCATGTCAATCTAGTTCTTGCACTCTGAACCGTTTTACATAATCATTGGGATGTTCATTCGATCGCTGAAACATCGCTGATAATGTGACTTGTTCAGACACAAAAAAGTATTTCATGTAAAATGCATTAACCATTTCACACCAGTTAGAAATACTGTTAGGATAAAGGTTGTTGTACCATGTTACGCTCTTCCAGTGAGAGATTTAGAAAACTATCTCAGACGCAGCACATGGTTGTACTCATGTTCCCCCAATGATTTCAGAAATCGTTAAATATGTTCACGAGCATTTCTTGTTCCATCAGAAAGTGAGAATGGAGGAGAGGAATATCCCTTAGGAAGAGTAATCCTTTGTATTTCAAAGGAATAGGGAGGTCGGTGTTGATGAATGGTAGACGAATCCTCTTTCTTATAATTCTAAAGAAGCCGCTCTAAATCTTCACGCGTAACAAAATTGAGTTGATGGCTCATCTCCAGCACTGGGTTAGGAAGAATGTGAATTTCATCATCGTCTTGAGCATGACCCCTTGATGTGTTTGCCTCAGCATTTGCTTCAAAAGTATTTCGAGTCTGTTCTGCTTGTGTTAATTTGCTTGTAAGGGTCTTGAAAAAGGTGAGGACCTCCTTCTGTGTTGTAGCCATCTTTGTTTGAGTCCTTGCAAGGGTTTCCTGTGTCTGCATCAAATCGAAAATGGTAGGAGGAGTCTGCTCATCCCTTGCTTCTTCCGTGTGCTGCTCAGGTGGAGGAGGAGTGATATTGTCTACATTGGTAACTTGAGGGGGTGTTACCTGGAGTACCAATACTAGTACTAGCATAATTCACGTTAGGAGTAGTCTCTGATCCTGACCTGAGACCAACCATCTTTGAAAATGATAAAGCTAGAGAAATTGAATAATTGGAGAATTGCAATTTAGAGATTAATCTCCCACTGTGGTCGCCAAAATGTTTGTGGGGAAAAACGAATTCAAGGATAATTTAGAAAAAGTGGGGTGAGTAGGTAATAATTTGTCAATCATTAAACATTAGTATTGTTGAAGTACTTGATAGACACATTTTTATGTATGATTTGTCCTCAATTATCTATTTTGTTAATGCTCATTTTGCACTTATTATGTTATTTTATGTGTTTGTAGGTCTTTTTGGGAAAAAAATATTTGTGGAAAAAATCAGCTCAAAAAGTGATAAAAAGACCCCCAGAAAAATTGATAAAGGCACCCCATAAAATTACTAAAGGCACCCAGGGAAAATGATAAAGGAACCCAGCTATTGGATAGGGGAACCCTTTCCCCTTCGTTTGAAAATGAAAAAATGGCGTGAATTTTCTTCACGCATGAAGGTTACCTGAATTATTTGAGAACCTATTTTTATGGGATTAAATATTGTTTCGATATCCCAACAAGAAGAAACTATTAAAACACGTCAGATTGAGTGTTTCACACCGTGAAACAGGGCTGCAAATCGCTGTTAATAGTCGGAAATAGGTTTACTCTCTGATTTCGGATTTGGAGGAATTAAAGTTTGATTTGGATTGGATTTTTAGTCCTTACTGAATCAGGATAAGGTATTAGATTTACAAAACCTATAAAAGCAAAGAGAGATCGAGAAAAAAATCATAGGGGGGAGGAGGGGAGGTTGGACGGAAAAATTGAGGAAGGAAATATCTTCGGGAATTTTAGGCATGTGGTGTAGAAAAAGGTTTGTTTAAGTCACAAAAGAGGAGAAGGAGGTTGGGTCGAGCTCAGGAGGCCAACAGAGCGAAGAAAAATCACCCCAGGAAAAATTCTGATGCTGCTGAAGAACACGAAGAACAAAAGAAAAGGCAGAGGTTTCTTCACCCACTCCACCACGATTTCTTCAACCATTTTGCAACGTTTATCTTCGTTCTGCAACATTTATCTTCAAGTAGCGTAGCAACAGTTAATCTGTAACGTCCATAAAACGTTGCAGATTCTCTGTTACATTATTTTTAGCTTCTTTTCATCTTTTTAACACTTTTTGAGCCATGTACCAATCTTTTGAGAGTGTTTTGAGCATGATGAGCTAAACCCAACCACTGGGACAATGGAGGAAGTCATATTTCATGAATGAATGGTAACTATTTTTGATTCTTTACGACTTTTACATTGATTTATGATTTTTCTTAATTATTTGTGATTTTGTTTGATGGTGTAAGATGGGACTTAAGAGATTTTGATGCGCCATGCTTATGATTTAAATTTAATGTTTTAGAAATCTACTTTTGGCAAAGAAACATAGTCAATGAAAGAGTTATATTTGTTAAAGAATCATTGTAGAAATCAATCAGAAGTGATTTTGGTGGAATCCTGAGTTCCAGTTCTTCCCAATATAGTTAAAATCTTTTACTTATTTTCTAGTTTAATTCAGAATTAAGTCGAAAACGAATCTTCACAAGTCTCAGCGAACGAACACATTTTTACCACTTTTCGGAAACGATCAAGTTTTTGGCGCCGCTGCTTAGATTTGTTTTTAGTTTGTTTTTAGGTTAGTTAGTTTAATTAGATTTTTATTTATATTTGTTCTATTTTACGTTTTTGGGTATTTTTTATTGTATTACAGGTTTTGGATCAAAGAGAAATTGGAACCAAAGATTATATTGATTGAATAAAAACTTGGAGTCAAAGAAAAAAGAAGACAAATTTATTTTATTTTATTTTACTTAATTTTAATTTTAATTTTATTTAATTTTTAGAGTTTTATTTATTTAATTTTTAGAAAGATGTATCAGGAAATCTTTTATTATTTTTATAATTTTTCTTTTATTTTTGGACTTTTTCTTTGGACTTTGGACTTTATTTTTTTTTTGACTTTTGGACATTATTATTTTTAAGCAATACAGAAGGGTATTATTAAATATAAACTGCAACAAGGAAGGACGACAATTACGATATTGTCTCAGCCCCTCGGGTTCGTACACTGACATAGGAGTCGGTGGCCTGAGTCGACTCCAATGGTTCATCGCCCATCTAGAAAGGGAGGTAAGAATCTAACCACCCACGAATCCCCTGTCAGTGGGTTTTCTGGACTCCTTCGTGTGCATATGTTGAGGACCTGAATACGGATTTACTTTTCTAGTAAATGGCAAAAACTGTCCATACAAGATAAGGACTCGGATTTCATTATTGTTTTCTTCTTGCCTGCTTTAGGAACACGTTACCAAACGCGTACCTAAGCCTTAAAATTTGACTAAAGAGACCGATAAGGTAACGAGCTTATTGGAAAATCATTCGAAAGAATTGTTCTGGTTACTTTGTTAGCCTAACTCAAAGATCAGGAAGATTAATTTTAAGTTGGTTTGTGCCACCTTGTAACCCAAGGAAACATTTTCCAAAGAGGTGGGTTATTCAAGCTCCATAGAGCTTATCCTGCTTCTTTCGATCGTCTTAATCTAATTCGGATCGGTCCAGCGAGGTTTGCTAAAACTGTAACTAGTCGCCTTTTGGGAAACTAGAAGTTGGTCTAGAAACAATCAAAGTGGAGCCACCATGCTTTTTGTTTGCTAGATTCAGTAGGTTTTCTTGGTCGAGTCAGTCTTGCTTGTGTTTATTTAGAACCCCTTCCAGTAGGATTTAGTTTTAGAGTTTATTTCTGTAAATATATTAGGAAGTTTTTGTTAAAAAATGTCGAACTGATATTATAAGGACCAATATAATGAATATCCGACTGAATTTCAAAATATACATTATCCGTACTATCAACATGGTGTGGATAGTAGTCGGGACTACCACCAACCTTTTGGAGGTTATTGCTCATACCAAGGTGATCCCATTTGCTATTCGTACATACACTCGTCGTATGAACATGAAAATGAGAAAAATTCGAGTTCTTTGTCTTGGAGGGATGCCCTAAAGCAGATGTGATCTATTACTCCCTATGATGACCCAAATCCTTCTCAAGAAGAATCACACGAGCAGTTGCGATCTAGTACTTCTTATGATCCATTTGTTTCCCTAGAGAATTCCCACAAAAGTTGACTGAGAATACAAATAGGTTCGTATTAAGTATGGGGGGGAAAATTAGTAGTCCAACTCTTTCTCTAGAAGAATCCCTCAAGCAGTTAACTGAGAATACAAATAGGTTTGTATTAAGTGTGAATGAAAGTCTTGCAAAGAATAATATTGCTCAAAATGATCTTAATTGCCCATATAGTGTTACCCTTGATAATTATTCACCTAGTCAAGAGGACGAGGATAGAATTGGTAACACTACTTATTTAGACGAGGTTCAAACATCTTCATATTATTATGATGATGAGGATATTATTGGCGACGAACTTGAAATATACAGGTAGCGTGATCAAGAAATTGCCAATCCAATTGTGCTTCATGATGATAGTGTTATTTTTAGTTCAAATCTAAATAATTTTAATGAGTATTAACCTATTCAAAAGGAAGAGGATTTGACTAGAGATACCATTATTTTAGACGATGTAGAATTTTCTTGTTTTGAAGCCGATAATGGTTTAGAGGAACGGGTTTATCCTGAGAATATTGTTTTAGAGTCCAGCGATTTAGAAACAATATTCTTAGGTAACAAAGATACACTCGTAGAGATTTTAAATATGAATAACAAAGATAGACTCGGAGATATTTTAAATATGAGTGGGATGTACCTCCTGATTATAACGTAGAAGAAGCAATTTACCATTTTCAGGAATCTTACGATCTAGAAATTAGAAAAATTGTGATTAGTTTATCTAGAGACACTGAAAACTCTAAGTTTGGGGGTGACTTTGATTCTCCCTATGCTTTACCTTTGAATCTTAAAAATGTCTCTCACTTGGGACTTGAAATTTGCACCTCTACTATTATACAAGATCATCTTCAAATTAGATTTCCTGAGTGTGGTGATGTCCAGAAAGAAGTTCAGTTGTTAGAAACACATCCTATGGTTGATGTGGTTTACCTAGGCAATAATACCAAGATTGAATTTGTTTTTACACCAAAAAAATTCTACCAATTGAGGTAACGTATTTCAAATGTATCAGTTATTAAGTTTTGAGACTAATCCTAATTACTTTAGGAGATTAGAATCGACACATTTGCTTAAGAATGACCACCATTTTCATGGTAGTCAACTGTGTCATTCCAATCTGATTAACTTTGAGGATTCACAATTATTCAGGTTATTATTATGTGCTTCTAAGTTCTTAGTTGAGTTTTTCCAGACTCTACAACCTGATCATTTTGATCTTGCATATGAGGAAATCCAACCCATGAAAATATTTTATCTAGACCCTTTTATAGCGCCTGAACCTGAACCACAACTAGAAGTAGTTGTCTTAAACAGAAAAATAGATAAGGGTATGCTCGGTTTGTTCATTCTCTTGGCCTGTTGCAGTTTCCTTTTATTTGTGATAGCACTATTTGATTCAGATGACCCACAGTTGTTCCGGCTATTGCTATATGATTTTATGAGGTGAATAATTTTTTCTTAGTGTGTCTAAAGACTTAAAACTTAACACTTCTTTGGAGGTAACCCATGCTCATACGACACGGTAATATCTTTCCTTAACTCATTTCCTTTGATTGGTAACAGTTTCTCCTTGTTCATGCTTTTAATCATTCATCTTTAGAACATTGAGGACAATATTAGATTTAAGTGTGGGGGTTAGGGAGAAACTTTTAAGTTGAAATATGAAACTCCAAAGTCTAAAAACTTGTGAACAATTCAGAATAACACTAACCATTCTAGGTAGATGGAAACTTAACTCTTTTTCCATAGGAATTGGTGTGCCAAGCTAAATGGTTTATTCATAAAAGGACATAGCTCAAGTGTTATAAATAACATGATAGTTGTCACCATATCTCAGAGTTGTCACCATATCACTTTCTGTTTTTATTTTTATAACTTTATGTGTTTCTCTAAGTGATTTGGTGGGTCACTAGTATCGCCTTGTCGTCAACGATAGGATGGAGTAGAGTGATTGAGATCAAGCCCCATTTTTGTATTTTATTTTTGTCCAAACCAATAATTTTTGGGAAAAAAAAAAGAAAAAAAACTGGAGACTTGGAGCAATATGTGCGTGCTTCTCCCTGTCTTCGTCGCCTAAGCAAGCGTGGAACGCAGGATCCACCGGAACTATCATGTAATCTGCTGACAAGGAGCATGCACTTAGATTCAAAACAAATATTCATGTTGTCGTCAAAAACAAAAAATAGTTGTATATATTCAATAAATTGACCGTTGGGTCCCTTGTATACTAGCAGAGTTGATACTAGAATTAGGATTCAGACTAGTGGGTGCGTATCTCAATCCATTAGGTTTTATTTTGGCATGATGTGCATATATATATTCTGGGAAACACCGTTCACCTTACTCAACATGTGCACATTTCTATCTCCATATCCATCTTCTTAATCTATTCATGTGATTGTGGTTTGTTAGATTCCGAGTATCGTGGTCCACTATACGATTATCTGAATATAGCTCTGTTTTCTTATATATAAATTTTAGTATGCTTGGTTGCCAACTTAATATATATAGTGCAAACTCGTGTACAACAATTGGACTCATACATATAGGATAATGATTCCCATAGCCGAAGAACTTAGTATGCCAACTAAATAGCTTGTTTAGTGTCTACCCTCAATCTTTCACAAGTAGCTAGGGTTTGGAGTAAAAGGTTTTGTGGGTGTACCTCTCGTTCACAACACTTATCATATGTGGGAAGCTAGGACCTAGGAACAAGAAAGTTTGTTTTTATAAGGTATTATGATTGATCAAAAGGTTATGTGATGTATGGTGAACATCCAAGTGGAGAAATGACTGGAGTTGAGTCCAAAGATATTTGTTTCACTAAAGATAATTTTTATCGCATAAGTTACATTAACAAGGACTTGGAAATTTTTGAAATAGAATATAATAGTGACATCTTACCATCTTCGAGCGAGGGTAGGGAATTAGTTTCTCAACCTATAGTCGTTGAAGATAGTGGGAGTGATATTCAACCTATGTCGTCATTTTTATATTGAATGAGGAAAATTAATGTGTGTTGTGAATATTAAGGATGAACCTACTTTTTTTAAAGAAGCATTCTCCATAACTGCTAGGGGAAAATGGATTGTTGCTATGTAGGATAAAATAAAATTAACGGAAAAGAATAGTGTTTGGGAATTGGTTGACCTTCTGCCTGAGCGAAAGACTATTGGAAACAAACGAGTCTTTAGAATCAAATGTAAGACATATGGTTAAATTGACAAATAGAAGTCTCATCTATTAGAGAAAATATATAACCAACATGAGGATGTAGACTATGAGAGAAAATTTCCCGTTTGTTTGTGGGGAAAAACAAATTGAAGGCTAATTTAGGAAAAGTGGGGTGAGTAGGTGATAATTCGTCAATCCTTAAACATTTGTATTGTTGAAATAATTTGTTTAGATTCGAGAGATCAATCTGTACAATCCTGGCCTAAAACAATCAATGGTCGTTCCAGTTTTGCTTCACTCACAAAAATAAGAATGAAAGGGGTTGGTCTTAGGGAGGGAAGCAAGAGAAGGTTGAGGTCAGAGCATCATACTTTGTAGGATGTAATTGGTGTGAACAACTATGAAAAATTCTCTGTGTGAGAAGGTTGAATGATCGAGTTGTTCGATTTGAATTGTTCTATGTTAGACTTATCTCAGAGTTCGACTTGTACAGACTTCTAGTCCTGTTCAATAGATTCAACATCTATTTATATCATAGATATTGTAACCACTTGACCTCTTCTCTGGAAGAAAGTGTTGATGCTTGAGTAGTGGTGAAGTGGATAAGGTGGAGAAGGTGTTAACAACTGCTCTCCAATTCGATTAAGGATGAATAGTCGGTTACTCAACTTACCACTCCTTTATTCAACTACTGATCGAACTTTTCAGAATTTCTCTTTAGTGGGTGCACTGCTGCACCACATATCGTAGACCGCCAGACCAATAGCCTAGTGAATATCCCCCCATTAGTGATATTTGATGTCTCATGTAAATTTTGTAGTATTGAGCACTAATAATAATATTAAGTTGAATGCAACTTATTTAGTCTTTTGACTAAGGACATGTCTTGCTTGAATAGCCTGATGAGTCTAACGTACTAAATACAAAATAAATATGTATTTACTTGTGTATAAGGAACAGTATGTGCAACTTAGTCCACTTTGCGCTGACATGCTTATTTTGTAAAATGAATGTATGTTGCTGAGCATGAGAAAAATATACGTGAGGCCACATACAAAAATATATGTGTGAGAGGCCACACGTATGAATGAGACCTAGCATGACATTTGATAAATAAATTAGGGTTTTGAAATTTGTATGTGTGTAGCAAACCCTAATAAGCAAGTATTAGAAGCTGACATTGAGGATTATAGTTGTAAGGATTAGCTAAGTTGCACGAGTTTTCCGATTGAAACAAAACACACGTGAGTTGGCATACACGAGTTTGCTTCTTTGACGTAAGAAACACAAGTTCAAGGCAAAACACGTCCTATTTTTGGTCGAAGAGGCAAGACATATGCGTTTTTATTCTTTATACTAAAGCTCACACGTTGAGGGTGAAAGAGTAAAAAAAATTGTTCAGACAAGAGTTGACGCCCGAATTTTCCTTTGGAGTAAGGATGCACAAGCTTTCCTCTTTTACCTAAGAAGCACAAGTTTAGGGTAAAAGAGTCAAAACGTGTTGTTCAAACAAGAGAGGTGTTGACGCTTGAGTTTTTCTTTTGGAGCAAAGACGCACAAGCTCTCCTCTTTTACCTAGGAAGCACAAGTTTAGGGTAAAAGAGTCAAAACGCCTAATTTGAACAAGAGCTCAGACATTCACGTTTTTACTCTTTGTACTAAGGCTCACATGTTGAGGATGAAAGAGTAAAACGCCAAGTTTACGCTAGAAGTAGAACGTGTGGGTTTGGTCTTTGAGTGAAGATATACAATTTTTGCTCTAGGAGCAAACGCAAGAGCTTAGTTATTTAGCTAAGGCGCACAAGTTGGGGGTAGGAAAGGTAAAAGCGCCTTTCTTTTTCAAATTAGGGTTTGAAAGTACATTTTTTAGGCACGCTTATAAGTGTTGCAAATCTTATTTTTAAGCGTTTCGAAAACCATAAATTGAATTCTTTTCACCCATTCATATTAGTTGTCTCTTTAAGCAAGATGTGACTGAGGTTGAATTTTTAGCTAGTAGAAGCTATGAAATTGTGTTGGTCACAATTTTGGCTTTGAATCTAAGCACATTTGTGGTACTTTAATCGAATAGATTCATATATAATCTTCTATATAAAGATATATAGGTATTTTAGTAGGTCAATATTGCTCAGTTGAGTGTGAATATCAACATGGGTAATTTTTGGGAATTCAGCTGTGCAATATAACACCAAAATAATACTCAAATTGCTCTATACTAGTGGGCAATCCATCTAGGAGCTTGAGATTTTATGTAAAAATCATAAAACATCTGTGAATGTTGTAGTAAGCACCAATGTTGTTCTGATGATTTTATATAGTAATGAATGTTGATTCAGTTCATCAATTTTGATCGTATATGTAGTTGGCCATACATATAGAGAGAAGACAGGATAAGCACCTGAGAGAGGGCAGGGATGAGCACCTGTTTAAGAATTCTTTGGCAAAATTTTCAAATTGTAGTATTTTTCAACTCGAGCTTTGAGATGTAATTTTCTATTTTATCCTTGTCAAAGATCCACCATCTACACTGTTATAGTGAGGTTTGCCTCCTTTTCCATCATGCTTACTATGGTTGCACAATTCGGTTTAAAAATATTCCAAATGGATGTTAAAACTACATTCCTCGATGGAAGACTAAACGAATATATTTTCATGTCTCAACCAATGGTTTTTGAGGTCCAGGAACAAAATGCAAAGTCTGACGTCTCAAAAGTTCTATTCATGACCGTAAATAATCGGTTATACAATAATGATATACATATATATATATATATATATATATATATATATATATGTGTGTGTGTGTTTGTATGTTTCCATCATCTATACCTCAGTTGGTCATGAGACGATTGAGGAATACCATTGTGTGTACGTTAAATGATCCAATAAAAATATTGTCATCCTAGCAGTGTATGTCAATAGCATTTTATTACCCGAAAATGATCTCGAAGGTATTGTCGCCACTAAGAAGTGGTTGTCCTTTATTTTCTAAATTACGGGCATGGTGAAGTTAATTATGTATTAGGTGTTAAATTTACACGAGATCACTCAAGAAAGACTCTTAGTTTGTCTCAAGAGACTTACATAAAGAAGATTCTTCAACATTTTAGAATGCATGATTGCAAACTCATCGATACTTATATAGATAAAGCATCCTTCCTAAATAATGGTCAATGTCCTAAGAATGAAGAAGAAAAAAAAATCATATGTCCAAAGTACATTATGCATCTTCGATTGGGATTCTAATGTATGATATGTTGTGTATTAAACCTGACATAAGTTTTGCAGTAGGTATGGTGAGCCGTTACCAAAGTAACCCTGAACCAGCTCACTAGAAAGTAGTCAAAAGAATATTTCAGTATCTTAAAGGGACTTCTGATCTTTCGCTTTGTTACCGTGGTGAATATATTAGACTCAAAGAGATTGGGGCAACGATAAATATGAGTATAAGTCTACTTCAGGGTATGATTTTAAATTTGTAGGTGGTACAATCACTTGGTGAAGCAAGAAGCAAAAACACATTTCTATATCTAAAATGGAAGCAGAGAATATTACACTTTCATCAGTTGTCCAAAAAGTCGTCTGATTAAGGAGATTTCATAAGAGACTTGTTGTCTCTGAACATGCAAAGGAGATGGTATTGCTTCACAGTGATAATACATCATCCCTTGCATATTTGAAGGTCCAAAATACCATGGAAAAGCCAAACATATTGGTGGGTGTCTCCATTTCATACGTTATATAATTGCAAAAAGAAAGGTTGTTCTTAGACATACCTACATAGATAGGATGTTAGCTGACCCTTTGACTAAGCCAATGCCAAAAGTTGTTTCCAATATCATGTAAAAAAACATGGGATTGAGTACGATTTGATATATAGAACATTTGATTATTGTTTGATGACATAATTATTATTTAATGGCGAGCTAGCTACTTCGAATAAAAAACAACTTTCTTCGCGAAAGAAAAAAAAGACTGTTATTCTCTCTGCTTGATAACGACTCGGCTTTCTTTCTCGCCGACAGATTCCCCTATGAGTTTTTGTGTTTCAAAAATTACATATTTTTATAAAAAAAATTGATTATTTTCTACATTGTATTAGTAGCCTTATTATTTCTAAGATGAGTTCTCGAATAGATCAACCATTAAGTTTTGACCACCACTTAATAAAGCATGTTCTAAAGCCAGATATGATTTTCTGGACATACGCTATGAGAGTGACTGGTTAGAAATTCAGGTTAGGCATTTTGTAGCGACTAGACTAATATGTGTATTGTGTATGTTATCAGTGTAGGACATGCCCATTTGAGTGGGAGAAACGCCAAAGCATACACATATGTATATGCTAAGTCGACCAAATGTGAGAGCAATTAATGATTCCCTTCTTCATGGTACTGGGTTAATATCCAATTTGTTTACCCTTTTAACTTGATCTTAGGTCATCAATAAGATACTTAGTGATACTACTTTAGGATATTTTCTAATACGATATGAAGTTCCAAAATATAATACATGTCTACGATAGCTATTAAATTGAATTAAACTAATATGAATTTATTGGAAGGCAATTTAATGATAAAGCATGAATTATGACTCATTGTTGGCCACCATTTTTCGTTTGTAAAAAATCTTGAATGCAATCTATATGTGTGGATATAATACAACTTCATCGAGGGATTAAGAGTATTACATCAGGTGTAGTCAAATTATTTGAGGTAAAAATGAGAAGTTAATAAGTGATGTACTTTGGTTAGTTTGGTGAAAACTTAATCATTCCACTCTTATTGCCTTTTTTGTAATCCTCGTGAGGTCGTACACCCTATATCCAGTATGAAGAGTTTGGTAATGTGACATGGAGATTACTATATTTTATGCATTCAGGTGGAATATGTTGATGTTATTGTTCGGGTAAGATATGTTTCTTGACCCATGAAGAATCCCACTCTATGCCCACATATAATGGTTGAATAGTTGAATTTGTTAGGATATGTTTCTGATAAGATTCGATCGGATGAGAATTCCACAGATGACTAGTTATACTCCCATAAACCCTTATGAAACCATTTCCTGCACTTCAGTGCATTTTTTGAAATATCTTTTTGCAAACACTCTTTTTATAATATTATAATATATTTAGAAAAATTTATTTTGGTATTGGTGGTCTCTATTGAAAACATAATAATATTTGTTATTTTTCTCAGAGGTATGCGTACTTGCTACAAAAAATTATGGTTTATAGAAAAAAAAAATTTTATTCCATTACTTATCTAAGAAGACTTGGTGTGAACAAGTATTATAATCTCTAATATACTATATTCAAAGGTTTTACATCAATTGAAGAACGAAGAAGGATTCTCAAGAGGCTCGTAACAACAATCAATCGATCCTAAGGATTTTGGATTTTTCGTAGGTAAGTAACCTACCAAAATTTACGGTATGGATCAAAGTTTTCTTATCAGAGAAAAATACTGAAATTACAAGATTTAAAACATCCAACCTTTTTTTCACTTGGTCATAAAGTTTCTTAAAGAAAGTAGAAAATTTGTTTAATAAATTCATACTCCCTCCGTTCCACAACATATAGATCTTTCACCTTTTTGTTTTTGGTTAAAGATAAAAATAATATCACTTAGATGTCATAAAAATGGATGTTAGAGTAGGGAGATCTGAGTAAGTCTTTATATGATGTCTTAAAGGATGGATATTTGAACAACAAAGCCAAATGGGAAAAGCTACGGCATTTAGATCTGTCCCTTAAGAGTTCAATTATTTGTTTATAAATAGATTAACGACATGCTTCCAACTAGGGATATAATTTCTTGCATAATGCGGGTTCGTAATATTTGTGTTATGTACAATGCAGGTAAGGAAACACTGGAGCACTTGTCATGCCCTTTTGCCATAGCAGTTTGGTTTGGGTCTCCTTTTAACACATTCTCACGTGGTGTGGAACCCCATAACATAGTAAAGTGGGTTCATAGTTGGAGTTTTCCTCCAGTTGGTTGGGATCCAAACAACCCAGCTTTGGGCCCAAGATGTGCCTCCACTCTGTGGCATACTTAGACTACTAGATTCAACATTGTACTTCAAGCCACAAAAGCAAACCTCAAGCAAGTGGTTTTTAAAATAAACGTGGCCTTAGATACTTATACAAGGAAAATGTATAAGAGTATGAAGCCTAAACCCACTAGAATAAACAGTCGACATGAAATTTGGACTCCTCTGCTTAACGTTTTTAAAATTAACTTTAAAGGTATGTTTAATTCAATTAATCATTTAGTTATTGTTGGACTAATCTTACATGATTAGTATGGAAATTACAGGAAGGCAAAGATAGTTACAGGGACCTTAATATTAGCAGATTAAACATTGAGTGCAACACTAAATGAAGCTTTGTTATGGGCCAAAGAGAAAGGACAAAATCAAGTGGAGTTAAAAGGATATGACAAAGAGACTTTATCCTACATCAACAATGACAATTCTAACATCCACTGGCAAGCTCAATCAATATTAGAAGAGACCGTATTTTCTTGCAAAGATTATGCATTAGCAAATTCAATTAGTTTTACTTTTAAGTTAGTAAAATGTAATGTAAATCATGTGGCTAATGCACTGGCTTCCCATCTCAATGCAATGCCAGCTTGTCACTCTGGTAACCCACCTCCTTTTCTGGTTGCACATCTCTCCTACGATGATAGAAATGTTAATTGGTTGGGCATCTCTCCTATGATACTAGAAATGTTAACATGTATGGCTCAAGGGAATTTTTTTTAATTAATACATTATCTTTTTAGTCCGCAGGTTGCATCTCCAAAGGTGTCACCATCCATCCACAAAAACCCCATCAAAACAAAAGTTCCATAAAAATCTCATTTAACATAATATGTCTAAATTAACCTATTAGTTTAAATAACCCCAACAAAATCAAAAAACAACCACATCCCTAATTTCAATTCTCTTCTCACCACCGACACTACCCAACACCAACCCACCACCACCAATCAGCACCAACCACCATCAAACAACAACACCAACCAGCGCCACCATCACCAACACCACCACCGCTATCATCGCTACCAGTATCACCGCCACCACAAATACCAGCACTACCCCACCACCACAAACTACCAGCACCATCATCGCCACCACCACCAACCACCATTGGTGCCACCACCACTATCATCGCCAACTAACATCGCTACCACTAGTCACCAACTCCACCACCAGTACCAGCACCACTCCACGACCACCAACCAGCACCACTATTCGCATCAGCACCACAACCATCATTGCCACCACCAACCAGCACCACCAACAACCAACATCACAGCCACCACCA
>JAJJMC010005941.1:2385174-2404817 GCA_023531435.1 Papaver californicum
CCTTCTAACCCGACCAAGCCGACCAAGTCCCACCCTTATTCACTTCTCGAAATCTGCACAAAACCGTGAAGATTAATAGACTAATCAAAAAAGTAAGCAAAAGTCATATTTACTCAAGATCGGTCCTGAGATCGATCCTGCTCAGGGGATTGGTCCTGGGATCGGTCATTTCATCAGAAATTGGTCTTGGGATCGTTCCTGATCAATGGATCGGTTTTGAATCCTATTTCGACTCTGAAAAAAAGTTTCGTAAGTCTACTTCCTTATACTATATTTTTGAAATTGCTTTCAAACATATTTAATAAGGTTTGGATTCACCCGGAAGTTCAACACACTAAATAATAACAAGTTACCAATTAGTGCAGTGGCATAATCAACAAAGTCTATAGATAAACTATTCTTCATAACTCTATATATTTTAAGTTGTCAAAGCAACTATGTATATCATACCTTTTGATACTTTGATCACATGTATAGTGAGTAAGTCAACAATACCAAAGTCATTGTAAAAAACGTAACTTTGTATGTAATGTTTTCAACGAATATATACTTGCATGAATAATAGATAAAAATTGAGAGATATTTTGCAAAAGGATCGTAAATTTTTGATCTATTTAGGGTCTGGGTCGTAGAATATGCAGTTGGTGCATTTGGGTCATAGACTAACCAAAGACCGTTAGAAAATGGTTATCTGATTTCTTTTACTTTGCCAAAAACTTTGACCATCATTTGACTAGTGTTGACCTTTTAAACAATGACAAAACATATATCTCTCGTCATTTCTGTCATCTTCCATTCCTGATGATGCTCCAAATTAACATCACAAATTTGGTTCACATCTACATATTTAGTGTGTACCAGTTTATGGGTCTGTAATATTGGGAACAACTTCTCCAATTGCAAGGTTGATTTAGATATAAAATTTGCCACCCAAAGTTGCCATAAGTTCATACTTTGATTCATAGCTTTCGACTTACGATTTCTATAATCATCACTTATGAGGGAAATAAACCAACATAGGTTAAAGAAACTAATCAGTAGCAAGATTGATTTCATGCTTTCGTGTGCTAGGTTAAAAAAAATGGGAATTTTTCTATCTTGTGTAATACTTTTTGTGGGTATTGTGATTGTTATAGGTGAGATAAACTTCAAGGAATGACATGAGTTACCATTGATGAAACTTAAACAGTAAATCACAAAATGAATGATCGAAAACAAAAATCTTACCACACTTATGATGCAACCAGGTTGTACTTATTTAAGACAAATAATACTCTTAATTCACTTTCAAATTCTTATATAGCTAGCTTACTGCTTTTCCTCGATGCATCTAAAGTAGTATACAAAAATTCTCAAGTCTGTTACAATAATCGCCATCCTTTTAAGTAAGGATGGATTGAAATGTTGCTATACTACTTGTATTTTCTAATATATGCAGATAACTAAACATATTTATATACATACATAAACATGCTAGTTTATACACATGGTATCAAAATGCAGGTAAGATGTTTGAGGAAATGTCGCTGGTTAAATTTTAACTAAATTAGATATAATGACATTTAATTATTTCTTAAAGGGATTCTAGTAAAAATATTAGAAGGTCAAAGTCAGTCTACGAACCAAATGCATCAACTTCATGTTCCATGACCCAGACCCTTATTAGATCATAAACTTACGACCCTTTTACAAAATATCTCATAAATCAAGTCTTGTAGTTACTAACCTTGAACCGAAGGATGTTGTCTTCGTGTTTTTTTTCACTATGTCTTCATGTCTTCAAGAGTAACTGAAGCCCTTCTCAACATTCCATATTCCTAGTCTAACCTAATGAAGTTGACTTTAGTAATATATTCAAGTGACTTTGAGTTTTGGAACTAAACTTGACAACCAAACTTGATATACCAACGGTTGGCGGGCTCAACTGAGCGGTGCTCTAACAATCTCCCCCTTTATCAGTTTTAGTGAAAAGATTCTTTACATATGGAGAATTAAAATTAATAGAAAAATTACATAACATAACAATATCACAATTCTATCTTCATACGCTTGATCCGAGTTTCAACAACATCTTCTTTATCTGCAAATATTCAAAATAAATGTCGATGTTGAAGCATTTGAATAACAACAACTATTACAACTCTACTCCCTCAAAAGGTGGCATATATTCAATCTGAACATAATTGTTATTTAATTCTTAATTTGTAAATACTACACAACATGATATTCTTCTCCCCCTTAATCAATGTTTTACTCTTTTATATTAGATATATATTTTTTACAACTCATATATTCTTCCTCAAGTGATTGTAGTCACTCTATACTCCATAAGGGGCGTGCATGCGCGTTGTGCATTGGTGGAATTTTAGGAGGCAGATTTTTGAAACAGTTATTTCCATTCTTAATATATTCAACAATTGTTTTATGGTCACAGTTATTTGGAACAGATTTATGAGTTCTTAATGTACGTTGAATTGTATAAGGCACGTGGCAATGCGAGGAAATGATAAGGATGTCACTAGAAACTAATATTTTAATTAATAAATTAGGCAATAGTTTATTCCCGTAATAATTTAGCAACACGTATAAGCGTTGTTAATATCCTGCGGTTCAGGTCAAGAGTTCACACGGAAATCTATCCGACGACCGATTTTTTGTTTGAATCTATCTAACATCCTTGGTTGTTTGGTTAGCCCTTCCGACAGTCCGGATGGGCCCAAAGTCAAAATTAAATTATCCCCTTACCTTCTTTAAAGTAAGTAAGATATAATTCTCCCATTTTTTGTCACGAAAAATGATAAATACTGAAAGACAACAAGTATTTCGAAAGAACTTCATAAGTTCATAAGAACTCGATACCACCTATAATAGCCTAAGCCAATTAAAGGTCTCACGTACCATTTTTGACAAGCTAGATAAGGTCATAATTAACTTAGCTTCTTATTAGGAAAAACAATTACCCGATTTTTTTCCCTAACTTTGATAAGCCAAACTAAGATCAGAATTAACTTAGTTACTTATCAGGAAAACTATTAACCAGGGTAATACTTCCCTAGATTCACAAGCCTAACTAAAATCGAAATCGATTTAGTTACTTATCAGAATAACTATTATCATAAATAATATTTCCCTCGAATTCCACATCACACTCCCCACAAAAATATATCATTAAGCACAAGTTCAAAACAAATGTGAGATTTATGTTGAGTATTATCCGTTAAATCGCAAGGACTCTGTAATCTTAGATTCTTAGACATAACAACAACTAGTTTTTCATATTCGTTGAGCTGGGTTAATACTAGACATATGATTGAACGAATATGATTCATTGGATTGAACTTATAAAGGTCATTATGACAAATGTAGGAAATGTTCGGTTAAATGCAGTAACGACCTAGTTATGGTCGAGTGCCAAGCTATGGTTGCTCAGTGGTCGGCAAAAACTCTAGTGCTCGACTTTATCTAAGCCAACTGTAATTCTACAACCTCCTTGCTCAAATGATTTGTCAATTTCCCATCCAATTTGTCCGATATATGGTCGCATAAAATTGACAAATCTAAACATTTTAGATGCAATTCCCATTATACCAAGTCCTATGCACTTGCCAAATAGCCAAATTTCCTTATTTTGAGCTACTATGGACATGCCAAATGGGAAAATTGGCTGGGCAAACCTGCATATTTGCCGGTTTGCACATCGCGACAGAGTCTATGTTGCGCAACAACCTCTCTGTCGCTGGCGATAGAGACTGTGTCGATGAGTTTTAATCTCATCCGTTAATTAATTTTCCATCCAAGAGTCTCCGTATAACTTCTTATTTCGATCATGGCCTTTCATTACTGCAAATCCAACGACTAGTTTTGATTAAATATAATTTCTTTTACCGACACCCATCTTTAACGTACAAGCTTAATATTCACGCATTTAAATTCATTAATATTAGGTGGTATATATTTATAAATTTACTTTACATTTTCTTTATAGTAAGTTATAGTAAATAAAACATACTAGTTTTTGATTTAATAGGATTTTGCTATTTTTTTTTAATCAACACATAGATTTTGCTAAAATATATCAAATCAAATCAATAATTCCATTACGTTCAAGTAAAATTACATTTAATTTGTTGATTAATTTTCTTGACCAGAAAATGGCCAGTTAGGATCATATTGGGTTTGATTTAACAGTGCTGCGACAGAAGGTTTAGTGGCCTCAGGAGACTGAGTTCCATCACCATAACATGCAGAAGAAACCTGAGGAATAACAAGGGAACAATGGGCCAATAGACATTAAAGGCTCATCTTGGAGTCGGGGTATAAAGAAGAAGAACATTCGGAAACAATTGACCACCACCGAGAGATTCTAGAGTCATTGCATCGTCATTGGCACCATATGTCATATTAGTTTGTGGCACGATATATGGTGTACCAGTTCTTTGACTGCTTTTAGGTGTTTGTTGACTTCTATGACCGCTGGTTGCTTCCTCAGGAATACCAAAATTCATTGTGTTCTCCATTTGGGTCATCATCTGCACGTAATATTTCTGCATTCTCTATTTTCGCCAATGATAATCGTTCAACCTACTCTGCAACTCTTGTTGTGTATCTTGTACCCCCCAATACGGATAAATTTGATCGAGAGATTGAGAAAAAATTGGAACAATGATAACATCCCCGTTAGGATTAATACTCGGTATCTCTCAATCAAACGGTGACATAGCTGACGAAGAAGATGAACCTCTCTAGATGTTGGGATAGTAGGGAGCGGGCGTCGATGGTGGAGGTTAGGAAAGAAGAATAACGTCATCAAGTGGCAATCTACCTAAAGCTGGCATATCCATCCCTCCTAAATTTTACGACTCCATAACAATGGTAGGCTTGCAAATTGTGGAGCCAACCAAGATAATCAGTCCTATCAACAGGCTCCTCGACCAAGTCATGAACATGATCCCATGGTCTACCAATTTGCATCAACGTCACATAATTTTCATAAGAAATCTACCCCCTTGGAAGTGGGTTGATTGCTTTTACTTTTCTCCCTTCTAGATGTAGAAGGTGTCTTTCGCCGAAGTACCAAACACCTTTTTTAGAAGGAGAATTGTAAAAGCTCAACTGTAGCATCCTTTGACCATCTTCACTCTAGTACTCCGGATGAGTCATATATGGCATTGTAATAATGTTATGGTTTGTTTCACACACTTGTTGAAGCCGTTGAGTCAGCTCAGAGTGTTGACCGTCATCAACCTGAAGCATCCGTCAGTTCTCAGTTTGGTACTTCTCTATAATTGAAAAAATAATACTGTGTTGGTAAATAACAGGTTCACCAATACAGAAGTAAGTATACAACCAATGTTGTCAATACATTGCAAAATTTAATTAGTTAGTAAATTAAAAAATAAATAAAATTAATTAATCGGTGTCAACAAATTAGTTTTTTACCTCCAAGATTCCCCAAAAACGATTCAAACTTGGTTTGGAGCCCGAGCATTCACTGAGGCTCATGTACAATGAAGATAACAGTATAGACCCCCAGTCACACGTTAGAGATAACTCTAAATTTTCAAGCGCTTCTAGAAAACCAAGATTTGTCACTGGGCTAGCATTTGGAAAAAAATAATTGTCCTAACATGTATAACACAAACATTCTTTCGAGCTCATCAAAGTGGGATGCTCCCTCGTAATCAGATTCTTGTATCACTATCCGATTATAGCGTTGTAAGAAAGCCTTTAACCCAAACAATTTTATTCCACCGGATTTAACTTCTATGTGAGTATTATTTCCTTCATCATCAGCACAATACAATACAAGGCGTTGCTTCCATCTCGATCGCGCTGTCCACTTTCCTTGGTCATATGAAACCATATTTGCCTCGCATAGTATTCCCGTCAACAAATACATATCCAATGGTGTAACTTCTATGAGAAATATTTTAAAATTATATTTCGGCTAATCTATATTTTTTTTGCATAATCTAAATTACGTGAATCCTAAAGTTTTCTTTTATAAAACTAAAAATAAAAATCCAAAAAATTAGTTAGAGAACAGACAAACTGATTGCATTCGAAATCCTTAAAATATAAGGTATTTGTTGTCTTCCACCAACGTTCTAATATTACTTGAACAACTTGAGACCTATGGTTCTTATAGTTTAAATAATAAAAACTCCACCAAGGATATCTTTGGACTCTCTCTTGAACTTCATTAGGGAGCCATCCAAACACCGTACTCAACTCATTCCACCCACCTCTTAGCTTGGTATACTTACTTCTCTCTTGATGGCTAAATATATGGTCCTCGAGTATACCAGTGCCCGCATGTTGTCTAACATTGTGGAACTCCACTCCTTAGGGCGCTCGATGGTTGCCTTTTTTTGTTTCTTTTATTCCTTAAACTCATTGTCGTAGAAGATTTTTTAGAATAAAAACTTTGGAAATAAAATTTGAGAAAATTTTGAGGGAAGGAGATTGAGAATTTGAGAAGGAATTTTTTTTATTTATAGGCGACAGAGAGTTGGTCGGTGGCGACAAAGTTTTCATCGAGCGACAAAAACTTTGTTGCTCACTCCATCTCAGCACGACTAGTTTTCCCAGCCACCTGGCTAGCCAAACTAACCAATTTGACAATGTGCATAGGACTTGGCCTTAGAGCATCTCCAATACCAAGGGTCAAGGTCTTAAAACTACATGCCATTTAGGATTTAACATTTTTTTTACCAAAAATTAAGACTCTTGTTATTTGCAATCCACTATTCTTATTAACCAATCCATTTACTTAAACCAATTCAATTTTTTTAACATTTTTATTAGAACAATCCTATGGATTGGATTTAGTTTTTATAACTTTTAAAAACACACATAATCTAACTTCTTCATCTTCTCCAACACATATATGTGCTGAAGAAGATTACCTGAATTTGGAGAAAATTGCACCGCTGACCATTTGGTACGCACTCTTATTATCAGTGGTAGGAGAGACGTAAATGAATCCAATCAAAAGTTTAACTTGGCAGGCTGCAAATCCTGTTCGACCATCCCGTTCGACCATGGTCGAACACAGGCTGCATACTCTGTTCGAGCAGGCATCAGTTTGCCAAATAAAATCAACTATTAAAAGTTATTTAAATACTCTTTATTAATATCTATTATTAATTTAAAAAAAATGTTTAAAAAAACTAATAAGAACCGAATTAACAAAATTTAAAAGTGCGTAACAACATTTAAGGTTTTCCACTCATCTAATCTATCTTTAATTGTAAGTTTTCCATCCTTCAGCACATGGTAGATGTTGATAAATCCAACTTGCATGCAATGGAGGTAGTGGAGCATTTGGGTATAAAACTGCCTTATTAAAGTGCATCCCACCATAATTCACTATCGAAACAATTATTGGATTTTCTAACACCTCACCCCCGTAGTGGTAGATATGTAATATTCTCCGATTGATGAAAAACTGAAAATATGCAATTAAATGCAGTTGCAAATAAACATCCCATTTCAGGGAATGTCATCCAACCATAAATTTCGTAACCATTATCTGACAGATGGTTTAACTTTTCTTCAAGTTTCGAGCACGAATTACCACCTATAATACCAATATGAAGGTCTACTTTTGTTTTTAACTTAGCCATCATTTTAATCCGAACAGTCTTCCATCCATCAACTTTACTCAAACCTAACATTTCTTCACAAGCTCTATATCCACAATGACCATCACCGCGAACATTTTCCAATTTATGAATAACTCTATGCATAACGTTAACATCTAATACTTCAAAACGACTTATCCGGTCTTTGTTCATCACTTAGATCTCCCAGTTTACTTGTATATGGTTTCTTCAAATGCGGTGCGACCTTAATTTTCGAAACAACTAATTCTTCCTCAAATGAAAGACGAGGTGACTCGTTCAACTCTGGTATTCTACTTTCATTCGCTGCATTTTCCTGTAATACAAGTACCATACTCTCATAATCAACCTCATTTTGAGATGCACTCTTCAATTTCTTTTTTGAAGTAGCACTTGCCCGTTCATCTGCTGATGATTTTCTCTTTAACTTCTCAGCATTCTTTTTTAACATCTCAGCATTCTTCTCGGCATTCTTTTTTAACTTCTCAGCATTTTTCTCGGCATTTTTCTTTAGCTTCTCATCATTCTTTTTTAACTTCTCGAAAATCTTCTCAGCAGTCTTCTTCAACTTCTCAATATTCTTCTCTAACTTCTCAGCATTTTTCTTTGACTTCTGAATCTGTTCTCTACCATGTTCAAATGTAGATGGATTTCTCTTTGCTGAGTTCGATGCTCTTTTTTGTGCTTTTGTTGGACGACCTTTGGTAGTTACACGCATAACTGGATCCTCTAACCTGGTCATATCTGGATCAGCAAGCTCATTTATTTTTTCTAGGATAGGCATGCGTTGTACCGCGTTTGAATTGTTCCACCTGAGCTTAATTTTTGGTATTTGCGGTAAATCGTCAAATTCGACCATTTCATCAACACTATAAGGACGAATACTTAGTTTTTTCCACTGATTGTCTATTGCATCAAGAGGTATTGTCGTTCCATTCCGTTCGTACTCTTTTAATTCATGATAACATGGTAGGCCATGTGTCTTGCGAAGTATATGGAGACAACGATTACCACCTTATTTGTCCAAGTAAGCTCTTTACGAATTTTATCTAGTGCATAAATGGAAACTCTGTTCAACAACTCTTTGAAAATTGGTAGCTTTTGATGTTCATGTTGTATATGCATTTTGCTATACTCAAATTTTTTAAGTATCTCAACCATCCTCGATTCCGACATTAGACGCATATGTTTCCAACAATATGTAAAATCACCCTTGGATGTAAGAAACCACTTTTTAAGCACACTGTGTTCACTCTCAACACGGTTAGTGGTTGTGTTCCCATAGTGTTTAATCTCGTTCGTCCATGCATGAACAAAAAATTCTTTATCTACCAATATTTCATATTTCAAGTATGTAATAAATGCTTTGTATTTTTTTTCCCATGTGCCTATAAACTTGTTTAAAATATCTTCATACTCCGTTTGTGTATCAGACTTCCACAGATTCTGCCAATCCTCTTTAATGTCATTTTGTTCTTCTTCATCTTTCGTATACTTAAAGAAATTTGTTTCAACATTTATTGCAATATGCCAACTGCAACACATCCTCTTTGCATTAGGAAATACAGTTTGAATTCCAATAATTAGAGCTTGTTCTCGATCCGTAAAAAATACATAAGGTAAATTTGAGTCGTTGTATAGTCTTTTCAGACACTTGAGCGCCCAAATGTAATCTTTCTGCTTTTCTTCTGACATGAATGCATATGCCACTGTAAAACTTGTCCCTAGATGTCACACCAACAACATGAAAAAGCGACAATTTCCATCTGTTTGTTTTATAAGTGGAATCCGCGAAAACAACCGATGGAAAACATTTTGCCAATTGTATACTGTCGGGATGTGCCCAAAATATATGACTCAACACATCTGTACCTTCAATGCGCTGATCCCATGCCACATATTTATTATCATTCAACAACTTCAACAAGTGTTGCATATTTGTCCTGCCTGCTTTCTCATTGGATTTTGTATAAGATTTGTAATTGTATATCGTCCGTAGACTAGATTTATTTTCAGGTTGCTTTTGTTTAATCAATGATAAAATGTGACCTGGTTTACTTCCACTTGTAGTCATCATATCAACTATTTATTTTTCATCACTCTGTAAACGAGCTGCATAAGGATGTCCAAGCAATGTATCAGATGGAGCATGATTGTGTACACCACATTGCACTTTAAGAACCCATTTGTTTTCTTCAACACATGAAATTCTTAGCTTAAAAGGACAATTACACTTCTTTGTGCCAGTTTTTCTACCCTTTTTTGAGACATGTTGTGGTTGCTTTTCAGAAGATTTGATAGTCCGAGCTCTATATTTACCTCCTCTTTCACATCCAAACTCAACTACCGAACCTTTATCCATCACATTATCATATGATTTGGTAACAATTTTTTTTTGTTGCGACCATATGACACCATTGTTTAACATGATCCTTAGAGACGAAAGCCTGGAAAAAAAAAACATTACATTCAATTGAGTAAATTTTATCCAACACATAATAATTATTGTGAATAAAGAAATACAAATTAAAACGAATACCTCATTAGTCGAGAATTTGTCATGTACATCGAAACCAACAGGTGTATGAGATTCTGAAGACTGATCACCACAGTTAGATTTAGGGTTACTAGAATTCATAGAGATAAAGATTAGTAGAAGTGAAGAAGAACAAGAAAGATATATGATTATGATTTGCAGGGTTTATGAACATGTTATTTATAGATTAGATATAAGAAACTAGAAATAGAAAAGGAAAAGGAAAAAGAAAATAGATTGGATTGGATTCATAAATTTTACTTTGATTTGATTTCTAAAAAATAGTAGAATTCTGTTTAATTTCTTATTGGATTGTATTAATAATAATGGTGGATTGGAAATAGCAGGAGTCAAAATTAATCTCCAATACTAGGGTAAGGTACTGAGAAAAGATGACATGGCCAAGTGGGGGTAAATGAGAAAGTCTAGATTATACATTCTTCGTGACCTTGGATCTTAAATCCACATCACCATTTTATCTCTAAATTTAAATATTAAATGGTAAATAAGACCTTGGAGATTAGAGATGAATTTTAGCTAATTTTTTATTTTTTTTGTCATTTAATAATGATCCACAAAAAAATATGCTAATAAGATATCCGTGTAGGATGATCTTGAGCCCTTACATCGGAGATGCAATTATACGTACCAAATTAGTGCAAGGGTGTACTAAAAATTTAGCTGGATTCTTGAGGGGCGTTACAAAAATAATAAAACGCTACAAGTCAAAAATAGACAGAAATCTGTGTCGGACGTGGCTCCTTCTATCTTCTAAATTCTCTAATTCTTTTCTTCTTAGGTCTTCATTTTCTGGTTCTCTCCTTCAGATGGATTTCGAACAATCAGTCCATGAAATTCAGGCTTTTTCTTGAAATTCACGGACAGATTTTTCGACTTCTTATTACCATTTTACATAAATTAGATAGATTTTCTTAAGGTAATCCTAACCCTTTCTCAATTTCTTATATATAATTATCAAAGCTTTTATCGTTTTCTCTTTATTATTCTTATGTAATTGATTGTCAATGATATTAAGTTGCATTTTTGATTCAACTTCCAAATTTTTTTCTGCTCATGTATTCATTTTAATGTTCTTAAATAATAAAAAATTTGTTTTGTTATTAGATTAATTCTATTCCATGATTATTGTTTTTTTCGTTCAATTTTATCTGGTAAGGATTTGAATTTGGTTGGATATTTACCTTTTCATTGGGTGGGTTGTGTTTTATAGTAGTTGTTATCAAATTTGCATTTTGAAGACGTTTGAAATTTCTTTGGTAGGTTTTGAGGGATGGATGAAACCAAGAAAACCGAGAAACATCTCATTTCCCCTGCTGCTTTTGTGGAAGGGGGAGTACAAGATGCCTGTGATGATGCTTGCAGTATATGTCTCGAAGCCTTCACCGAAAGCGATCCTTCAACGGTTAATAATTTGATCATCATTTTGTGTTTTCACTGTTTTATGTCCAACTTAACAGTCTTTTATAATTATCTATGCAAGTCCCATATTTTGAAAGACTTGGTTGGTGTAGTTTTCTTTCTTATTAGGTTTTATATTTCTATTGCACAGGTGACAAATTGCAATCACGAGTTCCATCTTCAGTGCATCCTCGAATGGTATATATTTACTTGTTTTCGGCTGTCTTTGTTGGATACCTGTTTTATTTATTCATTTCCCTATGATATATGTCACTCTAGTGGCATCATCTTGTCTAGAGGTTACTCAGGAAATAGGCCTTAGGTTGAAATCACATTTGGCTTGTCTTTGTTTCATCAATTATAGTTTCCAGCTTGCTGTTTTCACTCCCTCAGTGATGTTGTTTCATTGCACATCTTTTCTTAGCACCTGTTCTCTTAATGCTCAATTCACGTAGGGTTATGTTTGTAGCATGTTTCAATACAAACTGTTGATATTTGTATGTTCTTTTGGAGATCGCCTTGTGTTTCCCTCTTTAGTTTGGGTAGCTAAACCTGTCTTAGAGCATGCATTAATCGATGAATGGAAACATTTTGGTTGATATATATATATATCTCATTATGTCCCCCTTCATTATGACCAAAATGATATATTGTCGCCTCTTCAGAGTGATGTTTTTTTGATGTGAAATGGTGAGATTTCTTCCCGCTCCCCAAAATATATCGTTCGTGCTAAATGAAACCTTGGAAACTTTTAATGTAGATTGTGTTTTGCTTGCTAATTATCTACTCACGTGTCTGTGATGTGTAAGTTATGACTACCTAACTGGCACTAGTTTCATGGATGCTGAATTTATACCCACAATTGTGACAAACTTGTTGCTTAGGGTTGCGGCTTCTGCTGGGTTAGGTTAGAACCATTATGCTCTGCCCACTACTGTCAGCATAAAAGTTTAAATATGGTAATGAGTTATATTGAAATTTAGATTTGCTGAAATCAGTACATTCTTAAGATCCCACACTTTTAGATGTGGTTGAAATTTGGTTTGCCTGAGGGCATGCCACAGCTTTTTTAGCTTCCTTTTTGAACAAGAGCAAATTTTTGGTACTTCTGAAAGAAACTTAATTGATTAGAGTACTGGAAGAAGGATTGACAAAAGTTTCCTCCTGTAGGGCTCAGCGAAGTTCCCAGTGCCCTATGTGTTGGCAAGCCATTAGCCTGAAGGATGCTACCAGGTTCATTTGGCTTGTTCTTGTTCTTTATTTTAGTATTAAACTCATTTTTACTTGTTACTGATTCTATGAAACTATTTGGCTTACTTGACCTGGCAGCCAGGATCTCTTTACGGCCACAGAGCAGGAGAGAAACTTCCAACTTCGTCCATTCCGAGACGCCACAATATTTCATCAACCCACCTTGCGCAATTTTGAATTACCACATGTCTGTAATCCTTTTGATCATTTTTAATTTCTCTTGGTAAAATGCAGGGATTAGTTGATTGAGAGCATATTGCTGTCTTCGCATATATGAATCACAGCTTGTATCTTTCACTGCAGTTATCAGTTGGTGCAAATGATTCCGAACTCGAAGAGCGTATACTTCAGCATTTGGCTGCTGCTGCCGCAATGGGAAGAGCACATCATTTTGCTAGGAGGGAAAGCCTGCGGACATCTTCAACCCAAGGTCATTCACAGTACATGGTGTTCTCCCCAAACTCTGACGTTGGTCCAAGTGGTCCTGTTTCTGTCAGTTCTGCTCAAAGAAGAAGAGAACATGAACGGAATCCACTAGTAACTGGAGTTAGTCCATCTGCACCTCTTGTACGGAATGGAGAAGAACCTCCTCAATCTGGATCAATATTGCCTTCTGTTCGAACTGACCAGATTCCGGTTCAAGCGAGATCTAGCAACTTAGCCTCCAACCGCCGTCGAACCTCTTTCAACAATACGTATGCATCATTGATAAAACTTAATTCATACCCTGGTTTTGGTGGAATTTATCTGTTTCTAGAGTAGATATGTTGATTGGAGCATTTACTTTCTCTCGTCATTTTTTGGTGCAGTAGTTCTGCCAGTCGATCTTCCTCGATCAATCGAGATAGGGCTGGACCGTCTGATTTCCAATCGTTTTCGGAGTCTCTAAAATCTCGACTCAATTCAGTCTCAATGAGGTATATGCTAACTACTCGATGGTTTCTCTTTTGGAGTTCTTTTTTTTTCAGCCTATGTTTTTATAATCCTTTTGTATATTGAAGATACAAAGAGTCAATCTCAAAGGGTACAAGAGGATGGAAGGAAAGGCTGTTCTCTCGGAGCACTTCCATTAAAGATATTGGTTCAGAAGTTACAAGAGAGGTAAATGCTGGGCTTGCTAGCGTATCACGAATGATGGAGTGCCTTGAAACCAGAGAAAACAGTAGGTCAACTGGTTCCTCGGCATCAAATAACTTGGATAGGGAAGATACAGATCTGAGTAACCAAGGAGTTGGGGAAGGTCATGCGAACACCCGTATCGGTGATAGGAATACATCAATTTCTTGTGCTCGACCAGGTCCAGTTTAAGTCATCCTCCATATCACAAATGACGCGTCTTAACCTTTCATCTTTCAGGTACGTGTTGATATTGTTCTTGACTTGTTTTGCCACGTTTGAACTACTGCAGGTTCGTAAACTGTTACATTGAACGGTATATTTTAGTATTCACCTTTAATTAGTACAAGTAGAAATATCTTTCCTACTGTTGTTTGGGTATGCTTAGATGCCATCATCAGCATGAGTCTATTGTACTTACCTTTATATCTACTTGCGGTATACTTTTACTACCGTATCTCTGAAATTGGTTTGAAAGGTTCTCCAATACATTACTGTTTGTTTTATTTTTTGTAAGACGTTTTCCGTCATTATTAAGTTGAATAGCAGCATGTGTAGATGCTATCTTAAGTTAGTTGGGATGGATCATAATTTTGTTAGTGCCTGTGAATTGCATTTGATATGCTAATTGGAACTATGCTTAGACCCTTACTTATTCTAGAGTACCTACAGTAGACGCGCAATGTGCATATTAGATTTCCTTTGCAAATCATGCACATCAATTTCAACTTCAACTGAGTTTAGCGGTTTATGAATAATTCTCTTTTACCCTAGCTTTTATTTTTCCTTCTTTACTCTTTTAAGTTTTCCGCCGTGAAGCAAAATATTTCATATGTATTTGTTATCTTTGTTTCAGTTTCAAAAGTACTGTTTTTCCTCGGGAAGTAGTAAAAGGAAGCCAATTTACCTCTCTTTTTCTCTTGATATTTTTCCTTGTTGGGAATCTGGCATGTTATTTGATTATTAATTGTGTATGAATTGAACAACCTTAACCAGCTGGACACCTTATTTAAACCAGATGTGAGAGGAAATAACTAAGAGCAGTGCAATTCGGTTGTATACATTTCTCTGCCCTAATTGAAGCCTCTTGTAATGCATTCTGAGTGTGGAAGTTGTAAGTAGTTTAGTTACCAATGTCTTATAATGAAATAGCTTATATACTGCAGAATTGTGTCAGAACACCCGTTATCTTTTGGTTGCAGAGTATAATATAAGTAAATGGTCTCTGTGTGAGTAAGAAATGGTTCTTTTTTTACATGATCATTATTCGTGGTAAATCAAAGATGCTCTGCGTGGTTTGACATAGTAGGAAAATGAACGATTTTGTTTGATGTCCATCTCTCTGTTAGAGATATCCAGGTGCCTGACAGAACATGTGTGCCATGCTGTAGCTATCATAGTCCCTGTTAGAGACCTGTATACTATCTATGTTAATCATATTGAAGTCATGCAGATTTGATTCAAATAGAAAAATCTTAACGCAGATCATTCAAATCAACCTCAGTTTTGTCTCAATGTCTCTAAGATTCGTTGTTTTTTTTATTTATTTCTTTTTTGTTTTTGCTCTTTCCTGATGATCATCTCTTGTGAATTGGGTATTAACTTGATAATTGTGAATTAGTTATTAAACTAAACTTTGTGCATAACTTTTCTCATATGTAAATCATGCATATGTTATTCTGTCTTCATTCATATGAAAAACCCAAGATCTTACTAAAGACCGACACACTGACATGTAAAGTGTGCCTCAACTCTTACTTGTTTTGGGTTTTATTTTCTTCCAGGTAACTTGTTTCTTGCCAGGTTAACTTAACGGAAAGGAGATTCGGAGGGAGTCAACAGAGTATTCACCATCTTCTCCGAAATGCAGACAAGGAATTTGATTTGAAAAGCATTTTGATAGTTGTGGTCAGATTTGGATTGTATAAATTATGTTTACAAACAAATTATAAAAATAAAAGACGAAAAAAAGAAGCTTCCGCCCAATTGAGTCACACATTTGTTTTTTAAGTATCATAATTTACTTGTAAATTTGTTTATATAATCTGGAAATTGGTTTCAAGTCTTGTCTTTCTAAGTACATGTGTGGTGTATATATTAGTGGAGCAGATCACATTTTAAGATATCGTGAGAATAATTCATGAGCATAAGACATTAAGACCTATCAATTGAGATTAGGTCCACGATTTGTGTCGGGTGGCAGCTGTTTCTAGTGTTGTCATGAACCAACTACTTGCAAGTAAAATGCAGCACCACCACTCGATCCGATATTGGTGGGTTTTTTATTTTAAATGGTGCAGTTTTATGGTATCATCAAATTGAAAGATGCTCATATTTTTGCTTCTTTAAGTTGCATTGTGCGGTTATATGTTTGCATCACTAGGTTAAAACGCTTGTTCTATTTAGTTGATTGCGCAGCACCCAGGTAGATGTTGTTAGTGTCTCCTAATCATTTCATCAACTCTGTGAGACCAGGGAAGGGTGAAATTAGAATCAGAAAAGATGGATTATTTTGATGTAGTTGACTTAAAATCTGATCAGCTCCATTAAGGAAAAGTAATTATTGGGATCCAAAGGATGCACGGAAAGTACCATGCATAATTAACTGGACCCTTCCTTACACTCACTCTCACTGTCGGGCTCACTCATTGAATAAAAAGAAAGAATACTTTGTGATTTGTGAGTGTAATTTGTTTTAGTTCCAATGAAAATGCAGATTAAATCTTAATAGATAAATTAATCAAATTAATTAGCACATGTAAATTAGAAGATCCACATGACCTCGATTTTCCCCATTGTGAATGAAAAAAGAAAATGTCAACCACGAATGTTGAATACTACTAGTTCATAATGAAAATCAGTAGGCAATTATTCACCTCATTAATGTCTTTATTTTCTTCTTATTTTTCAATTTGATCAAATTATTGCTAGAAGATCTTTAGAGCAAGTACGACTGAAAGTTTTATTGTAGCTGCTGCGGCGCTGCCTGCCAATACTTGGAAACTCAGATTCTTAGAAAGGTGAAAGTAATTAGAAATGATATGCAAATTTGAAGGATTTATAATCAATGCATGAAATCTTAACTTTACTGGTTGTCGGCAATTACTTCTTCTTCTTTCTTCTTTCTTCTTCTAAGCCTTTAGTCCCAAACAACAAACAAATTAGGGTAAGTTATATAAAGGAAATAAAAGGACTTCCTAAGCGATCATCCATCTTGGTACTGTTCTTGCCTTTTTCTATGGAAATGACTAGTTCTCAACCAAATAAAGGTGTTCTTGCCCTTTTCTATGGAAATGACTAGTTCTCAACCAAATAAAGGTACACGATGACTTCTAAAACGGTTACCCATCTTGGTACTGCTCTCACTCTCTTATGGTCGGAAAATTTAGTTAGCAAATTACTTTCATGGTGTTTCACTTTCACCTATGTCCCAAGTGAATTGTATTTGCATATTTCATTTGCTTAATTGCTTGCAAATTGGTTGATCCATGCAAAATGCTCAACATTCTAAAACTAATAATGAGGACATTGCTTCGCTTGCCAAAAAAATTAAGTTATCAGAAGCGAAGGATGAATACCATCAAGGCAGGTGACCTTCTTGGTAGGATGTGTCCTATGAAAAACTGTGGAAGACGATAAAAGCTAGATGAGTATATATATTAGGTATAGCTAGTTTCGTTTCTTTCTGTTTGTATTATTTTTAATTTAAGTTGAGGTGACCATAACTTCATTTCGGAAAAACAATGAAGAAAATGGGAAAAAGAGCTATAAAAGTAGATTAGAAGAACATAGGGTATTTCACAGGAAATTGGATACGATTGAATTCCTCCTGTATAATAATATGACATTGAAACCACTAGTATATTTCTGTCTTTATAGTTATAATTGTAATCTAATTTGGTAGGAGGAGAATGAATATTAGAGATGTATGTTAAGATGTCTATTTATCTACCAAACCCCCAATTTTAAGTACACACATGCATCGTGCTTTAATGGTTAACAAAATATGGCAATACAATTCAATGCATTGCCTTCTAAGAAAGATCCGCAATATATGGTCTATACCAATACCATATAGATCTATTATAATTTACAATTATTGCCAACCTTACCATTATACACCAAGAACAAATTTAAGTCTAGTAGGAATCTGTCACTTTGATATTCAGCACCATATAGTTTTGTGACGTATTGATTAATATAAATGGAGAGTTATTGACATCAGAACCGAGTGACCGACACAAATGTGTGCTGAGTTAGTCAGGTTGGTAACTCGAATCAGCTGGTTAACACAAAATCGGAAGTCGTTATTCTTATAGGAGATATGTCATGGTCTTTCAAAAATGACGGGGACATTTTGGCTGCTGCTGCTGCTCGCATTGATGTTGTTACTGTATACACGAGTGTGTATACGCGACTACAAAACTGTCGGTGACTGGTCACGATTCTATTGTTTGGTTGAACTAAGTAATCAAACGCACTCTTATTGGATTCTCTTTGCTTCTACTTCTCACTTTTACATATGTAAGCTTTACTTTTCTCCTTAGTAACACTAACTCTAATGCTAAGTAACCGGAATCGATCACCAGTATAAAAAGATTACGGTAAAATTCAAGTATACCATACCAATGAGTATGTCAACCAGAGGCGGAGCCATTTGGGGAAGCAATATCTCGCTAGGGGTGTAGTTAAGTAAAAAAACAAACTTAGAAACCCTGTTTCTTACAAAATTTTAGGCTTCCGAGCAAGCTGACACCCATTATATACACCGGCTCCGCTCCTGGTGTCAAACAGGAATCTGTGACATTATAATTTATTATGCTTGTGTTAATCTTTAACGTTATCGGCTACATCTTTTATTTATTTCTTCTAAGCCGGCAATGATACCCAAGACAGAATTTGATTAAGCGGTACTTCATCCCGGAGTACTTTTAGTTGCTATGTCATGATATGATTTCCACCATAAATATTTCTTAATATTAACAAATGCTTATTTATCAAAGAACTTATTAAACTCAGCACCTGGACTATAATTTATAAAAACAAAAATTAATTCAAAAAAGTTCAATTATAAAAAAACAAAAAATAGAGAAAAAGACAAAAACAAAAATAAAAACAAAAACAAAAACTCTAGTCTTGACTTTTAAATTATGGAGTAAAATCATTGCAACCATATGTTAATGTAATAGTTCCATAAAATATGAAGGCTGATATAGGGGCTCCCATATCAATAGAGAGGCTCCTTTAATAAGACGAAATAGGGATATTATGAAGTAAAACTTAAAAATCCCTTATCCATAATATTTTCACAATACCCAAATCACCCTTCATTAATATGTTAATTACTTTAATTAGTGAAAATTTAATTAAGCTAATCATGGTTAATTAAACTTAATCTTTGACTAACACAAATTGAAATCAATTTTTTTTTTTTTGATTTGTGATTTGGGGATGAAAAACTAGATGAAATGTGAGAAAAAAATTTCGTTTTTTTTTAAACCCTAGTTTTTGATTCAATCAACCATAGTAACCATTTAGGTCTTTCTAGATTAAAATCTTGATCATTTTATGGCTCAAATTAGATGAAACCACGAGTTGAAAGTTTGATTTTGTGTGATTCAGAGACAGTTACGGTTGGGTTTCATTACGAACCCAACCGTAACACCAAGAACACCGAAGAACACCTTCAGTTACGG
>JAJJMC010005941.1:2405217-2420217 GCA_023531435.1 Papaver californicum
AAATTTGAGATTTTTGGGCTTCATTGAGCCCAAATTTACGGTTGGGTTTATTGGCGAACCCAACCGTAACTATTCCTGGATACAAATAGATTTCACCGTTTTGATCATAACTCCTTCATACGATGTCCGATTGACCTCATTTTTTTTGGGTTAGCTCCGTCTTTCAATTCTCTACAAGATAGAAATGAAAAAAATCTCAAAATATATTTATCTAATTTTACAATTGGGGTTTGAAGATTAGTTACGGTTGGGTTTGGTTGAAAACCTAACCGTAAATTTTAATTGAATCTTCATCTCCTACATTTGAATTTACGGTTGGGTTTGTTTAATAACCCAACCGTAATATGAAGAACAAATTAGTTACGGTTGGGTTTGGTTGAAAACCCAACCGTAAATCTGGGCAAAAATGGTGTTCTTGGTGTTACGGTTGGGTTCGACATGAAACCCAACCGTAAGTTTCTCTGAACAACAAAAAATCAATCTTTCAAATCGTGATTTCATCAAATTAGTTAGTGTAATTTAGTTTTATCCGGATTGTCATCACTACTACTTTCTACACATTTATTAGTATTCTTCATCATGAAATTGGGAGTTTAATCGGCGATAAAATTTTGATTCGATTGGGAAATTTGATTAAAATGGAGAAGGAGAAGATATGGAGGAGATGGAAAATTTTTAATTAAAGGACAAATTTGTCTTTTTTTTATTAGGTAAAGGGTAAAATGAACATTTAACTGTACCCCTAGGACACCCCTTATCGTAAAATTGGGTCACCTCGGCTCAACTGGGAGCCCCTCTATTGATATGGGAACCCCTATATCAACCTTCTAAAATATATATTAAGGGTGCCGCCTAAGAACTACATTAGATTAGACCTTACAACAAGCATAATAGGATCATGGTAAGATGAAGGCCGGAAAGAAATATTAACCTTACTCCCAGTAAACTAGCATGATGAGAGACTACGGAATACATAGAATACAAGAGATAATTGTCGGCAAATTGATCTAACAACACTACTTTGTGTTGATGTTTACTCTTTAAGACATGGTAGGGTGATCATCCCCACTAGCACTTCAAACTAAAAAGAGTATAGTGAAAGATAAAGTCAAAAAAATACCATGGAAAAGTTGTAAGTAATAATTCGTTTTAGGGTCCTAAAAGTAACATAATTGTCGTAGAAACCGACGTTCACAGGGAAGAAAGAAGAATAGTACACCAAGCCAAACATCCAGCCTGTCTTGAAATGCGCAAGAACTGACCTTAGGACTGAACCAGCAGCAGCATTAGCTCATTCATTCTTATTCTCTTCTACTCCACGTGTTATTATATATACCTTCTACATGTATCTTACTCCATATTTTACCCGCCAGTTTAAGATTTACTAATCATAATAATACCCAACTTTTGGTGTTTCTCTTCCTGATTAAGTAATGATCATCATTATTAAAATAAAAGATCAGTGTAAAGCTAAACTTACCTAAAACCTTCGAGAGAGAAATATATATAATTATTATCATTAGAAGAAGAAGAGAACAATACCTATAAATCACTTCTCATTCTTTCCTCAGCAACTCTTTAATTTAATTCCTTCTCTCTCTCTCGAATGTTTTCCGTTATGGATTTCCAAATCCATGGCGTTGTTTCTAAAACCATTTTCTGTGTCCTCACTTTCCTCTCCATTGTAGGAACAATCTATGCAAGTGCATCATTACCATTAAATTCGTCAAGTAGTGGTCAAATCAATTGCAATTCAGTTCTTGTTGCACTTCTAGACTCTCATTATACTGAACTCTCTGAATTAGTTGAGAAAGCTTTGTTATTACAGACATTAGAAGAGGCTGTTGGTCACCACAACATCACCATCTTCGCACCAAGAAATGAAGCATTAGAGAGAGATCCTGATCCTGAATTCAAACGTTTCTTACTCGAACCTGGTAACATCAAATCTCTTCAAAAACTATTGATGTTTCATATCATCCCTAGTCGAATCGGATCGTCCGAGTGGCCTTCTTCTTCTGTTAACGAGTCAACTAGGCATCCGACTCTCTCAGCTCATGAACATCTCAATTTATTCACGAGTAAAGATTCAGCCAAGAAAGTCAATCACGCCGTGGTAATTCACCCGGATATTGTAATTCGTCCAGACGGTGTCATTCACGGAATTGAACGGCTATTAATTCCACGATCCGTACAAGAGGATTTTAACCGTCGTCGTAGTCTACGTTCAATCTCTGCAGTCATACCAGAGGGAGCACCAGAAATTGATCCAAGAACAAACAGGTTGAAAAGAAAAGCAGCACCGGTCCCAGCCGGTTCACCACCGGCTTTACCGATTTCATACGCAATGGCACCGGGTCCATCTCTAGCACCAGCTCCAGCACCGGGTCCAGGAGGTCCACACCACCATTTCGACGGGCACAGTCAGGTTAAAGATTTTATTCAAACTCTATTGCATTACGGTGGTTATAATGAAATGACTGATATTCTTGTGAACTTAACTTCATTAGCAACTGAGATGGGTAAATTAGTATCAGAAGGTTATGTGATTACGGTATTAGCACCTAATGACGAAGCGATGTCGAGATTAACAACAGATCAATTGAGTGAACCTGGTGCACCGGAACAGATAATGTATTACCACATAATACCTGAATATCAAACCGAAGAGAGTATGTATAATGCCGTGAGAAGATTTGGGAAAGTTAAATATGATACTTTGAGATTACCTCACAAAGTTGTTGCTCAAGAAGCTGATGGGTCTGTTAAATTTGGGAATGGTGATGAATCTGCTTATCTGTTTGATCCTGATATCTTCACTGATGGTAGAATTTCAGTCCAAGGTATTGATGGGGTACTATTTCCTCCTGATGATAAAGAAAATCAACCCAAACCAGAAACTGAAAAGACTATTCATTCTACCAGTAAGAAAATTTCAGTCAAGCCAAGAAGAGGTACATTATTTCAACTTCTTTCCTTTAGATTTTATTAAAATATTAAAATCCGTTTTCGTGATACATACAATTTTAATATCAGAACTAAAGGAGCTCAACGCGACATGATTAAGACAATTTACATTAATAGAAATTTGAGGAGTTAGCAGGCGACCGGAAGTTGATTTTATCCGTACCCTTACTATTTTTGACATTAACCAAATTGAATTAAAATCTGCCTAGGAGTTCTGATTAAAACTAAAAACATGTTTAAGCATCTGGAGACACATAAGTTAATAATACAAGTGGGATTCCCATTTCCCCACCTTACCATTCCAGCTAATTCCGGTATTTTGGATTGTCGGTGTAGTAGTGGTTGGTAGGTCATATTTGATATTTGTGAAATGGCGTTTCTTTTTCTTCTTCTTCTTCTTTTACAGTGGCTTTTGCCTTTAGCTGGTTGTGTTTCTTTACCAGGTGTCTGTCTATAATATGCATGAATTCCTTTTCTTCCTGTTTAGTTTTCCCTAACAAGTATAGTGTGAGATGGGGTTCATCTATGTTAATAACTATAGTTTCGAGTTTTCCTACTAATTAGAAAAAGCAAATGTCTGATTCGTTGTCTCCATATTCAAGTCTCCAAATAGTGTCATTATTCTTGAAAAAAATATAATTCTTATGCATGTTAATATTATTGTATAAGCCACTTGCGCCAAGTTAAAGGGGGTTTTGCACTTTTACAGCTAGTGAACTGGTCTTTTCAAGTCAACTGATAGTAGTTGTCTCTCCGACAATGAAATAAGAAAAAAAGTCCACTACTAGATTTTTCCAGTTTTAAAAATGGAGTAACATTCTTGCCTTGGTTTCTCTGTGTTCCCCTTGATTTAGTCTAGCTAGGATGGCCAGTGCCTGGATATACTTCCGTTGATCAATATGAGGATTGATGTTTGAAGGAGAGGGGTCTGGACTAAGTTAAAAGAGAGATTAATTTGATGGTAAAAAGAAAGATTTCATGGGGATAAAAAGTTAGAATAGACTGTAAAAAAACAAATAACCGAAATGGAATTATATACGGAGAGAAAGAGGACAAAGGAAAATCCAGGTTGGGAAGGCTGCTGATAATAGTTAGAGAGTGAAAATGATTCTTTGCCGACAAAAACTTTCTAAAATTATAAACTAAACCTTGATTTATTATCCTTTCTTACTGACATGATTTTGTTTTTGTTTTTATTCTGAAAATTTATTTACACGAAGTATTAACTGATAAAAGTTATTATAATAGTAATGAACATGCACACAATTGCTAATACAGTACTTGTGTTGGTATAATTTCATCATAAACTTAATTAATCTTTCTATGCATGTAGGGAAATTGTTGGAAGTAGGTTGCGGGATGCTATGGGCACTCGGTCAAGATTCACATTTCTCTACCTGCCAGTAAAAACAGCAGCAACACTTCTCGAAGAGCAAGAGGTACAAACGGAACTTCTTGCCTTAATTTTTACCTTTATATAGCAGTTACCTACCAATGTAATCATGTCCATGTTGACCTTGGCTCTTAAGAAAAAACAGACATTGATGATGATGAAGAAGAAGACACTAGCACCTAACAGCTTTTCTGGACCACTGATTTATTTTCAACAAAAGAAGACTTATTACTTCTCAACAAGAATTAGTAGAAACTAGAATATCTTTAGCATTAATTTCACCAAGAAGTACACTATTCATTTGATTAAAATATGGCTTACCAAGTAATGACAACATTTCCACTAATAAATATATATGTACGGACATATGGTGTTAGGTTTCATCAAAAAATTTAGGGTAATGGTCCCCCAAAAATTGTTCCTTCGGTCGTCCTCATGGAGCCTTACTTAATGCAGTTGGTTTAGTGATGGAAACCATTAAATATGTAGGTACCAACTGAGCTTTTATTGTTTGCATATACATAAATTAAGATATACATTGGTCTTGATCCTCTGATACTGATATTTCATTTACTTTTGCAGTTGCATTGAAGAATCCAAGATACACTAAAAGCTAGCTAAAAAAGAAGAGTGTACAAATTGTGTCTATGAAAATGAAGATTTGCCCACCATCCATTCCATCCGCATAATTGGGTGTTTGGTGTCGAAGAAATTACATATTTTAGGTTTTCACTTTTTCCATCAATTCTTGTTGTTCTTTTCAATGACAACTTGTACGTATTTTCTACAGTGGGGGAATGAAAATATCAATGGATAATTGGGAGGGAGGGAAAGGAATAGAGTTTAGGGTTTTCATTAGTTGTTATTAGTAGTCACGTGAGAGAGAAAATAGTACAACAATACACCCATGTTTATTATTTTCACTCATTTTGTGTGTAGATATAATGATGATAATTTATAAGAAATTATTGTGTTCTTACTACCTGTAATAACACTATTTGTGGAGTCTTTAAATTTTGAGCTGATTGCTTAGGTTTTTCAGGGAAAGAGAGAGACTGTTAGTTGTGTGTGAAGCTATTATTGTTTATTTTCTGTGTGCACATGCATTTACAATCAATAAGGGAGGTGTCAGTCAGTTTTTGCCCAGTTGTTTCACGTGGATTGAAGTTCCTTCATCCCTGTTGCAATATTGTATACACAATTATGTGTCAATAGAAGTTAATGTCCTTGAAAACCTAGTTATAGGCTTGTAGATCACAGAGTATCGGGTTGCTCTGCATACCATTCTGATTCCGTTGTCTGGTATCTAGTATTCATTTGATGCTTTTCTTTTATGATATCCGGTCCCGATGCAAGTAATATAGTCTGATATGGATTTAATGGCAACCAATCAATTTTGAAGTAATACCAATATGATCCAAAAGAATTTTTTTCGATTTTTTTTATCTGAACTGCATAGCTAAATAGAAATAATTTGTGTCGAACCTCAATTATTTTTTTTTCATAAGAAAAAGAGAAACTGCCGAAGTAATTACTCAGCAACAAAATTTTATCATGCAGAGCTAATCATGCAGGATCAGAGAGTTTTCAGTCATTGTACCTGTATTACCAGTAATGCTTATAAAATGAGGAGACTGAAGTAAATACATCAACCTTGGGGGGCCTTCCAACTTAAATTATCCCGAATGTTATTATTATCGACTAGACTGGCTAGATTATAATTAAAAATATTTTGGGTCCGTTGAATTTTGGCAAGATAACCGATTAAAAAAATAATTTCTTCAAAATTTCCATCATTCTTTTGAAGGTATCCCAGGTTAAAATTTCCTTCAATTTCCTTCTAGTAGAGATCTTTTATTTCCTCTAAAGTTGCATCATCTTCGGGCGTAAAGTCTATGTTAGTTCTCTGCAACTTTTTAGCTCAACCAATTGCTAGCCCTGCTCCTTTTCTGGCTCGAATATACAACATCCAAAGATAGGGAAGGTCTTTGTTCCAACGCAGGTGCCTGAGAAAGACATAATAAAAAGTGCAAAGTTAGTACAAATGATATCATGATGATTAGCATTGCTTCCTAAGTTAGCAGGAGAGTCCATGAAGCAAATGACAATGGTTATTCCAAACTTTTCTTTACGATGAATAGTTATTTTTTCCCTGGTATCTCGATCATTCCTTTGGTAATAGATTGTTGAGAATATGGTTCTAATTATGCATCTCTTTCAAAGGAACATAGGTGTTGTTTGATATTATTAACAGTATAGGCAGCTGAATGAGTAATTATTCTGAAAACCGGGTCACATCTGGCTTTCCATATGTGTGAACCAACATGTGGTAGCATAAACTGAAAACTCCTGAAATGATTTCTTTGAATGAACTATGGATTCATCCATTCATGAAAAGAGTTAAACCCTTCAAAAAAAGTGATGGTTCTCACCAAACAACGAAATCCAAATAGAGGAAGCATAAGGAGAGAACATCATAAAATGGGTTATGTCTTCAGGAGCATTTTTGCACAGATTGCAGATGGGGTTAATATAGTTGAGGATGCTAGCACTCTTGGCATTAGTGGGAAGAATGCTTTGAGAACATTTCTAGATTAACATTTGAATAGAAGGGGAAGTATCTATTTTTCAGATTCTTTTCCAAGCAGAATTAGAAGCATCGTCCTTATATTTATCATGTATCTTCTTGTTATAAAGATACTTGACAGTGAAATCCCCTATGTCATTCAAGATCTAGGTTATTGAATCTTCTTCTAGAACATTGAAGGAGTAACATAAATGGCAGTTTGATCCTCCGAGGAGAACCAAAGGATATGATGTCAGGATCCCAAGGAATTGATCAGTTGGTTAACAGAGTTCATGTCAGGAGGACAGTGAGCATCCCTTTCCATAATGATATCCTTGTCAGAGATCCATTTATCTTCCAAAATATGAATTTTCTGGCCACTTTCCATTTGTGATACTTTTGAACGTTTTTCACCCCTTCAAGAATTCCTTTCCAGATCCAAGAATCAGTTCTTCTGGGTTTAGTATGTATTTTGATAACTTCCTGGCCACCATATTGTTTAGCTTTCATAATAAGAGATTTTGGTTCTTTGATGTGTTTCCATCCTATTTTAGTGATCATAGCATTGTTAAAGAGCTGCATATTTCTGAACCCCAAACCTCCCAAGTCTTTTGGTTTACACATTGATACCAAGTAATGTAGTAAAACCCCTTTGGTTTCCCTGGATCCTTGTTCCAGAAGAAATCTCTTTGAATCTTGTTCAGATCCTTGCAGGTATTCTTAGGCAGTTTGAAGCAGTTCATCTGGAAAGTACTAGATGTAGAAATAACACTAGCAATCATAGTTGCTCTACCAGCAGGGGTAAGATATTTGCTTTTCCGACTAGTTATTTTACTCTTGGTAGTAAAGAGGGGGGATCCTAGGTACTTTTCTTTGGGGTTAATCATTTGAACTCTCATCAAAGATCTTATACTTTCATCAATAGAGGGAGCAGTATTTTTACTGAAAAAGATACCAAATTTTGAGAAATTTATCATCTGACCAGAAGTATAGCTGAATTGATTAAAAAAATCCTTCAAAGTTGTACAATCTTCCATGTTGGCTTTACAGAAGATCATGCAACCATCAACAAACAGAAGATGGCTAATAAAGGGATCTTCATAACATATTTGAATACCATGGAGAAGGCCCAAATTTTCAGCATTTATAAGGCTCCTAGATAGAGCTTCCAAGCAGAAAGTAAAAAGGTAAGGGGAAAAAGGATCCCCTTGTCTTAGACCCCTAGAGGTATTAAAGAATTTGCCAGGAACACTATTAACCAAGACAACAAGGTTGGTAGTGGAAATGCATTGATGGATAAGGTTGCACCATTTTCTCACTGAACCTCATACTAGTCATACTAGCCATAAAAAATTTCCAATCCACCCTATCATAGACCTTAGCCATATCAATTTTTATACCCATCACACCATTTTCTCCTTTCTTTCCTCCTTTAGTGTTCATGCAGTGGATAATATCATGCGATATAGTTATATTACCAGAGATTTATGAAAACAGATTGAAAAGGGGAGATGAGCTTTGGGAGAAAAGGTTTCAATCTTTGGGAAAGAAGTTTGGAAATGATTTTGTAAGTAATATTACACAGGAAGATGGGTATGAAATGAGAAGGGGAAGAAGGGGATTCAATTTTGGTTATAAGGGATATGAAGGTGGAATTTATTTCTTTAAGGATGAAACCAGAGGTAAAGAAATTTTAGACCATTTTAATAATGTCATCCCCAACAATATTCAAATTTGCCTGGAAAAAATTGGGTGTGTGGGTTCTGATTCAGGAAAATGGGTTCAGCAGTAGCCATCCTCAAAGTGCTTAGAGAAACATTCTAAAACTTTATGTATCTCAGTGACCCAAACACCATTCCCCTCCTTGATAAAATCAATTTTATATATTCTCATCCTTTTTTTAGTAGAATCATGGAAAATTTTAGAATTTACATCTCCTAATCTTATGGATTGATTTCTACTTTTAGTCTTTCAGAATCTTTCATGAATATTGTACCAGTGCCTGACAATATTTTTCGGTTTCCTTATAAGTGCCCCTCTATGGTTATCAAACTTGTTTTTGGTGATCCAATCAAGATGTTTTAAACTTTCCTCAAGGTTAGATTTGATATTACCATAAAAAACTTTGTTCCAAAGACTGGCTCTGGTTTGACATCCTTAAGTTTCCTAGCAATAATAAAAGCAGAAGATCTAGAGTGATCTAAGTTTCAACATTCAGCAATAATGTATTTGCAATCCTGATGATCCAACCATGGACCAAATAACTTGAAAAGAATCTAACCATGTTTCCAATTAGGATTGGAATCCAACATGATTGGATTGTGATCAGATCCAACAACAGGGATATTATAAATAGTAAAGTTAGGGAACAAAGAAAGCCAATTTTCAGAGGCTAGACCTCTATCAAGTTTTTGTTTAGTAATAAGAGCACCATCCCTTCTGTTGTACCAAGTGAAAGGACAAGCAGTATAACCAGATCAATGAGATTAAGCTCCTCAATTTTACCAATAAAAATAGCAGCTTCAGAGGAGTCAATAGGGTCTCTACCAAATTTTTCATGATCATGAAGGAAAAATTAAAATCCCCCATGATAAGCCAAGGAACGGTATTGTCGGCAGCAGTATTATCAAACATTTTCCAAGAAATTAGCTTATCCTTAGTAGTGTAACGACTTCCATAATAGTCAGTGAACAACCAAGGACTACCATTGACAGGAGTTATGATAGCACTTATGTGATTATTAGAAAAATTAAAAATGGAAACCTGAAGGGAAGAAGCTAGAGCAAGACCACCAGCTGTTCCAATAGTATCCTTTGGTTCCACAAACCGGAAATTGGTAACCCCAATACTACTCAGGATGGTGCTAAGATTTTAGGACGTTTGTTTGGTCCCATATAAGAAAAATAAATCAGGATTGGATTTATTTAACATATCATTAAAGTAGTTGCTAGTTATCTTCCCACCTAATCCTTGGCAGTTCCAGGCCAAGGTTGTAAAAGATTGCCAAAGGTATATATATAAATTAGTAAGATAAGTGAACATAGTTATACTATAACCTAACATGTAAGGAGGAATGGTGATTAATAAAAAGTATCTAGAGGAAACATGGTTGTTGATGTTAAGGACATGAATATATAAATTGCATATCAAATAAAGAATGTTGTGAGTTATGGGAAAATGTACATCAGAAGCCGGAGGAGAAGTCTTGCCCACAAGTTTGCTAGTAGAGAAGGTAGTTTCAGCATATATATTCACACCCAACTCTATGTTGCTTGAGGTAAAATTGATACTGAGAGATTCTTATATTCTTTTGTGGTTGGATATCATAACTTCTCATCTATGGTTTTTTCTCTTTGGTTCAACTGGAATATGACATTTTGGAGAATCTTCTTCTTTGGACCCCATCTCTAATCTTCTTTTTACACATAGGTCCTTTCTGTGTGCTTCATAGGTAGTATTAATTTGAGCTTGGATAGCAACTAAGGAGGGTCTGACCGGAAAAGGATTACGAATAACCTAGGGGATTTTAAGAGAGGTGTAGCTTTGTTGCTCAAGAGCACTAGAGTTTCCTTGATCAACTCATTTTTATCTAGTAACTCCTTTGATGTTTAAGGAATTTTTCTTAAGGGTTAGAGATTTGTTTTTACCCCCCATTTAGGATTTTTCTATGTTTCTTCTGACAAGCGATAACATCGAGATTTTGAGGAAAAGAAGCTCCCAGATCTGCTCCAAACTTTGAATATGACTAACTCATCAGAACCATCCAGTTCAAACGTGCAATTTTCTAACAAAATCTTGCGTTGAGCATTTCTGATCTTTATATCAAATTATGTAGAAGCATCTTTTTCGAAATAACCCTTTTTCTTAGCTTTGGATATGATGGTCAGATGTGGAGTATCAGTATTGTGAGAGGTAGATGGTATTGAAGGGTTGGAGATTCTGCTAATGGCCTCAACTCTTTCTTCACAAAAGGACTAGGATGGTCAATAATTTTGCATACCTTATAAAATTGCAAACCATTAAGGGCCTAGGCGAACTCCAACCAGTGAGAAATAGTTGGAGTTTCGTACTTCAGGGCTCTAGTAATATCAATATCCAGTAACACTTCCATATTCTTCTCCTCACTATTTCTACCATAAGGTTTCTTTAAATCTTGTAAGATTCCAGCAGGTCTAAGGATATTCCTCAGGTCAGGAATGATATATCTAGGGATCCTCTTGACCAGCAACCATATGTTGACCGAGTAGAATTTGGTTTCATCAATGAAAATCTGGACAAGATGGAGGAACTATGTGAGCACTATTAGTTTACCCAAGATGCATCTAGTCCCTCCTTGTCTAAATTTTTTGTAGTCCTCCATACTTCCAAGTTTAATCGAATAATAATTTCTTTTTTTGTTCTATAGACCAACCTCAACATCCCTTTTAAGATCCAAATTTTTATTGATAAACCTAGATATAATACGAGTATCATGAGAAACCTAGTTGCATAGCCTTCCAATGAAAGTCCACTTCTAGTCTAATTCTCTTTTGGGTAGGATATTTTCAGAATAGACAAAAACTTTTGGAAATAAATCCTCAGGAATATTGAAAGAGGAATTCATTTGGGTAACAATATTTTGTATGGTTTCTTCAGGTTTAGAGTTTGAAGTAGAATCCATGAAAAAGATATCAAGAATGGTAATTTGGTTTGGCACAAAAGAAAGGGTGAGAAATAGTTTTTTCCTGGTTTGGCAAAAGTTAGCTTTAATTTGAATACTTTGATTTGGTTGGCTAGTCAGATGAAGGTACATCACGGGTTTGCCTGGAGGAGAATACCATATTTCTAGAAGCAGCAGAAGAGGACTATTATTATTTCATCCAATGAGAGCAAACCACCGCAACCCTATGTCAGCATTCTTAGAACTCTCAAAAAGACCCCATGAACCGACCAAGACTGAGATGAATGTATGGATATCTTTGTTGTAGGCTAATATCAAATACTTATGGGTATGCTTGCAAAAGAAAAAACTAGCAAAGAAATGTAGAATAACATTCAACAGGGTGCAAAAATACCATAACGTTGTTCTCAAGTATTTCACACATGCAAAAATTTGATTCTTATGGATGCCAACAGTTAAATCAACCCCAACGAAAAATTGGAAGGCCACCCATTTCATAGAAGAAGCATTTTGCTCGTTTGGGCCACTGGTCATCTCTTTAAAACCACCTGCATCAGACCGGGATTTCCTACCAAGCAAGCACAAGGTAACATCTTATAATTGGTAAGGTGCCAAGGAACTGGTACCTTTAATCCGTAAATAGATGGTTCGGTCCAAAACCAGGTAAGTTTATGTTGCTCAAGAGACTCCATGGAAAGTAATTTCATATAACTCAAATATTTCACACGAGTGGTAACTTGGAGTCTAGGAATGCCATTTGTCAAAAACCCACTTAAGTACCCCAACATAGTGATTAGACATATATAATTTTTTGAAGCAGAAGTAACTGAAACGGCGGTAGGAGAATATAGAGAGTTTATTTTCTCTGGAAATACGTAATTGCGTGGGGAAATACCCCATTTAAAGCAAAATGTAGTGGTTGAGACCACATTTAACCATAACAAAAGCTTTAGCAGATAGAGAGAAAACCAACATTTCCTTATACTCATCTGCAAACTCAAACCAAGTTTTTCTTCAATATCAACCCAGAAAATAACAGGGTAAGCATGGTATGAGTGTTCTTTAGTTATGGGGATATTGTGGAGGAACCCCATGGATTCTGTAAGAATATGACATTAATTGGTATCCCGAGGGTTACATTATTGAAAACCTTCATTTGGAATTGTCTTCCCCAATGGAAGAGAGTCGATAAACTTCACCACTAATTTCAATTGGCATTGGTAGACCTTGCAAGAGAATCACATATGGCACTATGGTTGTTTATGGTGATGTAGGGATGGTTTATGCAGGTACTCGTTTTCATAGGGAGAATCCTCATAGAAATGTCCCAAATATAATTTATCAAGGAGAGATTATTCCCTTAAGTTATTAAGTAAATAGAGAGGTTACTGGAGCAGGAGCATAATCTATGTTTGCTTACAGTACTTATGAGGTTTGAAGTAGAAATAGAAGCGGTGGTAGTGGTGATATTGCGGGTGGTAATAATGGTGGTGGTGGTGGTGGTGTTAATGGTTAAAGGTTTGATCAAGAAGGCGATGGTGATAGAGTTAGGGTTCCTTTGAATTCTGGGGTACCACCTCCTCAGAGTAGAAATTGGAGGTTGCATATGGTGTGGTTTTATATGCCGAACTGGTCGTTTTAGAATTGTGGTAAAAATAGTTCGTTCGCTGAGACTTGTGAAGATTCGTTTTAGACCTAATTTTGATTTAAACTAGAAAATAAGTAAAAGATTTTAAAAATATTTGGAAGAACTGGAACTCAGGGTTCCACCAAAATCACTTCTGAATAATTTCTACAATGATTCTTTAACAATTATGGCTCTTTTATTGACTTAGTTTCTTTGACAAAAGTAGATTTCTAAAACATTAACTGTAAATCACAAGCATGGAGAATCAAAAGCTCTTAAGTATCAGCATACACCATCAAACAAAATCACAACTAATTAAGAAAAATCATAAATCAATTAAAATCAATGCAAAAGTCATTAAGAATCAAAAATAGTTACCATTCATTCATGAAATATGGCTTCCTCCATTGTCCCAGTGGTTGGGTTTATCTAGACATAGCTTTCTTAAAAGCCATTAAAATATTAAAGAAAATCATAAATTGTTTTTGAAAAGTAAAATTAAACCCTAGTTTTCTATCTGTGAGAAGTTGTGTAGAAAATTGTATCTAGGATCCCCTTTATATAGGCTTTGATAACCTCTTCTTGATCCTTATCCAATTAGGAAACTTAATCTCATTAAACTCTTCCACCTCCTTTTGATCCTTATCCAATTAGGAGACTTAACTTCCTCAAAAACCAACAAACCCCCCAATTTTCACGTCAAAAGCGAGCCCAAAACGCTTCTCTTATTTTTCTTCCCGCGCAGGCCCAATAAGGCCCAACAGATAACAAATCCAAGTTGGTTTCACGGTTTTGCTCATAACTTCTTCATACGAACTCGGAATGACCTTATTCTTTTCGCATTGGCTTCGCCTTTCAATTATCTAAAAGATGGCAGGTAGAAATCCTGGAATAGACTGAGTTCCACTGGGTCTTTAGAAATTCTTCCTTGTAAAGCTTAATTTCACTTCTTTCAGAGATGTAACTTAATAAAACACATAAACTACAAAAGTAATAATAATACACGGTAATTCACACAAAATATAGCAAATAAGTATAAGTAAATGATACTTAAAATATGTAAATTATGAACTTATCACGAACATCCAGCGCATAGTCAGTTTGTGGTTAATGAGGGAGTAGCCCTTGTTGTGATCGATACTTTGTGACTGGTGGAAATAGGCTTGGATTTAATTCTCTTGTGCTTCCTACAGAGGTTAGCACTGAAATTCACAAGATTGCATTGATGCATGTTCCTACTCAAGGTATGGTATATCCCATGTTCAATATGCTTTGTCCAACAATTGGTAGGGTTGCGACCCATGTTGCAGTCATAGTTGAAGTTGGATATGGCCAGAGGAATCCTCCAGAGCCTATGCAACCAGTGCAGCCACCTAAACCTGCAAATGAGAATCAAAGAGGAGACCTTACCAGGCGCATTCCACAAAAAGACCATAGTTATCTGATGTGATAAAATATAGTGGTAAAAAGAGATTCGATTTGTGAAGATTTAATTTCTAGACCTAATTTTTAATAACAGAAAATAACCAGATTAAAGTAAAGATGATTTAAAAATGATGGGAAGAACCAGGACTCAGGATTCCACTTTTAACCAATAAATCAAGTGGTAAAATCATGCAATTCTTTTTAACAATTTAATTCAAGTTTGCCAAAAATAGGTTTTGTAGAAGAATAATTGTAAATCCTAAGCATGGGACATCAAGAGTAATTAACTAAGCATGACCCATCAAAAGAGAACAAAACTATTTAATAAAAACCATTTTTTCTAATTTAATTCCATGCAAATA
>JAJJMC010005941.1:2420227-2432845 GCA_023531435.1 Papaver californicum
AATTTTCCGTCAAAATTCACGATTGTGCAATATTCTCCGGCGTAAATTCCTCCAATTCGAAGTGTTTGAGTTGGTATTGGACTCTTGTAGTCTTTGAAGCAATTTGGAACTCTAAATAACCCAAAATTCACGTCCATAGCGTCATCAGACTTTCACTCCCGTGTTCCCGCCAAGTTGAATTTGAATGGAAAGGGGTGCCCCCAATCCAAAATGTGGGTGCCTTTAACACTTTTCGAGCCAATTTTTTCACAAATGTTTATTTCTCAAAAATACCTACAAGGACACAAAAAGACATAATAAGTGTAAAATCGAGTACTATCGAAACAGATATTCGGGGGCAATTTAGACACAAAAATGTGCCTATCATTATCCTCCTAAGCGCCCTACTTGGCTCAGTAGAAGGCAGACTGAATCTGACAAGAGAAGGACCCGAAGTGGAATTTTTTATCAGCAATAGCAGAGGCAGTAAAAGATGCGTCAAGTAGGAGATCATTAAAAAACTTATGCATATATATTGGTGGCTTCCTATACCCTTTTAAATCTTTCAGGACAAAACTTAACTTACGATTTTGAGCAGCATGGTTTAAAGAAACTATAAATTTAAAAATACTGGTCTTTGATATTTTGGAGATGTAATAACATGGCTGATGAGGATTCATCCGTAAATAAGATATTTATTTTATGGATGTGATGTTCGAATTGGTGAATGTTATTAACTGTTTCTCTCTTACTTTCAGAAACTTTGAGATAATGGTTTATATTTGGTTTGAAAACAATATGGTGAATGCATATGTATGTTGTGATTTTGAAGTAAATAATGTTTTAATGGGTTGTTTTTATGATAGGGTTAATATAGTCTGTGAATTAGGAGTGGGGGTAATATAGATATAGGTTATCGACTCAAATTCTTTAGGATGATGAAATATGTTCTTGATTTTGAGATTAAGCACATTATGAGACAAAATATTGAGATTTTCTTTAGCATTTGGGTCTTGGTCGAAGGGTAGATAAAAGGGGTTATCTGGGGAATTTCCAGAGGAGAATTGATAGAGCAAAAAGACCCAATTCTTCGGGAAATCAGAAGTGAAGGAGGAATTTGGGATAGAAATAGGGAGGGATTCGGGAAAATATATAGGTGGGGAAAGGGCTAAGTGTTTCCTGTAAGATCGAGCATAATTTGCACATGTATGATTTTTATCTTGGAGCTTATATCTTCTGTGAATGAAACTGTAGTTAAAATTATGAGTGATTTTGTAAGTCTGAGGAGGTTTTAGAAATTTGGTTTTGAAGAAATTATAAGTGAATCAGTGATTTTTCCTTGGGTAACAGTAAACTGATTTTCTGAGAGATTCAATTTTCCTTCCATAGTTCCATAGATAATCATAGGTTAAGTAGTTTTGTGATTTCCTTTGAAATTTATGACTGAGAGATTGCTGACATAGATATTCCAGTCAAAAACAGGTAGAAAAGAGTCGTTGGGAAGTCCAACGTAAAGAAACAAGCGACTTGAGAAGAAAAACTGGGAGTCAGAATGAGGAGAGGAGAGAGGGCAGAATATTTATTTTTTCCCTGAACCTCAATTACAATTATAACGGTTTACCCAAATACTCGATTATCTATTGCGCGAGATATTTGGGAAGCGCTTTCTAAATATTTATATGACGGAAACGACAAACTACGTATAAGTGTTTGCCCAAACTCAACGAGCTTTTTCTGCTAAACAAAATGGCATAACACTCTTTAAATATAATAAAGAGTTGATTACAAATTTTGGAGAACTGGATCTGTGATGACGTGGCTATAGAGAATAAAAATGATGCTGAAGCTTACCAAAAATAAATTTAACGACTAAGAGTGCATATTTTTTTTGCTGGATTATATGAAGACCTTGAATGGATATCCATGGTGAAATTTTGAGGAAGTTCCTACTCCATAATTAGAATCATGTTATACACTTGTTCGTCGTGAGTCTGTTTGACATGCAATAATGGCTAAAGAATCATAAGAGAATGAAGCTTCCGCTATGGTGACTCGAAACTGATACAATCAAAAGGGGTCTTTTCAGAGTCCAATAAAGACCACTAATAAAGTGGACAAGTATGCACTCAAGTGTACCCACTACAATCAAACTGCGTATACAAAAAGATAATTATTTAAACTTGTGGGTGTAGATGGTGATTTGCTGAGGATGAAAATTCAAGGGGAAAAGGGTCATTTTGAAATCGACTGACCCCGGCTCAAGCCCCGTTCATCTCGTTAAGGCAAAACTTGAGTCTCATGAGCGATATTCGAGACTGAACCTCATGAGCATGACTCGAGGACGACTCATACTCTAAAACTAGGGTTTCGGCTCAACGACAACAAAATGTGGGAAAAAGGATCTACGAATCTCAATGGACCCTACAACTTTAATTCATTATGTCTAAGATTCATAAGCTCGTTCAAGCTCTACAATGTAGATATGAGCTTCACGAGCGACCTCAAAAATCTAAAAAGTCTCTCAGTTACGAGCATATTCAAATCCTATAGTGTTAAACGGATGACATATGAGATCTACTCAATAAAGTCTCTGATTTTACAAGTGCGTTTATGGAAAATTTCATTCCCTCATAGATCACAAGCTTATCTACGGGACCTGCACAAGGGGACAAAACCTATGCTTCTCTCATAGACAGATGGCGGGGCCTCAACTCCTCTCATGGATGGCCTTGCCTCTTCTCCCATCATGGACAGAAGACCCTGCCAGGTCAATGCTCAAACTCATCCAAACTCGTGTCTCACACATGACACATACAAATATCTCATGTCATCTCGTGCTCTCCGTATGACTCAACCTAGTCAGAACTCATAAATCATGGAATGTTCCTTTATTTCAGTCAACGTCGGCTACATAGAGTTGCCATGCCAACACATCATACACGAAGGCTGACTCAGTCATACAAATGAGGGAATATATTTAAGGTTTTAGTTTGGAAATATGCAACACGTGTAAGTATCCAGCTGTACTCGTATAATAAAGAGAATATGCGTTGGTCGTGGAGGTTACAAGAATCCAGGGATAACAACATATCACTTTGTTATTCCTAGAGAATAGACTCAACTCATGGATCTATCCTTAGGTATTCCTGTAATAACCGGTCATTTTAAAATCAATGATAGAGTATAACAACTTAGCTATAAACTTCGTTTTTCATAGTTTTTTTCTGTAACTAAGAACTCTGATCTTTCTCTTTTAGGTTCCCTCCCTAAAACCAACCATGATCTCTCTTCTATCTCCATCTCTTGTTCTCCAACTTCTCTCGTTATCATCATTGCCTTCTAGAAATCACGTTGTTTTTTTAGTTCACACAACATCTTTTGCCTTTCAAACGTGCATTCGTCCAAATTATAAGTTTCGGGCCCTTTAAAAATTCCAAGTTGTTCCGCTGCAATATGGAAACCAAAATTCCCATCACAATCAACATCGTCAGTTGCTTTGATATAGTCTCAAATGATATCAAGAAGATAATCCAAGTAATCTTCACAAATAATGTACGTAGGTCGGTAAGTTTTACCTTCTTCATATCTAGGGAGCCTTCCATCAATCCTTTTGCGATACGAATCGTATATTTCTCACCATTTGATAGACTTATTTGCGACTTTTCAACCATCGGTGCCTTTTTTTACGCATGAACTCTGCTTCTTGAGTTTGGTTTGGAGGAAACTTTGATTATTGATGTTGAACTTGCTTGGGAGGGAAGCTCAGGACATTTTCTTTTTATATTTCTACGACTTGGTCCGCTTTATTCCGTTTTACTCCAACTACGTTTGTTTGTGGTCGTACCATTTCCTTTAACATCCTCCTCCTCATACAAAGCTTGCGAGTGCTCAAACCCCAAATGGTCTCTTTGTTTTGAAACAACCTATTTTGAGTGTTTTTTGACCAATTTCTTCGCTTCTTTTCTCCCTTTTTTCCTTGTTGTTTTAGTTTTAGGCCTACCCTTCCAGTTCCCCATTCTCTTTGTTGGATCAAGAATATCGTATCTAGTGAAAGGGGTTAAATTTCCAGAACTCGTACAACCAAATTTTTCTTTGCGACGAATTCAATGAAGCGTACTTCTCAAATAGTTCTGTGTGCGCCTCGGTTTTGCAAAACACTTTACCTAGACCTTTATTTGATAGTGGATTGTTGAATGAAAGTTTTTTCTAAAAAGAATCTATATCTTCCATTGGAATCATATTTTTCATACCTAGCTATCACATGCCGACATGGGAGTCGCAAAGCCGACACGTTTAGACAAATACACTCTTCACCCGGAATGGGCGTCTTAACCGCCTCCACTTCGAGCATTATCTTCTTAATTTTCTGATGAGATACATAGTATGTTATTCCTCGGATTCAAGGTTATCCAAATAAACAACATGCTTTTTAGATCGGCTAAATTCAAAGATCCCTTTATTCGTTCGATATCACGCTTGAAGTAGTCTTCCATAGCATCAAACACCACAACAAATCCACCTTTGTACCCATTTATATTCCTCTTGAATCGATTGTGAGATTACTCCACCGTGTTAGCCGCTTCGTTTTCAAAGTGTTTATGTTTGTTTACTTAAGCACTAACAAACTTTTCTTTATGGGGATCCAACAATTATTTCTTCAAATACTCTATAATCTCAGGGTAACTATCCCAATGCGCCAATAGCATATGCTCATTTTCTTCATAAGTTTCTTCCATGATCGACAATGTTAAGTCATCCCACTTTAAGCTAGAGCTAGCCCATATTGCCTTGGATACTATGTCTTTTTCCTCAAAATTGTTTATCTCTTGTTGTTGTTGTTTCTCTACCGGTAGTTTCTTAATCCTCGCCATCTTGGTTTTCTTTGGTAGTTGAATTTTTGTCTTGCAATTGGTTTGAACATCAACGTGCATAGAAGATGATGTACGTCGGGAAAAACACGATTTAGCGCGTTCATCAATGCTTGCTCCTTATTCGTAATCATCACCTTAGGAGTATAACCCTCTTGGTAGAATAAATTTACCTCTTGTAATGCCCATATGTAACTTTCCTCCCTATCATCTTGTAAGAAACAAAACCCAACACTAATGGCGACTTTATAGATGTTTTCCCTACAAAGTTCAGTTTTGCGGCATCCGATACTTGTTCGTTTTATATGTGCAATCCATAAAAAGAATTTGATGGAAGTATCTTGCCGACGTTACAAACTCCGGATGAGACATCAAAAGATATATCACTTATCAATTCTCACATTTCTCATAGATTATTTTGTAGTTCGTCTTTTCCCTCAAATACAATAATTGTTGCATAAGTTCTCTATTTTTCCATTGCTCACTTTTCAATTTTTCTCTTGTACTATATACGGTAGCCAAAGAATATGAGTTAGTTTTGTTTAATGTCTTTACACTAACAAGGTTATCAATAGATCTTGTGTGTTTTGACTCAACACATGTAATAGCTCCATTTCTTTGGGGTTGAGCCTTGCCGCATAAGGATGATTGATCAAACTATCCAGAATTGGATGGTTATGATAACCCGAGACAACTTCACTCATAAACCACACTTTCTTGAACTTGTTGTATTCAAATTGAAGCTTAAAAGGGAAACCACTCTTCTTTGTATGATGAACTCCCTTCTTTCTCGCGCTCGTTGGTTTATACTCAAAACTCTTTCTTTGATGACTCTTGTAACCCCATCACACTCGCACACCATTTGGAAGGAGGTGGGTCTTACTTTATTATTTTGGATTATAATGGACATCTTTTTCAACCCTTGTTCTCGAGCCTACTTCTTCGTTTTTTCTTTATGTTCTCGTTCAAAGTTGTTGCCGTATTGATCACATGTATCCTCACTCAATGATAATAGCATAATTTACATCATTTTTGAATATCAATTTCTCATGCTTTACTTAGTTATTTCTCTTGTATTTTGTGTATATTACGTTTGTTTTCTATTTTGTAGATATTTTGGAGTTACAAGAACTAAAAGAAGAGAATTATAGGATCAAGACATCGTTATACAACTTTGGGGTGTTTGCGGAATCAAAGCATAGAAGAACACAAGTCTTAATTGTGTGTAAAACAAAGAATTACTAGGGGGTCCAGTTATACAAAGGAATTGAGAATTACTGAGGGGCAACCAAAATGTTCCATTAAAGGGGCAGACAAGCATTTCTATTCGGGGTGCTTTTATCTCAACACAAGAAAAGATAAAGCTAGGTCTAAGGCCAGTTCCTATACACCTCTCAAATGATCAAATTTGGACAAAATGAGCCATTATGCACCTCTTAAATGATCAAAATGACTTCTCAAATGGTCTAATTTGAGGATTTGCACTCCGCGATATAGTCTTTGTCGCTCGACGAAGACTATGTCTCTAAGTAAATATTTTAAATATTTTACATTATTCTCTCCCACTTTTTAGTTATTTTTACAAATTTTTATTATACAAAAGACCCATTAAATATATTATAATATCTAAAAACCCCACCAAATATATAAAAATATATTTTTTTATTGCTAAGGGTCCCATAAAATATAATTAAATATATCATTCTACTCAAATTTAATAGGTTTATTATAGTGGAAAGATCGATTTATCTATCCATGTGGCTGGACAAACCAAACCATTTGGTATAGGTGCATAAAACTCGACCAAGCTCATAATTCAGTTATCTCTGTTGGTTCACGCCGTCTAGATTTGATGCCGAGAGAGAAACAATGGGTTGTTTGCGATAAGTGAGATTAAAATTGGTTCTTCCGTGAAAGTAGAGAAGTGGTTTGTTGTGAACGGACATTAAAGAAGACAGGGAAAGAGTATATGTGTTGATGATGTTGATTCCTGGACAGAAATTGAAAATGAAGAGATGGGTTTTGAAATAGGAGGAGAAAGATGGAACTGTTGGACCGAGAAACAACAAGGAAGAATGGGTTTTACAGCGAGAATAGATTTAGGATGAGTCTGGTTGTCCAGCGAGAAGTCAGAGAAGAAGAGCTCGTGACTTCTGTAGAAGATGAGTGATTAAAGAAGGATAAGAATGGTTGTTAACCAAGAGTTTGAACCGAAGGGGGAAGATATTATGGAGCTGTGGGTTGTGGAGTTGGAGAGAAATAACAAAAAGAAGTAGAGCTCCAGTCTGCTGTCAATGGGTTTTAAAAAACATATCCAGAAGAAATAAGGGTTATTAGAGTGTAAGGATGGTAGAGTCATTTGTAAAGTGATGTGAAGCACCCGAGTCAGGGAGCCACTGAGTCGCAGCTGGGAAACAAGATAACTCAGTGAAAGATGTTGTCGGAACCTGAACACAGTTGTTTGCATGTGATGGTTTTTGAGCAGACTCTTTCAGGGAAGTTTGACCTGTTTCAGCATTTCAAACACTGAAAGAAAACTTGTTATCTTCCAATATCAAAAAATTTCAATCTGATGGAGCTCTGGAGTTGGAAAAAGGGAGATTCAAGATATTTCTGGACAGTTCAGGAATAACTTTTCTTGCTTCTTGTCCGAACACGCCACAACAGAATGGAGCTGCAGAAAGAAAACATCGTCACATTACAGAAGTTGGTCTCACCATTTCATCGAAAGTATATCTTCCAAAGAAATTTTGGTTCGATTCATTCCTAACAGCAACATATTTGATCAACCGAACACCAGCTAAGTCTCTCAACTATGCATCTCCTTTTGAGATTTTATTCTTTAGAACTCCTGATTATTCTTTCCTGAATATCTTTGGATGTGCTTGCTATCCCTACCTAGGAGCTTATAGAAAGGATAAACTCAGTCCCAAATCTTCCCAGTGTACTTTCATAGGGTATAGCCCACATCACAAAAGATATCGGTGTTATGATAACACTACCCAGAAAATATACATATCTCGTCATGTTGTATTTGATGAGTCTATCTTTCCTTTTTGTGAATGTTCACCTACTAAAACACTGCAACCATCAGCTGTTCAAATACATATCCCTCAACCATCTCCACTCACTGTCACTCAGGCAGACACAGAAACTATCAGTATCCAACCAGTCCCAATACCCACATTACCAGAATCAGAACCAGATGTTTCCCATCCAATGATAACCAGATCCAGAACTGGAGTTACTAAACCAAGGTATTTGCCTGACTATGTCACTCATTAATCTGCTCCACATGCTATGCACATCACTTTGATCGCTTCTCTCCCTACTGAACCTACGACATACAAGCTTGATGTTAAGAATGAAAAATGGGTAATTGCAATGGACACTGAATATAAAGTACTGCAGCAAAATGGCACTTGGATTCAGGTGCCTTATGAACCTAGTATGCATGTGATTGGCTGCAAATGGGTGTATCAATTAAAACTTAAAGTGGACGGCAGTGTTGATAAGTATAAAGCTCGACTGGTCACAAAGGGATATCTTCAACAAGATGGTCTTGACTATGATGAAGTTTTTAGTCCAGTTGTAAAGCCAACTACCATAAGGGTTGTACTAGCTATATCTCTGACAAATCACTGGATTATCAACCAACTCGATGTATCGAATGCCTTCATTCACGAAGAACTGAATGAAACTGTCTATATGGAGCATCTTCCAGGTTATGTTAATCCATCAAATCCAACGGCTGTGTGCCTTCTAAAGAAAGCTCTATATGGACTCAAACAAGAACCCCGTGCTTGGTATGAAAAATTCAGTGGTTTTATTTGTTCCCATGGTTTCGTCAAAGCTGCTATGGATCATTCCTTATTCATTCATACTTCTTCAGCTACGAAAGTTGTTATTCTTCTTTACGTTGATGATATCATTCTTGCAGGTAACTCTAAAAATTTCATTTCAAAATTATTAACATAACTGAATTCTGTTTTTGCTATGAAGGACCTAGGTAAATTACATTATTTCCTAGGGATGGAAGCTGACTCACTGTCTAGACCTGAATCAATACTTCTTACCCAAAAGAAGTATACAATAGATCTTCTTATTCGGGCACACATGATTGACTGCAAGCCCTGTCCGGCTCCACTCACAACTGACAAGCGAGTGTCCAGTACTGTTGGTAATCCTCTATCTGATCATATGTCTTATCGAAGCCTGGTTGGTGCACTGCAATATCTAACTCTAACCAGGCCAGATATCACTTTCGCTGTCAACTATGTATCTCAATTTATGCAATCTTCATCGGTCATTCACTTGCAACTTGTCAAGAGAATTCTGCACTATTTAAAAGGCTCGATTGGTTCTGGAATTAGTATTACAGCTGGTGATCTGACTTGCATAAGTGGATATTATGACTCCGATTGGGCTGGATGCCTGGACACTAGAAGATCCACATCGGGTTATTGTGTTTTTCTCGGGTCTTTCTTCATCAGCTGGTCCTCGAAGAAGCAACCAACAGTCGCCAAATCATCCACTGAGGCAGAATACAAAGCAGTCAGCCTTTTGTCTTCAGAAATTTTGTGGCTCTCTCAATTACTCATCGAACTACAAATACAACCAAAATGGCCTATTACTCTATACTACGATAATTTAGGTGCAAAATTTCTAGTGTCAAATGCAAGTTTTCATGCCCGAACAAAACATATCGAAGTCGACTATCATTCAGTTCGAGAACTTCTAGCTTCCGGTGCAATTATGGTTGGATTTTTATCTTCGGAAGATCAGCTAGCTGACATCTTCACAAAGGGACTTTCAGCTTCTCGCCTCTCTTTGATCAATGCCAAACTGATGCATTTTAACACTATAGCATCAGTTTGAGGGGGAGTATTAGAGTGTAACTAGAGTGTAGTTTTATTTCTTTTTTCTTGAGTGTAACTGAGGTGTAAGTTAACTCTTGCCTTTACTTTTGTAACCCTATATATAGGGAACCATACCGACAACTCACTCTATCTAGAATCATCTAATACATGAGACCCTAATTCCACTCTTTATAAGGGTTGTGTTGGTTTGAATTCGAATCTGATGGTTTAGTGAGTTTCCGTGAATGAATGAGTTGCAGTGAGAAATTGTTGATTCTGTGATGGGTTGTTGATGATGTTGAGTGGTGGCTCGAGATGAACAGGTTGAGTGAATAAAGGTGCAGAGTCGAATAGTGGGTTTGATGAATTGTGGGTAATTATCGTGAAACAACTGAGAGATCAGTGAATGGTTAGGATGGTTCTCTGTTGAAGTATTGGCAAAACTGTTGGGGTCTTGGTGATTCAACTTGTGTCGTGAACTAGTAGGAGCTGTGAATTTGTCGTGAATGAATGATTGCGATTGATTATGAATGAATAATGCAGGAAAGGAGATGAGCAAGATTCGGAAGAACCCCCTCACCCTCATCTCGGCCAATATCATGTCATTAACAATAAATGTTTGATAATATGCCTAACCGAGTTACTTTGCATCCAACACTTGCCTTAGCTAGCCCTGTGGTCCTGGTAGTATAAGAAATGGGCTTAGAAGTGGGTTTGGTCGAGATTAAAGTAACGAAGCCTAGGATTTGATTTAGAAGAACGACTTTTTGGGACCAGCCCATTTTTGAGGGGACCCTTATCTACTTAGGCCATATGTCCCCCAAAGCTAAGGTGTGTCCTAATATGCTGAAATGATTAAATTATCCTTTCTTAATCTAATATTAAACCCTAACCCTAATGATATATAAACCTAAATCTAAAGTAAACCTAATTCTATTTTAACCAAAATTAAAACTCTTTTTCTCCTTTTTTTTCCCTTTTCATCTCCCATAACCTAGTTTATAATCATCCACTGAAAAGTTGTTCCAATGGCTAAACCGAACCATGGTCTTGCACAAATTGTCGTAGATTTGATTGATAAAGTGGTTCAAGATCTTGTACCACAAAAGGATGAAAAACTGGTTGTTGATGGTGGAGGCAAAATCGAGACCCAAAAGAAAGAAGCAAAGGCTGAATCTTCCGGTTCTAATATTAAAAGGTAATTCCCGACAAACTCATTCTTTTTATACGGTTTTTGATTGTATTTTCGACTTGAAATCATGAAAATTATTGTTAAGAAAGCAATATCAGTAAAATGTCCAGTTAGGATCAGCATATCGAGTCAACCAAACTTTCTGTTAGGAAGAACACCAAGAACAGATCGGTTGACAAAATAAATTAGGGTCTAGCCAAAATTTTATTTTTATATTGATTTTTCAACCAGACTTTTTTATTTAGTGAAAATAGTAGAAGTTCGGTTAGACCGATAATAAATCTTATGAACCGAACTTTTTAATGTCTAGCCGAACGTTTAGTTTGTCATTGATTTTCCAACCAAAATTTTTTGTTTAGTGAAAATAGTATGAGTTTGGTTTGATAAATAATAAATCTTATTAACCGAACTTTTTAGTCCCAAAATGGGAACAAAATGTTCGGTTGCGCAGTATTTTTTTCTGAAGCTGAACATTATTCTGTTTTTGGCAACTTTGGATTTATGTTACCCGATTTTTTTTGATTCTTGACCGAACTTTATGTTCGGTTAATTAGATGAATAACTTTCATAGCCGAACATTTACATTTGTTTATCCACATTTAAATTTGTATGGACAATTTTTTTTCTTTAGGCTCCAAAAGAAGGAAAGGCAATGGAAAAGGAAAAGGATCAGAGGAACAGTGCTGACAATCCCCTCAACTACGTTAAAGTTTCTTCTGATGAAGGATAAGAGGCGCAAATGATCCGAATGATGGATCCTGATAGTAGGATCAAGTCGAGAGTAAAAAGGAGTGGAAGAATTACAAGAGATCAATGAGAATGATCACTATGTTGTGTTTTCTTTCGTTTTTCTCACATGTTTTAAGTTATTTTGAACAAGTTTTTTGAACAATATGTAGTAAGTGATGAACCTAAAAAGAATTGAATACAATTGGATTAAGCTGAAATTGCATTGAATTGAAAGTGCATTACATTTTATTTAATAATAGAAATTTCGAATGAATACAAAATTATAATAATTTTTTTCAATAATAGAGTGGTAAAACATTATCTTTCCACAAATCGTCGCATTCAATAAACTCGATTGATTTTCGCGACTCTGGAAAATACCGGGTCCGAGCCAATTGTTTCTGCGCATCACTAATACTAGTTTTACTCTAGATAAAGATTTATCTCTTTGCACAAACTATGTGCTTTCTTATCCAAAGAAGGGTGAAGAACGACGTCAAAATGGTTTAGTTAGTATGAGTGATTGGGGTAAAATTCTTGAAACCTTCTGCACTGAAACATGTAATCCTCATAACAGGGATTGTCCGGCGTTGTTTTATAGATTTCATACTATAAGAAAACAAGTTGAAGAGTTTATAGCTTTAATTCGGCTTGTCAATCGATATCGACTTAGGGTTGAAACCACTGCTGATGCTGTAGTGGGAGCTCGAGAGGAATGGAAAAGATGGAAATGAATGAATTTTGAATATGAAGCTCATCATGACATCCTTCGTAAGTTTCTCATAACACGTATGGGGTGTTGAAGATGCTAAAAAATATAATCGATTTATATATTTGTAATTGTGTGTTAGTAGAAATATTGGTTTCTAGCCTTGTAATTTAGTGTTAGTAGCATATTTAACAAAAAAATATTAAAACTCTTGTGTAATGTTCGGCTAGGGAAAAGAAGTTCGGCTAGGAATTGCACAATCCAGAGTAATGTCGGCTATAA
>JAJJMC010005941.1:2433245-2445811 GCA_023531435.1 Papaver californicum
AACTTCTGGTCCCAGAAATCCCTGTTAAAAGAAAAGAAGTTCGGTTACCTCTAATATTCTAATCCTAACCGAACTTCTGAAAAACTGAATCTAGAATTTTTTATAAGTTCGGCTAGATTTGATATTACTCGAACTAGCGGAACATTAGGTGTTCTTCAATTAGGTATTTGAACTTAGTCCAAGCCTCCATTAAAACAAATTTAGGCTACATGTGTTCTTCAATGTCCTAGCCGAACTTATATCAAGCTAGCCGAAACTAAGCTATAAAATTTGATATTTTCACCAAATTTAAGCCAATCCAAGCAACAAAAACACATTAACAAGTATACCCGAGTATCCCAAACATTATAATCTTTATACTCTTAGTTGTGGTCTTATTAATCTTGTAAAAAACACTAATTTTGGGGTTGAGATTGGGTTTGGGGAAAAACACATTCACCATCTAACAAATCATGCATCACCGGATCGTTGTGAAGATTGACGAATAATTTGTTTCTTGTATGGTTTCAAGGTTCCAATTCCTCTGATTTTGCACTAGAATCATTCATTTTGAACTTAAGATTCACCAAACCTAGGTTTCAAAAAAAAAATTCAAAAACTTTTCTTCTCCCTCACACTAATTTTAATTCTCTAACTCAAATGTTTTATCTAACTAATCTAATCTTAAACTAACAATCAACTAATTTAACTAACTTACTTATTACCTTCTAATTAAGTAAGGGTATTTTGGCTATTACTCTAAATATATGGATAGGGGGATAAGAATTACTTCCTAATGACCTAATCAAAATGGGGGAGATGGTCCCCTCAAATTTGGAGGGGTCCCTAAAAAATCGTTCATTTAGAAGGCCGGTATTTTAAAAGAAATGAAGAGTTAGGATTATGAAAGAAAAGAGAGTTCTATTCTAAGAATGATTCTACAATGGAGAAAGATATATAAGAGCAACTTTAATAAGAGAGGGAGATATCTAGGTTTTGACCTAGTTCTTTTCTCACCTCTTCTACTTGTTTTTTACGTTCGCACGGGGAAGGTTTCTCACATCTATGGTTTGTAATTTCTTTTCTTCTTGAATTCAATTGTGTAAACTCTAATTTATGAGTAGCTAGTTTTCTTATTATTGGTTAGGGAATAGTTAAATTTCATAATACATTATTCTTTGAATTAATAAATTAGTTTTGTCTCATATTTATCGTTCATGATTCACCAGAAATATCGTTATGTATGATTGAATACTTATTTGTTCAACTATGGAATTGAATCGATTTGTGTTCATAGCTATAGCTAATTTAGGGTTTATTATACGCAAAAGTGATACTCCTTGAATACAAGTAGCATAATTGTTGTTATTGCTTGTAGTGATATATCCTAGTAATCAAAAGTGGATCATGACCTTTGTTAAATTGAATTAGTGCGCTTTCCACGTTCAATTGCATTGATTAGCCTAATTTATGAATCTTAATGCTCCTCGGGAATTAAACTTGATTAGTGCTTTTTACACGTTAGGTTGTTCTCTTGGTAGAATTCATATTCGCATCTTTTAATGTGTTTGTTGATAACTTGAGAAAATTTATGAGATATTCTTGTGATCGAGGTATTCTAGGGATTTTGATAAAACGAGATTAAAATTCCAATCCTAATTATTAGTACAAGACCATGTTTGTAAATGAAAACGAAACCTTAAATAATATTCTCAACTCTTTGATTATTTTCTATAATTTCTTAGCTTTGTTAATTAGTTTAATTTACTTTCATTAAATCTGAAAATTCCCCCCTTTTACAAAAGATTTCAAAACATATAACAACCAAGATCTCTTCGTGGGAATGATCCTTTCTTACCCTTGTTTCATAATAAATCATAAGTATTGAGAAAGTAATAAATAATTTTGACGTGTTGTGACACATATCACTAAATATGCTAACAATTATGGGTTGATCTTACATTGGTTCAGGTATGGGCTCGATATAAGAAAAAAAAATATAACTGTAAGAAAAACAGGAAAAAACCATCTCAAAAATCTTACCTACGGCTGGGTCAACACTTAAAAATCCTAACCGTAAAATCACCTTTACGGCTAGCTTTGGTACATAAGCTAGTCGTAAGTGACCCTAGCTATCTTTTACGGTTATCATTCCTAGTCGTAAACTATTTTTTTCTTTATACGGTCATCTTTATTAAAATTGCTAACTGTATGTGACCCTGAGTTGAGTCTACGACCAGCTACAACCAGTCGTAAAAGAAAACTAACATCCTACAGCCAGCTAATCCAGTCGTAGAAGATAACATTAAATAGCATTTAATATGTCCCCGCACCTATGGATTGATTCTCAACAAATCGATCTGGGCGTAGAAATGGTTTAGGATAGAAGTTTCTATATTTCCAACAATATTTCAAATTCTACGAATGTGATTTCTTGATATTTCATACGTAGATCTTTTTACGGCTATGATACCTTGATTTCCTAGTTGTAGACGGGTTATGGATAGAATTTGAGGAACTTCTGGTAGCAAAAAAATCAAAGTTTTTATATACTTTAAGCAATTACAAGCAACAAAATTTAAATTAAAGGTATACCTGACTATTTTGAGCATTTGTTTCTTCTCATTCTCGGCTTGTTCCTTCAAAATCATAATAAGGTTCATATTCTTGAGTTTGGTTAAACATCCTTGATTGTCTAAAAAATCATCCATAGTGGGATCATTGTTTTGCTGTATGAATATCTTGTTTGATTTGGAAGTAGAGAATTCACTACCTCATAACTCTTGTTAGAATCACTCATTTAGGTGGAGAAAATCAAAATTTCTAGGTTTTAAATAAAAAATTCTACGATGTGTTAATCAACTATCTAATTGAGGAGAATACTCTTTCTCTCCTTTCTCTGTTAACGTTTTCCAATAGAGTAATCCTTTAATGAGCCTCTTTGGAGACTTTGGATGTAGCAACTAATCGGAGCAAATCAATTTTCTTATCGGGGTTACAATTCATTTTTTCTTATGTTTTTCTTTTTGGTATTATGGGATCAAAACTGGAGGTTTCTCTTCGGTTTAACAGTCTCTTTGGCTCATATCTCACCAAGGCATTCTGGATAGGTCTGGATGGTAGTGAAGCCTTTTTCGCCGGGATTGAAAGCCACCAAGGTATCATCCGGACAAACATTTCTGTTTTCTGAATCATTATATAAATTTTCACATGATAAATATGATGATTTGTGCAATGGTACATCATTTCGTAAAGAACATAAACTGCCATGGTTTTTTCTCTCTGATATTTTAGGCATATCTCTGAGGCAATTTTGGTCTATTTTTATACTACTGGAGGGTTCAAAACACTGATGATATGCTATGAATCTGGTTTCTTGGTTTTCTAAAATCATTGTTAAATGATCTTGAAATAGCTGCAAGACGTTTAAATTTCCTATACACGTCTTTAGAAGGGATGGGTTTCTTAAAAATTCTCTTACAATTGTTTTTCTAACGAAAATGGTGTCTCTCCAACTTCCGCTGCTTTTTTTGGGTGAGGGGTATTCTGGGTAAGGTTAAAAGAATAAGAAAAAAGGTTCTTTTTTCGAAATAAACATATATTTTTACATTTTTACATTTTCAAATTTTTGACCCTTCGATGGGTTGGGATGATCTAAATGATCAAGATCTTGACATTGGTCAGGTTTTATCTAACTAATTTTTTTCCGGTCTTATTGCCTTGACACTTGTCAGGTTTTGAGAAACTGTTACGTTTAAAAATACACATATAATAACAAACTAGAAGTACCTATAACCCAAATTTTCAGTTGAATGTTAACCAAAACCCCAACTAATGAGTTCCAGCCCTTACCTCTTACCTTTATTTTCGTACTTTCTAAACCCATCCCATTGTGCTAAACCATACCCTATGTTTCTTGTAGACACCTATCCCCTTAGTTGTAAGGAGTATAACCATTCTATTACATGTTGGTTATTTGGGTAAGCCAAAAGGTTTGTCATTTCAACCTATTATCCTTGCATTTATTTCGTCATTTTTCTCCTATTATTGCCACTTCTATCCGTTTTCTTCTGATCGGCCTTTTTCATATTGTATTTATTTTCTTTTGGTTTCCTTGTTTTTGCATTAATTGAACAAACTGCTTTAATGAATTTTCTTTTACAAATCAGGTGGAAATGTCTTCCAACATTCCACCTGCAATCATTTATCATGCATCAACTCGTGAGTTCCTATTTCTCCTTTGATCCCAGTACAAATTGAAGTTTTTAATGCTAACTGTGAAAATTCTTTAATAGGCAGGGTGTTTTCTACTTCTTGGTAAGGTCTCTATTAAAAATGCTTTGAAATATATATACGGACCTAGATTCAAATTCACTATCACTACTATTTCAAATAACCTTTTTCTTCTTGAATTTAAGGAAAGAGGGCACATTGCAACGATCCTTGAAAGTGGCCCTTGGCATGTATATGGTGATGTTTTTCTTCTATGTGCTTTGTTTCCGGGTAGTTTAATCGATAAAAACTCCTTAAAGTCTCTATCAGTTTGGGTCCAGCTTTTAAACCTAAAAACTTATCATTTTTATGATTGCATTATTGCTAGAATAGGTAGCAATGTAGGAAAAGTTTCTGAAATTTCGCCCACTTCTGCCTATCCTGAACATGGGGAACCTTTTTTAGTAAAATTTGAACTCAAGATAGAAAGAAAACTTACACATTTAGTGAGAGTTCAAGTTAGCTCCGACCCTGAATCAATATTATACTTTACCTACATGAATATGCCTCATCAAGTTTGTTCCTTCTGCTACAGCCTTGGTCATATACATGAAAATTGTGTCATTTCTAGGAACTGTTTTTTGGAAGAGATTTGTGATAACAAACCTTTAATAGTTTTGGGTGATGAATCTCAAAGTTGGGAAGAGGATTTCAAAGTCCTATTAGACAAAAAAATTGAAGATGCCTTCACCTCATATGCATCTATGAACTCTCCTGTTTTCCTAGATTCTCCATCTACCATACTGGAACCAACAAATATGGTAAATGAGTATGAATTTTTATACCTTCTCTATGCGCCTGATAACCCAGATAAAGAATATTACAATGTTAGAAGGTCTCTAGATGGGCCAGACTTGTACCTAGAAGACTATCCAGAATACTCAGTATTGGGTAAAAGACTCTTCCCTGATTATTCTTCGGACCTATCTCCGGAAAAAAAAACCTTTTCCCCTTTACCTGATTAAAGTGAGATCTCCAATTGGGATTTCCAGGTTCTTGTAGGTGGACTTTTGGAAGATATAACAGCACAATCACTACCCTTTTATGGTGAATGTTCTTTTTCATCTCCTATTACCACTGCTCAGATCTCTCCAACGGAACCTTGTAAAATTTTCTATACCCCTGAGAGAGTTTTGGTAGAAAATGTTAAACCTGATTTCATTATAATATTTTCATCATCTGAAGAACCTTACAAAACCATTTCTATTGCTGGTTTTAGTAATTAATCTTCTGATCTTTTAAAAACACATCCTTCATCACATCTATTTTAAACTCATAGGAGGTTCTTATCTCAGAAGATGTCTTGGTAAATAAAGATTTTGATCAGTATGGATCTTTAGTGAAAGAAGTTGTCTTCAACTCTAATTGTTCCATTCACTTTGATGAAAAAATTATGGCTCTGATGAATGTTGTTGATGATAGAAACAAAGGGACTTAGGTAATTTTCAAATTTTATCTCAATCTCTTTATTGTCTTTAGTCTATTTCTTAAAAATTTATGATGTTTATCCACAAAAATTACTTATCTTCTAAATTACTTTAGACTAAAAATTACTGATCTTTCTTATTTTTACTAGTATCTCAAAAACTTTGGTTTTTTCTTGTTCAATCTTGGGAGATATATGTGCCTGTGTTTGGAACTAAACTAGTCTAGATAATTATATTTTATTTCTGGTTTGTTTTGTTTCCTAATAATTTATCTGGTAGGTGCTTGCTTTAGAGTTTTTTATGGTTTGATATTTAAGGTGCTAGTTCTAGGCTCTAGTTTGTTCCTTTTCTGGCATTCTCAATGAAAATAATTGCTTGGAACACACAAGGTTGCGGAAATAAAAAATCTAGACAACATTTAGCTCAAATCTTAAAAACTGAACATCCTGATGTTATTTTTCTTTATGATACCAAATCTTCTCCAAGTTACTTAAGAAATATTCTGTCTTTTTTGCCTAATGTGCACTTGGTTGATCCTATAGGAAGAGATGGAGGGCTAGCTCTTATTTGGATTGATGGTTTGTCCTTTGACATTGTTTACTGGAACATTAATATGATAATTGTGTTAATAAAAACAAATTTTAATAAAAAACATTGGTTACTCACTGCTTTATATGGTAACCCTTACAAAGTAACTCTTGGAATTTCCTAGAAGATATTTCTAAAAATGCAATTCAAAATGAAATAACATGGATTTTGATAGGTGACTTTAATCAAGTCCTAGACCAATCTGGAAAAAAAAAGGTGGTACACCTTTTAGTGGAAATGAAGATGATCCTTTCATAATATTTCTAGAGAGATCAACCCTCATGGACCTAGGATTTATTGGCAATAGTTTTACTTGGAATAACCAGAGAGATGGCAATAAAATATTCAGGAAAGACTAGATAAAGCCTATGTCAATACTGATTGGAAATTTCAGTTCCCTGAGTCCTCCTTATATCACCTTTCTCACATTGGTTCTGACCATTGTACTTTAAGTTTAGTGTTGGGAAATAGTTCTACAACTGAACAATTTTATCCTTTCAAATTTTTCGATACCTGGCTTAAGGAGAAGTCATGTATTGAGGTTATTCAGAAAACCCGGAACACCTCTATGGAGAATGTTACAGAAATTTAAAAACAAATATGTGTATTCTAGGCAAAAGTATAATAAACTGGAAAAAAAAAGACTTTTGGTACACCTGGTAGGTAAATTTCAAGGATTTTAAAACATCTAGAAGGTTTACACTCTACTAGAATCTTATCCATAAAACAAACCCATACAAACAATAAAATCTTGGAAGTAAAAAGACTTTATAATTCACAAGAGTCTATAGTTAAGCAATTATCAAGGGATAACTTAGTTAAATTAGGATAAAGAAATACCAAATATTTCCATATTAAAACTCTTCATAGAAGAAAAAGAAATAAAATTGACTTCCTTGTTACTCAGAATGGGAGGTTCTAACTAAAAAACCTTAGATTGCTGGGGAACTAAGAAATCACTTTTTTGTTATTTTCAATAGTTCTCATTCTATTCAGGATGAAAATATTTTCAAAATTATTACTTTTGTGATCTCTGATACTGATAATAAAATGATTCTGTCTATACATGAACCTATTGAAATTTGGGAGGTGGTAAAACAAATGAAAAACAAAAAATCTCTTGGGCCTGTTGGTATTCTTGTAAGTTTTTCAAACACAATCGGGATCTAGTGGGACCTCAGGTGGTAGCAATTATTCAGGATTTTTTCAAAATAAAAAAGCTAGATCCTAAACTTAACGAGACCTTCTTGTTTTTAATCCCAAAAAGTAAGAACCCAAAATCCCCAAGTGACTACTGACCCATAGGCTTGAGTAATACTCCTTATAAAATTCTAACTAAAATCTTAGCAAACAAGCTTAAAACTTTTCTTGATAGAATGATCTCACCTATCAGTCAGCTTTTATCCCCTCTCGGCAAATTGCTGATAATATTGCAGTAGCTCATGATCTAGTTCATACTATTAAGAAAATGAAAACTAAAAATGGGGGTTTAGGAATAAAATAGATATGTCGAAAGCTTTCGACAAGGTAAACTGGAATTTTTTTATTATAACTTTAAAAGCTTTTGGGTTTTGTGATGAATGGTGTACTATGATATACCAATATGTGTCTATTGCATCTATTGCAGTTCTTCTTAATGGCGATCCTGGTAAAAAAAAATCCAACTAGAGGACTCAGACAAGGAGATAATGGTCTTCTGTTAGATAAAGAAAAATCAAAGCAAATTCACGGTATCAAAATATCTAGGTATAGGTCGGTTGTCTCTCATTTATTCTTTGCAGATGACTATATGCTCTTTACAAAGGTAAACCTAGTCAGCTGTAAGAATATTCTCAATATCATAGAATAATTCAGTAATTCCTTAGGGAAATTGATAAATTTTAGGAAATCTGGTCAGTTTTTTAAGGAAAATCCATCCTAAACTTCAAAAAATAATGATACAGCTACTCAAATTTAAGAAAGATTCATATCTAGGAGCACCCCTCTTTATGAATAGATCCAAACTATTTTTTTTGACATTATTGTAAAAAAAATATGGAACAGAAAATAGAAGGGTGGCAAAGCAAAGTTTTAGCTAAAGCTAGTAGGTTTGTTCTGAACAAGTCTGTTTTAGCCTCTTTGCATATCTACTAGATGGGTTGTTTTGTCTTGCCTAAAAAAATTAACAAAAGAATAAATGATGTCCAAAGGGACTTCTGGTGGGGCAAAAATAAAAATAGGAAATGCTCTTACATAAAAACCTGGGATTTTATCTGTAAACCAATTTCTCAAGGGGTTCTAGGTTTCAAAATATCAGAAAAAATGAATATAGCTATGATTGCTAAGATAGATTGGAGACTAGCAAACCAGCCTAATACTTTATGGCCCTCTCTTCTGAAATCAAAGTATTTCAGAAATTCAAACTTGTTCCATGCCAAGAAACATTACAATTCTTCAAGAAATTGTTTTATTAAAGAAGTATAGTTGTTGGGAAGTGGGAAATGGGGAAATGATAAATGTCTGGGAAGATATTTGGATCCCTGGTATGGAATGCAACCTTCTGAACTACTTAGGTTCAAAACAAAATAACTTAACACTTGTGTCTGAGGTAATTGATTCTGACACAAAGAAGTGGAATCTGAATAAAGTTAGAAATAACTTTCACAATTGTATTGCTAGAATTCTAGGAATCAGGTTATTCAACAATAATGATAATACCTTAAAACAGGATAATCTAAGGTGGCTTTTAACAAACAATGAAATATTTACTGTTAAATCCCTTTATGAAAAAATGTATAACCATGTTGATCTTATTTCTCAAAACTTCACCACTATTTTATGGAAATCTTTCTGGAAAATGAAAATTTCTCAAAGAATAAAAAGTTTAATATGGAAATGTAGTCATAATGTCCTACCAGTTAGAAAAAAACTTGAGTTTTTCTAAAATGATAATGAAAAACAATGTGTTTTTTGTAACTATCATTATGAATCTTTAAAGCATTTGTTTCTTTAATATCCTTATGCTAGATTTGTATGGATATTACCTCAATTAGCTGGTATGCACTTTGATATTATGTTTGAATCTCCAGTGATGGAAATATACTCTAAATGGATAACAGGGTCAAGGAATGAAACTATGATTGAAACCGTGGCAACCAAATGTTGGATGATTTGGAAGAGAGATGTCTTAGAATCTTTCAGAATAAATCAAACTCAAGTCTAAAGACATTTCTAGCCATTCAAAGGCACATCAATTTATGGTCACTCCCTAGTTCTACAAATTCTGAATTACTAGATCAGGAGAAAACAAATCAAAGAGTTGTATCAATCACAAAGCACTGGATGTCACCTAGTGTGAACCAGAAAAAACTTAACATGGATGCTTCATGGAATGATTTTAACTCCTATGCATGTTATGGTTTAATTGTTAGATCTAATGCATATACAACTATCAAAGCTGGAGCTAGCCGGGACCATCCACGCAACCAGTCCAAAAGAAACAAAGACACTAGATTTGCTTCAAGATGCTACTTGGGCACAAAGTACGGACCTTACAAATTTTTGGGTAGAAGGAGACTGCCATCGTATAATTGATTTTGCAATAATAAAAGGAAATATAGTAAATTGGAGAAACCAAGTTATCATTAGTGAAGCACTCAGAATTTTACAACCATGTAGGAATTTTTTGGTTTAATTTTTTTTGCATAGAAATGGGAATATGGTGGCGGACAAGTTAGCAGAAAATGCAAGAAAATATGGCTACTACAAGCAGCTTTGGAACATTATACCAGATTTTGTTTTATTTTCATTAAAAACAGATAGGGATAACTTACATGAAGGTTGTCAAATGGGATTTTGAAGGATTGTTAGAGAGTTCTCAAATCTACTTTTAGTCAATAGAGATTCTAAGAGAGTCTCCTAATCTCCCTCGTTAGTGGATAAAGACTTTTTTGAAGTCTTTTCAGTTCTCTAAAATTTCATGTTATTGGATTGGGATTTCTTAAGAGTCACTCTAACACCCTTGTTATTGGATTTATATTTATAAAACGGATTTGTAGATTTTAGAGACTTTGGAGGACTTTTATAAGAAAATAGGCATGACAAAAATCTCCCCTAAATATGTGAGATTTTTGGAGACTTTGAAATTTGTGTTATTTTCTCATAAGTATCAAATTCACATACAAATCTTCTTTTTATTTATTTTACAATGGTCTAGCATCCAGACTCTATCTATTTTACATTCATTATACACTCATTTTCTTTCATTTGTGTCGTGTGATAGAAATCTGTCATGGCCAAGAGAAGAAAATATTGATAGAAAAAGAACAAAGAAAAATAAGAAAGAAAACACAGGTGGTGTGATGCATATACTAAATTTATTTTTTGACAATCAACACGTATTTTACGATTTATTCATGGTACTTTTGTAAGCATTGTGATATTTTAAATTTCTTAAAGATATTATACATTTTTTTGTCTCTACAAGTCATAAAAACTCTCTAAAAGACCACTAAATTTGTATCTATAAGTCAGAAAGACTCTTTGTAACACTCTCATAAAATCACTAAATATCTCTAGATTTTCATAGAATCTCCAGGAGTCGCTCAAATAAAAAATCCATGAAAGTTTATAGAATTTTCATTTGACTACCTCCCTGTTAGTTTCTTTTCCTATTAGTTCAGTCTATTTACAGTCCTTAAACGAAGAACAACTTCTGTCAGAGGAGTCTCATATTCCAGGCCTTTCTGTCGGAATAAGAACATCCGACAATCTGCCTACTTCGATGTACTTGAGCTTTATTTATAAGATGTTTCAATATATAAAAACAAAATAATAAAAAAAGATCTACTTTTTATCTACTTTTTTTTTTTTTCTCCCTCTAAAGCAAATTTTTTTATGTTTTGATTTTCAAAACGTAATAAATTCGTTAATATAATCAATCCCTAACTCTTAATTAGTTTAGCTAATTATGTTCATTAACTCTAGTTAATAGAGGGCATTTTAGCTATTGGCTTTTGTTAACTTGTATACCGGTATACATGTTAAGGTTCATTAAAACATCAATCATTTACTTTGGAAAATATATTTTTTTGTATTATTCTACTAGAAATTGGTTTTTCTTGCATTAAAAATAGTAAATTTATTTTCAATGTAAAGAATTATTGTTTCCAATGCAATAAAACAAACAAAACTTGTTTCCAATGCAAATGTTTCTTGTTTTAGTGAACATTAACATGTATACAGGGACACAAATTAACAAGACCCTATCAAAATTAGTAGGATAAGGAGTTATTGACTTTACTACTTAATAACCTTATTTTATCTTCTCATTAGCTCTAAAAACCAAAGTGCTGCAGCTCGAATAATGGGTTTCTTTTATTGAGCGCTAAACATGGGACGATATCACCTGCATCGTAAGCACATGGAAGCGCTATTAGTTCATGTAAAGCGTAACGAGGTTATGGCTTAATTGCGATGTGACATTCCAAAGTATATATCTTAAGAAAACCTGCTCTTTTTTTGCTGGATTGAGTCCACTTTTAATGTCTTTTTTGCATGCAAATTGTCTGTCACATTCATCAGGATACCAAACGTAACCATTCCTATCACCACCATGTTATGAATTATGTAAACTAATCGTCCACTAAATGATAAACCTCAAACGAGGTTTCTGCTTTCTTCTCCTTTTTAACTAAAGCTTAGTATTACCATTAGATCAAATGACCGACACTTAACATCATATCCAAAATAATCAATTTGTTATGGAAGGAAGATATACGTGAGACAAAAAGAATTAATAATCAATAGCTAAAGTTACGAAGTTCTAGAAAAGAATTTAGGTAGTTGAGTTCCTATTTTGACGATGAAATTCTTTACACAAGATTTTTATATTTGGATATATTAAAAAAGTAATTTTATTTTTATAATTAGATAGTCAAATGTTTAAAAATTATTATTTTATCTAGGATCATTTTGTATTTATATTTTAATTATTTAAACATAAGAAGATCACTATTCTATCAAAAAAAAATAAAAAAAAATATAAAAATATGATTTAAATAATTAGTTTTTATATTTTTTTATGCTAAACAAACAAGTCTATCATTTAGAAACGTAGGGGATAACAATTAAGTTGTGAATTTAGTTCTTAATAATAAAACCAGTCCAGAGTAGTTTCCAAGATTTGATTTAACATATTTCATTGCAAAGGATTTTAAAGGTTCTTGTCTCACTAGTGCAATAAGGTACTTTGGTTCTTTAAGTTAACACTGTATTTTTTTTTCAATTATACTTTGCAGCTGTCCTGAATAACTAGAAATT
>JAJJMC010005941.1:2445821-2465082 GCA_023531435.1 Papaver californicum
TTTTTCAATTATACTTTGCAGCTGTCCTGAATAACTAGAAATTAGGTTCAAGATTCAATTACTTGAATGAAACATGAAAATCAACAAGGCCTAGCCCTTTTTGAGGTCCGATTCTTTCTTCTCTTTTTTTTTGTGTGCCAAGTTATCAATTTACAATCCCGTTTATAAAATTCTTTGATACCTTTCTCATCCACTGCTCCAAAACAAAGTAAAAATTTATAATAAACTCTTTTAATTAACACAAAACATTAGTACTATATAATTACTATAATAATGATATCATCTATACATCCAAAAATGTAATGAACAAAAAAGAAAAAATTGGTATTTCTTTTATTGTACTTCACATGCACATGTTTTTGATGGAAACTCATAACAATGAAAAACCCCACCGGCCTCCACCTCACCTCCCAAACCTAATACCTAAACCTTGACCAATACAGTTCTTTCTTCCACCACTTTCTCAGGGTTATCATTGCAATCAACAAAAAATTTCACCCAAAATTAAAATAAAAAAAAGAAGGAAATATATGGAGAGAAAAAATAAAAAAAATATAGTCCCATGATATTAGTGGGTCATTCTTCATTCACTTGACACCACCCTGTACACCTCTTTTCATGCTTTGCTTCGCTTTCCATGAATCTGCCTGGAGTAGTAGTAAGTACTAGTACCTGTAATCGGGATGTTAGTGTCTTTGCTTGCATGAATATGATTCTTTTTTATTTGGTGCAAACTATCTAAACTGGGGTCACACGCTTTATAAAGTATGAAGCAAAAGATGATAAAAGTTTTATTTGCTGGTGTAAATAATCAGTGTTTACTAAAGAAAATTAGAAAAATATTTACCTTTTCTATGCTTCAAAGAGTTTGGATTTGTTTATGTTGTTGGTGTGTTGTTTTCATTGGCAGGTGGTGAAATGTGAATCCTGACCAACAGCCCATAGCATTCCGCAAGTTGCTTCCAATAATTTCCCTATACATTAAAATAAATTAAAATGTTAGCACATAATGATATTAAAATAAAAAAAATCGACAAAGAAAATTAAAGAAAATAATTCAATGCATATAGTATATACAGAAAAAAACTGTGGGTAATAAATTCAACTAATCTAGAAAAAAAAAGAAAAAAATAAATAAATCATGTTCAATTTCAGACTACAGATTAGGTAAAGATTATTTCTTGTTGGAATTATAAAACTGTCGGTGGAGAATCCAGATTCCTATAAACAATAAACAAAAACAGCAAAAAAAAAAAAAATTCGCTAGCACAGAGTTCTTCTTCCCAACAGCTGGCTTTTCACTTGTCCCTTTCCCCCTTCCTAATTCTTTAACATATTCTCTTTAATTTGGCTTTCCGCAAATTCACCCTTGAAAAACTCTTTAATCTCTATTTCTCTGTCAGTAAAAGACTACAATTGGCTGCCTTTCAACTGAGAAAGATGGTCCTAAAACAGTAAATACCGTACCGAACTGAATTATTAATTTAGAGCTAAACCAACACGGGTTAAAACTTTAAAGACAAATATCATATCAATGCTATGCTAATCATGCCATATTTCTCTACTGGTGTTTCAAAGGGATGATCCTGAATGCCATGTTAACCAGTGCCAGACAACTAAAAGCGCGTTTTAACCTGCACCGGACGGATCTAAGGGATGGGATTTCTATTGCCTGGCGTTATTGTTAGACAAATGATGGTTAGTGTATAATTGATGACACTAGACCTTCAACAACCCAAAGTATAAAAAAAAACCTAACTCACATGCAACAGAACAAAAATTGTTGAGACTTGTAAGAGTGTTACTTTCAGAAGACAGAAGAATTTGCAAGTTGTTATTGGAAGTATTAAGATACAGCTTACTGATTATGACTGGATATCAATACTAAAGTTTTTTTGTCTGGACTTGACTTTATGGGTTAAGTTGACCTAATCATACATGGACCAAAAACTCCCCAACCCTCTTTATGCATAATCCACATAAATGGTTTGTTGGGGTCACGATGGTGAAATCCAAAAAGCCTAAAAGAGTGACCGAGTAAAACCCGTGACCACACTACAAAAGTACACGGTAAGAAACAACTTTTAAACAAGAAAAACTGAACAGTTTTCAGTGAATCATCTGACCCACCGACAAAATATGACCTAACACCCGAATCAAGCTGCAAAATGGATGCCGGAATCTGACACCTTGAGTGCGAGAAAAGGAATAGTGCCTAAAATAATGACCGGAGTATTGACCGGTTCCGGCAACTGGATAATATTTTCGAAAGAAATTCAACTAACATCTAACTATGAGCAAAGGAAAAGCAATCGAGAATAATATGATAAGAAATGATAAGAAAAGTTAAATAGAAAATTATTTCTTACCTCTTCTTGGCTTGACTGAAATTTTATCACTGGTAGACCGAGTAGTGTTTTCAGTTTCAGGTTTGGGTTGGTTTTCTTTGTCATCAGGAGGAAATAGGACTCCATCAATACCTTGAACTGAAATTCTACCATCAGTGAAGATATCAGGATCAAACAGATAAGCAGATTCATCACCATTCCCAAATTTAACAGACCCATCAGCTTCTTGAGCAACAACTTTGTGAGGCAATCTCAAAGTATCATATTTAACTTTCCCAAATCTTCTCACGGCATTATACATACTCTCTTCGGTTTGATATTCAGGTATTATGTGGTAATACATTATCTGTTCCGGTGCACCAGGTTCACTCAATTGATCTGTTGTTAATCTCGACATCGCTTCGTCATTAGGTGCTAATACCGTAATCACATAACCTTCTGATACTAATTTACCCATCTCAGTTGCTAATGAAGTTAAGTTCACAAGAATATCAGTCATTTCATTATAACCACCGTAATGCAATAGAGTTTGAATAAAATCTTTAACCTGACTGTGCCCATCGAAATGGTGGCGTGGTCCGCCTGGACCCGGTGCTGGAGCTGGTGCTAGTGATGGACCAGGTGCCATTGCATCTTCAATCGGTAAAGCGGGTGGTGAACCGGCTGGGACCGGTGCTACTGGATTTCTCAACCTGTTTGTTCTTGGATCAATTTCTGGTGCTCCCTCTGGTATAACTGCAGAGATAGACCGTAGACTACGACGACGGTTAAAATCCTCTTGTACGGATCGTGGAATTAATAGCCGTTCAATTCCGTGAATGACACCGTCTGGACGAATAACAACATCCGGATGAATTACCGCGGCGAGATCAACTTTCTTGATTGAATCTTTACTCGTGAATAAATTGAGATGTTCATGAGCTGAGAGAGTTGGATGCCTAGTTGACTCGTTAACAGATGAAGAGGGCCACTCTGATGATCCGATTCGACTAGGGATGATATGAAACATCAATAATTTCTGAAGAGATTTGATGTTACCAGGTTCGAGTAAGAATCGTTTGAATTCAGGATCAAGATCTCTCTCTAATGCTTCATTTCTTGGTGCAAAGATAGTGATGTTGTGTTTACCAACAGCTTCTTCTAGTTTCTGTAATAACAAAGCTTTTTCAACTAATTCAGAGAGTTCAGTATAATGAGAGTCTAGAAGTGCAACAAGAACTGAATTGGAATTGATTTGAACACTACTTGACGAATTTAATGGCAATGCTGCACTTGCATAGATTGTTCCTACAATGGATAGGAAAGTGAACACACTGAATATGGTTTTCGAAACAACGCCATGGATTTGGAAATCCATAACGAAGGATTGTGGAGAAAGAGGAACGAAGAGAGCTGCAGAGAGAAAGAGAGAGAAATGGGAAGGAGGAGAAAAGATTTTGTTGAAGTTTTTTCGAGTTAAAAAAACTCTACTCTTGTGTGTGTTGAAACTTGAGTTTGGTGTTATGTGAGTGAGCTGTAGGTTTCAACTTTCAAGAAGGCTAGTTATGAACTGAGTGGTATTTTGGGGTTTTAGTTTCTTCTGTTCTCTGGTGGGGAATGAATATAAAAAAGTATTGTTAGGACGGACTTGAAGTGAAGTAGAGGTAATTGAGTTGAGTTGGTAAAGTAGTAACATGCGGGTGCCGGAGGAAAAATATTTTGGAAACGTGGCGATTCGTAGAAGCAAAGTTATTTTACTGGGGAGAGCGATTGGGATAACTTCTTTTGGGATAAATATAGAATAACAAGTGGAAAAAAACACACACTTCATATTTAAAAACTACTTACATATTATTATTTATAAATAAAAATATTATTTTTATTTATAATATTACAGTTTTTATTATTTTTTAAATATCATTCATATCCTTCCCTTTCTACTATAAGTTTCTTTTCTTCCGCCTCCTTTTTTTTTTTTAAATATCATTTTTTTTCCTTCCGCCTCCTCCTCCTCCCACCATCATCACCAGTAACAGTAGTTCCGTCGCCACCAAACCAGTGAGAAAAGATAAATCGGCAGCAACAATATCTCCGTCTCCTCCACCAACATTTTTTTTATTATTATTTTACTTCCATGTTCACCGAAAGTAGCTCTGTCATCCATATCGGCCACTAACAACACCTCTGTCACCTTCACCAATACCACCAGAACCTCCTTCTCTTTATATGTCTTGATATTACATCAACAACACCTCCTCCTCCCTCATCACCTCCTCCTCCTTATCTTTTCTCTCCCATCACTACACGTCCAGATCCGCAACACCAACACCTCTTCCTCATTCTATACTCTATAAACATCACCAACACCTACAGATTATCATCGTCAAAAATTATCATAAAAAAATAATGATACATCATCATTGTCGAAATTAGGGTCTTGTGTAGGTAAAATGTCAGAAAAATGATGAAATCAAATTTGGTTTCATCAAATTTTACAAAATCTAAACAAAGTTGAAACCAATGTTTTATGTTGGTGAAATGTTAGAAAAATAATGAAACCAAATTTGGTTTCATCAAATTTTATAAAAATTAAACAACGTTGAAACCAATGTTTGTGTTAGTGAAATTTCAGAAAAATGATGAAACCAAATTTGGTTTCATTAAATTTTATAAAAACTAAACAACGTTGAAATCAATGTTTGTGTTGGTGAAAACAGTAAGTTTTTGTGAAACCAAATTTGGTTTCATCTGATTTTTGCCTATTTTTTATCGTGAAACCAAAGTTTTAGTGGTGAAACCTAACGTTTATGTTAAAACCAAATTTAGTTCAACTAATTTTTTCCTAGTTTATTCAGTTTGGTGCATTTGGTTTCTTCGTTGAAGTTGTATTGGTGAAATGACAATTTTATGTTGAAACCAAATTTGGTTTCATCATTTTTATGCCTAATTTCTATCGTTGAAACTAATGTTTTAGTAATATGGTAAGTTTTTAATGGCGGTGTTGATGATAGTGTTGGTCGGTGGTCGTGTTTACCGGTTGGTGGTGGTGGGATAGTGTTGGTGTTGGTGGGGGAAGTGGTGTTGGATGTGGTGTTGGTTGTTGTTGGTAGTGGTTGGTGTTTTCGTTGTTGCTGGTGGCGGTTGGTGGTGGTGCTCGTTGGTGGTGGATATAATTGTTATTTGTGGTGCTCGTTGGTGGTGGTGATTGGTGGTGGTTGTTGGTGGTGCTGGTTGGTGTTGGTTCTGGTTTTCGTTACAGCTAGTGGTGGTTTGTGGTGGTGCTCGTTGGTGGTGGACCTGGTGGTTGTTAGTGGTGTTCATTGGTGGTGGTGATGGTGGTTGGTAGTGGTACTGGTTGGTGGTGCTGATTGGTGTTGGTGTTGGTGCTGCTGTTAGTTAAGGCGTGCTGGTGGTGTTGCTGGATGGTTGTGGTTGGTATTGGTTGGTAGTGGTGAGTTGGTGCTGGTAGTGTTGGTGATGAGAGAAAATTGATCTTAATAGTGGGGTTGATTTTTGTTTTTTTTAGATTGAATTATTAATCTAAAAGGTAGTTTAGACAGATTTATTCAAATGGGGTTTTCGTTTCATTTTATTTATGGATGGGGTTTTTATGGTACGAGGTTTGTGTTTGTGGGGTTATAACCAACGAACTATAAGCAAATCCTTATCCCGTTTTCTTTGTTATGGGTTCATGAAGTTCGTCTTCTTACCGTTAACCTGTAGAAGCTTGCATTAGCTGTTTGTTTCAGGTTCACTTTAACTCATGCCTAAGCAAGTAGGCGACCGTAATGCTTACTAGTTCTGCATTATAAACTTAAATCTAGGATCTATTTTTCTTAAGAATTAACCGTGGATTGAACAATGGATTTTACAAACATGACAATGTAAGAGCAATTCCAGTGGTCATTGGTATATTGGAAAATTTTCCAAGCCAGGTGGATACATAAAATCGATTTTGGACAGTGGAGAATTGGTAAAGAGGTTCAAACTGAACCGACCGACCCAACCTGGGCTTGAGACGAGCCTTGTCTCAACCTGGGACAAGCGGTCCATGTTGGGTCCACAACCGCTACATTTGTTTTTTTACCCCAACGACTATGTTTTTTTTCCTAAATAAACCTCCTTTTATTCACCAATTTAACACACTCAACTTCTCCAATTCTCTATTAAAGAAATTTCAATTTCTTCAACATATTATTATTTGTTTTTAGTCGTTTCATTCATTATATGGATCCTGAAGTAGAAAATGAAGAGACACAAATATTAGGGGAACTATGGCTCCAACAAGCTCAAGGAATTATACAACAGATTGATCAAATGGATGAAGATTCAGACGATGACAGAAGGATGACCAACCATATGATACCATTATACTTAGGACAAATACCGCGAGATCCAGATTCAAGAGCCGTATTGGCAAGAAGATAGACGCGGAGTGATGATTGTGTAAACCACGTCATTTTTAAGACTTAATTTGTATTTATTTAATTCTCTATTTTGTACAAATTTGATGTTTCTATTTAGTTTTGTAAAATTTCAAAATAAAGCTCGATTGAACTAAAACACCGCACTTTGTTCATAAAATGGATAAAAACTCAGAAACCAACTTCAAATCCTTAACAGCTGCCTATGAAAGTTGCATTGGTGCACAAGGAGCTAACCAATTGTTATGGACAACAAAAGAAATCACTGACGTTGTGCATTCGAAAACACCACTTAATAATACATCACGAAGATATGAAAATTGAAGACATCTCACTAGGTCGTCATTTTAAGTTTACGGGGACCTTTCGAGAGATAATGGCATACTTTACAAACGAATAAAGAAATCAACCCAATACCCTTGGTATTTACCAAAATGGAAAGTCTAAATTATATATGGGTTACTAAAGAATTTGGACTCATCAAGTGATATTTGTGAAGATTATATTATGACGTGCATGCACTCGGACAAATCCTAGTTATATATAAAGAAGTAAAGTCAAAAAATTTATTAGCTTATATATCAAATTCGGAGCTGGCAAACAAATGATCTTTCCTTGTTAGTTGAGGATACTAAAGGTAGCAGTAAAGTGAAGGAAGGATAAAAGAGGAAATTGGAGGTGGCGAGAAGGGAGGAGTTTTTGGGGAGTGAATTTTTCACGACCATTTTCCTCGGTTCTGGTCCGTGTCCGAGCACTGTAGTTTGATTTTTTTTTAATAAAATAATCTCTTTATTAAGGTTATAGATGAAGCTATATGATGTATACAAAAGTTATTTATTTTCTATAATAATTTCATTTGTTCTTTGTTTTTGTTCAGTCATGATAATAGTAATCTTTACAGGTCTTTGTGTTTGTGTTTGTTTTTATGTTTTATATTTTGTTTATAGAGATCAACATTTTAAGTGAAGACAAACTATTAGCGTTTTGAGAACTTCAATATGGTGGCTATATCGTTTTATCTTCCAAGGCGTAATTAGTCAAATCGTCTTGAGAAAATATTGAAGAATTTTATAGTAAATGGGTCTAATACTTTAGTATGCGTCGTAGAGGTGGAATCTAAAATCCTAGTTTTTATTTATTTTACTAGTTGTAATTAATATTTATCAATTCATCCTTTTAGCATAAAATATTTGATAGAAATTACAATAGCAGTTTACTAGTCTCCGTGGACGACTCGTGCTTGCATAGTGTCTCATCGATAGCCGTGCTCTTGCGGTCTACGATAAATATCCATCATATGGAGATATCGAGAGAAAAGACATCAACAAATTATGTGTTATTAATTTATTAATAGAAATGTGTACTCTGATGAAGATTTTCAATGTCGCTTCTGCATGCCACAACACTTGGTCATGCGGGTTATAGGAGAGCTTTGTCGGGTAAACCCTAAATTCAACTATCAATTTTATGCACTAAACATACGAGGACATAGTCCTGAACAAAAGGTCATTGTAGCCCTAAGGATTCTAGGTTATGGTGTGCATGCGGATACCTGTGATGAGTATTGTCATATGGCAAAAACAACAACATACGAAAATCTCAAAATGTTTTATGAATCTGTAGTCAACCATTTTGGTCCACTTTTTTTACGACAACCATCGCAAGATGATGTCGATCGACTACTAATTGAAAACACCAAAAGAGGATTTCCCGGAATGTTAGGTAGCCTTGATCGCATGCATTGGGTGTGGCATGAATGTCCTTATGTATGGCAAGGTCGGTATAAGGGCCACTTTACAAAACCAACTGTTGTTTTGGAAGCGACGGCCTCTTATGATTGCTGGATATGGCATGTTATTTTTGGACTACCGGGTTCAAATAATGACATCAATGTTTTGCGTAACTCACCTTTGTTTGAAGAGATGAAGTATGGAAATGCTTCAGCTTCAAATTTCACCGTCAACGACAATAACTATAACATGTAGTATATTCTAGCGGATGAAATTTATCCACAATGGTCAAATTTAGTGTAAGCTTACACTTAGGTATCCCAAGGCGAGCATGCAAAAGAACATTTTAACGAGAAGCAGATGGCGGTTAGGAAGGATGTCGAACAAGCACTTGAAGTTTTAAAGAGAAAGTTCCATATAATTTGTGGACCATATCGTTCGTTTAAACCAATAGAAATGAATAGGGTTATGCTCACATGCATCATTTTGCTTAATATGGTAATTGAGGAGACCTGACGGGATCCCAATTGGACAAGTTATCCACATCAAGATTTGAGGAAAGATGTTCAACCCCTCCATGGTGTGCCAACAAGAGAGTATCGAATGTAGAAGCGAGAATTCAACACAGAGGATTATATGTTAGGCTAAGGGAGGATCTCACTACACTCTTGTGGAATGATTTCGAAAGAAGAAACCCTCACAAGATTTGGTTTATTTTTTGAACTTTTTAGTTATTATCCTGATCATTTTATTTCTTTTATTTTAATTTGATTTGTGTAATTTAAGAATCAAACATTGAAATTGAAATTAAGGATCAAATTAGTAAAAAAAACAATACTGAAATTAAAATTGAAATTGAAACTAAAGGATTACATCGAAATTGAAATACTGAAATTGAAACTAAAAATGCAAAACAAAGGATTTCAGCGGAATTAAATTAAACTATTACATGCAAAATTTAGAACTAATAAACTAATCCAGTGGAACAATGGCATTATTGTTATCCTCATGCTCCTCTTAATCAGAATCAATGTCAACTGAGTTTGGCCGTTGTTGTGCCTTTTGTGCTTCAATTTGATTTATTTCTTCTTGCCAGAGCCGCAGTTGTGCCTGATTCATCTTTGACGTGTCCATTCCCAAGACTCCTCTCATGTGAGCATTAAAAAGGTTATGTTCAAGTGCCTTGCGACTTTTCCTAATTTCTGCAACCATTTTCTTACGCTCTACTATTTTATCAATATCAGTCTTTTCTTGTTTTTCAAAAAATTCTTGAAAGTTGACATCTGACGTTGCAGATTCAATGGCTTCTTGAGCCGCCTTTCTGTTCCTTTTAGCTTTTTTGTTTCCTAGTCCATCATATCTTTATGTATTTCCATTAACATTAAGATTAGAATTAGCATGATGGGATACACCTATATTGGGTTATGGGGTTGAGGTTGTTTCTGGTAAAGAATAAGTAGACAGAGGCCCTTGAGAAACGTTTGTCGTTTCATAAGAGCAAGGGCTTTGGGATAGAGTGTTCAAGCACTCTATCTCTTTCAAAACAAATGAGTAACTGGGCGAAGGAGTGATTTTCGTACTACAGGGCAGTGAGGGAAAAAGAGGGTAGACGGATGAAGTTCCCCCGTCTAACTTTCAAAATTATTATTTTTTAATAAAAAAATAGTAAGACGGGTGAAGTTCCCCCGTTTGACTTTCAAATGTATTTTCCTAGATCACAGCCGTTGGATGCATTGATCACACTCTTTGGATGAAACTTTTACCTAGACAGGGGAACTTTACTCGTCTGGGATTTCTTGGACGGGTGAAGATCCCCCGTTTTTCCAAGACGAATGACTTCACTCGTCTAATGAAGAATGACGAACACTCATTCGATTGAAGGAGTGTATGAAAGACTCTGGGTGTTTGACGGAGGACACTCTAGCCATAATGGAGTATAATTTGATCAATTTTGATCAAACTCCTTCATTTTGAAAGAGAACACTCTACCCATAGACCTTGCTCTTAAGAAGATCGCTTTGGTACTTGATATCCATTTAACAGTTCGGGGTTAAATCGGTTCAGGACTTTGAGGATGTAGAAACATGCTTCGTGTTTGAAATCCGAACCTTCTTTGAGTTTCCATACATCTCGAGTTTTTCGTATTTGCAGTTTCAACATTTAAAAATTAGTTATTAAAACAACTTGAAATGCGACTAACTTACTATATCGGTTTCAGTATCATCGTTTCCTTTTTGGCGATTCACTTGCATCATCACACCTACCCAAACGTTTATGTCTATATGAAAACGACTTGACAACCCAGAGAAGTCACGTTTATTTGGATTCCCAATTTCTTCGTCAAATTGTTTTAAAATTTTCCCCCAAAGTGTTGCATGGGCTTTATTAACACCATTGATAGGTTGAGGCGTACATGATACATATCCTTTGCAAATAGTTTTATGTTCTAGGAAATTAAAACTTGGACCGCAAGACTTTGTTGAACCCTTTTCCGATTCAATATTTTATGTTTGTGATGAGCTGGTCATTATTTTTTCTGAATTTTTTTGAGCAGAAGTTGATATCAAGAGTTTGAAATTGAAAGATTAAGAGTAAAGTGAAAGTAGAAGTATTTTTTTAATGGAGAAGGTGTAATTTTGGGGTTGAAATTGTTTGAATTTATAGAGAGGAAATACTACCGTTGAGACTCGACCGTTGTTGACTCAACCTGAGCCGCTCGGCCTATCCTGGACCGAGTGTCTCAGGTTGAGTCGCTCGTCCCAAGTTGAGTTGATCGACTCAACTTGAGACGCGATGGGAAAACCCTCAAATTTGAAGGTTTACCAACCTATTTTTTTGGTTTGCACATCCGACCGTGGAAACAAGATTGGTAAATTAACCAATTTACCTATCCCTCTGAAATTGCTTTGAAAGCTTATTTAAACCAATTTTAGAAATAGTTTTGAGGAAATTAAAAGACTACTATCAATTTTTAGGATCCTTTAAAATATATCGATATACTAGTTTTTGGCTCACATACAATATTACATCAATTTTTCAAAATAAATTAAGTTAACGTATTTACGTGTTAAGAAATACTAATTAATTTAAATTTAAATTTTATTTATTTTCAGGAGGATTAGAAATTAAAAGCATTGACCAAGGAATTGTCCAAATATTTAAACACTATCCATTTTAAAATGAATGAGTGATTATAGGATTGTGGGCTAGTGATGTAAATAGACTAGACGGATGAGGTCTTTCCATTTCTACTGAATTTTTTTATTGATGGGTGAAGTTTCTCCGTCTAGTTATTTTATTTTATTTTTAAAAATATCCAGACGGTGAAGTTTCCCCTTTTGAGTTTCACAAGCAAGTCGTTTGGCTTCAATTTTTCATCCAGACGGGTGATGATCAACCGTCTGGGTTCTGGACGGAGAAACATCACCCATTTAGCTTGGACGACTGAATATAATTCGTCAAGGCTAGATTGTCGCCCACTCATCGATCTAATGAGTCTTTGAAAGAGTTGAGGGGAAAAAGGATCTTCCTTTACCCATAATGACGTCAAATTAGAGCTAATTTGGTGAACTTTTTCGTTTTGATCGAGAACATTCTACCCATAGCTGTTGCTCTATGATGAAGATAATATGGTATTAATGTAATCTCTTCCTTAAAACTCAATCATGTATTCGCTCCCAGGTTGAATGTCGATGAAACCCACAATACCTATTGGCCGAGAAAGGGGCTTTGGACATTGGTGATTCTGGGAGGGACACTTGGCGCATCACGATTGGTTGAAATATGGGAGTGATGGAAACCCGCTATGTGAGTGGTTGTTCAAATTAAAAATAATTACACCACCTTTACACCAAATAATTAAATTTACCGGGTTAGCGTAACCTACAATGGCTACAGATAGACGGTCAGGAATTTATATTCTTCCATCCAACGGCTAATATCTTTACATTAAACCCTGACAAAAATGTTGTTCTCTTCCCTTCCTTTTTTTACACTCTTTTTTTTTTCCCACCGCCGCTTCAAATAGTATGGTCGAGTTTTTTGTTTGCGGTGATGAAGATGATGATTTTTGAAGTGATGTTATATCAGAAACCAATGAAGTGTAATAGGGTTTCAACTGATTTCTTAAGGTATTGTTTATGTTTATATTTACAATATGATGCAGCGGATAATACAGAAAAGAAAGTAAAGAAATGTTTTGTTCAGACTTCAAATATTCCTAGGAATATCGACTATGAACAACAATAATTATTTAGAATTCGGTTTTCCGACTTTAAATAATAATCAATTAAACTTGAACAAGTTTAAGAAAATAATTCTTATTAATCAAATTCAACTGCTTAAAACAATATATGGAGGACTCTTTTATAGACTTGGGAAAAACCCTAACTTGCTAGTCAAGAAAGGATGAAAAAAAAACCTAAACCGACTCAAACCCTAATTTGCTATTTTTGGAAAATTTTGGTCGACCAAAAATAATGAAAGTACTCATAAAATAAAACTATTTGCCGCAAACAACAACCCAAAAGGACTCCTGACGAAGAAGTTATTAACGAAACAAAATTTTTCCTAAAATAGCAAAAACGCATGTTTGAAGCCCTAAAAGATGGAATTTGGGCTAAAATCTGAAGACCATAAGACGAAGTTGTGTCATGTCTTGATCGTTGACCCGTTTCCAATCAAAATGGACCCCTCTTGAGCTAAATTACGACACTCGGGTCTTTAGCCTCCAAATAGGTTATAGCCTGCTCATCTGCATCATTCTCCCGGGGTTGAGAGAAATTCGCCCTCGAATTTTCTTGGTCATCATCAGAATTATGATCATTAGACGTCACCAAGTGTTTGACATTAAAAACATCAGAAGTCCGAATGTGACTTGGAAGCTTAACTTGTAGGCATTAGGATTAATCTTCGCGACAATTTCCAAGGGACCAATCTTACGCGCCTTCAGATTGTTATACTCGCCAACTGGAAAATGATCCTTTGTCAATATTTCCCACACAAAATGTCCTACTGCAAAATCCACAACTCTGCGTTTCTTATCTGCCGCCTCCTTATACCTCTTATTAGCTCGAAGCAACTGTTCTTCAGCTAACTTGTGAACCTGTTGCAACTGTTGGATACGTTTTTCGGCACGAACTTCAATTCTCTTCAGATCAGGAACAGGTGCTAAATCTACTGGTGCTCGTGGATTGTAGCCATAAACAACCTCGAACGAACCCATACCCAGACTACGGTTTACTAAACGATTAAATGCAAATTCAGTTTGGCAAAGTTTCTGATCCCAACTCTTCGGATTGTCTCCAACCATACACCGTAGTATATCACCCAGCGAACAATTCACAACTTCTGTTTGGCCATCACTTTGAGGATGATATGCACTACTGAAGTTAAGCCTTGTATTGGCTAATTTCCACAAGGTTTTCCAGACATAACTAAGGAATCTTGTGTCTCGATCACTAACAATTGAACATGGCAATCCATGAAGACGATACACTTCACGGAATAAAAATTCAGCTACCTTCAGTGCATTAGTAGTCTTCTTGCAAGCAATAAGATGAGACATTTTTGAAAAACGGTCAAAAACTAGAAATACTGAATCATGTCCCCTCTGAGTTCGAGGTAAACCCAATACAAAATCCATGCTCAAATATGTGAAGGGTTGACTTGCAACTTTCAATGGCATGTACAACCCTGCATTAGTTGCTTTTCCTTTTTAAACTTGACAGATTCGACATCTATCCACGAATTTAGCAACTTCACGCCTCATTGTTGGCCAGTAATATGACTTTGAAACAAGTTGGAAAGTCTTATCCCTTCCCATGTTCCCCTCGTCATGTAACTCCTTAATAATCTTCAATCGGAGACTAGAATCAGGAATACTCAATTGGTTACCTTTGAAGAGAAATCCTTCATTCATAAGGTAATCACTTCGTTTGACTGAAATGATATCATCCACAATCTCCACAAAGTTCGGATCGGTTAGAATATGGTCAGAATATGAATCAAAATCTATTACCTCAGTTCGCATGGTGTTGAGTATCATACTCCTTCAGCTTAAGGCATCAGCAACTTGATTTTGTGACCCAACTTTGTGCTTCAGTACAAAAGTGAACTCTTAAAAATAACCAGCCCACTTACCATGTCTAGAAGAAAGCTTCTCTTGACTGTTGATGTGCTTCAAATAATCATGATCAGAAAACATAATGAAATCGTTATGAATTAGATAATGACGTCAATGCTTCAAGGCTTAAACTATACCATAAAACTCCACATCATAAGTACTATTGTTAAGCTTAGCACCATTCAACTTCTCACTGAAATACACTACATGTCGTCCTTCCTGACTCAAAATAGCTCCAATTCCCATCTTCGATGCATCACAGTGTAGTTCAAATGGCTTGCTGAAATCAGGTAAGACCAATAGTGGTGCAATTATCAGCCTTGTCTTGACAGCTTCAAAGGCTTCGTCAACTTCCTCAGACCATGAAAACTTTCCTCCTTTCATGCATTCAGTAATGCGTGCCATAATGGTGCTGAAGTGGGGGATAAAGCGCCGGTAAAAAGAAGCGAAACCATGGAAACTCATTACCTCGTGTAATGTAGTAGGTGTAGTCCAATTTCTCACAACTTCAACCTTGGACTCATCTACCTTGATTCCATCCTTGGTGACGACATAACCGAGAAATAGAACTCGATCTGTCATGAATGAACACTTTTTGATGGCCGTAAATAATTTCTCCCTGCGTAGAATTGAGAGCACTTCTCGAAGATGTTGAACATCCAAGTCCATGTTAGAACTATAAAGAAGAATATCGTCGAAATAAACAACCATAAAAGTACCGATAAAAGGTATGAGTACTTGATTCATGATATGCATGAATATACTTGGCGCATTGGTCAACCCGAATGGCATAACCAGCCACTCATATAATCCTTCTCGAGTTTTGAAAGCAGTCTTCCACTCATCACCTTCACGAATTCTGATCTGATGGTACCCACTCTTCAAGTCGAGTTTGCTAAACATCTTTGCTCCACACAACTGATCTAACAAGTCATCCAATCTGGGAATTGGAAAACGGTATTTGACTGTGATTTTGTTGATGGCTCGACTATCAACACACATTTTCCATGTTCCATATTTCTTTGGAATCAGCAAGGCTGGTACTGCACAAGAACTTAGACTCTGTCGGATCAATCCTTTCTGTAGCAAATCTTCCACTTGACGACGAAGTTATTCATGCTCCTTAGGACTCATTCTGTAATGCGTTTTATTTGGAAAGCTTGATCCATACGATGTTATATATCCCAGAGAGGTGGTAGTTCGTCCGGAAACTCGTTAGGAAAAACATCCATAAATTCCTTAATTAAAGGTTGAGATGCAATGGGAATACTACTTTCATCCTGTTGTTCTTCTTTTCCAATCAACACATACAATTCACCTGCATCTTCTACCTCATCTTCAAACTGCTTAAACGACAATAGATTGGTAGCTTCTCCAGTAGATGGTGTAAGTGCAATCTCTTTAATGGGTACAAGTACTATACGTACGTCATTCCATAAAAAACTGTAGGTATTCTTATACCCGTCATGACTACTTTTCCTGTCAAACTCCCATGGAAGACCCAACAACAAGTAACAAGCATTCATACTAGTAACGTCACACCATATTTTATCTTTATATTTGTTACCAATTGAAAAGAAATCAAGCAACGTTTGTTTACTTTTACCTCATTCCCTTTCTTGAGCCAAAAAAGCTTGTACGGATGTGGATGTGCCTTGGTTTCCAGCTTGAATCGTTTCACGACCTCTTCATCAACAATATTCTCGCAACTTCCAGGATCAATAACTAGACGACAAAGTTTTCCTTCGATCGTACATGTCGACTGGAATATATTGTTACGCAACCAGTTGTCTCCCTCATCTTTACGTAGAGTGAGACAATTTCTTCTTACTACAAATTTCACTCCTTTATCTCCAGCAACTACTTCATCGACAGGTTCAGAATCATCCTCATGATCCTCTTCATAATCAGTTACCCAGCCATCTTCTTCACGGTCGTTTTCAATGAAAAATACATTTTTTGCTCGTTCGGCTTTTTGACAGTCACTAGCTTTGTGCCCATATTCTCCGCACTTATTACACATACCTCCAAAAGTGGTAACTGGGTTTTATTTGGTGTTGACGAAGAATTAAGTTTACTAGAAGTACTAAGTGTTGAAGTACTACGGTTACTTGCTGGAGATGCTGCCACATTGATACCCCAATTTAAACTTCTACGCCCTACTTTTTTCTCTATATGCCTTGCTCTATGATGTGCATCCAAAATAGAGCAGCAATCAAACATGTTGAGTGTATCCTGATATTGTTGAGGGAGACCACCTATATAGCGAGCGAATTTTTGCTCATATGACTCTGACAAGTCGTTAAGAGAAAGTAGTCAGTAAAACTCATTAGTGTAATCGTCTATAGAACGTACTCCCTTGCGTAGGTTTTGCAGTTGCTGGTACATCAATCCAATGTAGTTATGTGGCAAAAACTCTATTCTCATGTGTTTCTTCAACTTCTCCCATGTTACTACCTTCTGTTTTCCTTTACGACTGCGTAGCAGCTTGTGTTGTTGCCACCACGAATTATCCCTCCCACAAAACATAGTCGCTACCAACGAAACTTGTTTGTTATCCGGTACTTCTTTGAATTCCAATACTTCCTCAACTGTATTCACCCAGGAGGGAAACTCTTCTGATTCCAAACCACCATAACATTCTGGGATCTCTACTTTTATTCATGCCTTCCAGCGATCAGAATCCTCTCTTTGATTTATTCTACCTTCGTGATACCCTCTTGCAAAAGGGTTAGCGTTATCATCTTCCTCTTCCTTCCGAAGGTTATACCAAACCAGCAAACCTTGGACGTCTTCAATGAATTCTTCTCTAGATCTCCATGGAATGAAAGCTTCTGGACCTCCTCCTCGGCCTCGATCCTGACCGATTGCTACTCTTGGTGGCATCTTATCAACCCTAGAATCGACTGTGCTCTGATACCAACTGATGCAGCGGATAATAAAAAAAAGAAAGAAAAGAAATGTTTTGTTCAGACTTCAAATATTCCTAGAAATATCGACTATGAACAACGATAATTATTTAGAATTCGGTTTTCCGACTTTAAATAATAATCAATTAAACTTGAACAAGTTTAAGAAAATAATTCTTATTAATCAAATTCAACTGCTTAAAACAATATATGGAGGACTCTTTTATAGACTTGGGGAAAAACCCTAACTTGCTAGTCAAGAAATGATGAAAAAACCTCTTAAACCGACTCAAATCCTAATTTTCTATTTTTGGCAAATTTTGGTCGACCAAAAATAATGAAAGTACTCATAAAATAAAACTATTTGCCAAAAACGGCGACCCAAACGGACTCCTAACGAAGAAGTTATTAACGAAACAAAAACTTTCATAAAATAACAAAAACGCCTATTTGAAGCTCTAAACGATGGAATTTGGACTAAAATCTGAATACTATGAGACGAAGTCATGTTATATCTTGATGGTTGATCCGTTTCCAATCAAAATAGACCCCTCTGGAGCTAAATTACGACACTCGTGTCTATAACCTCCAAATAGACTATAGCCTGCTCATCTGCATAACAATATACAATTTTTTCTGGAGTTTTAAGGGGCGTTTGTTTTTTCGGAAGAGGTGAATGGTTTTTCATTTTTATGTTCATTTTAACCTAATTCTTATTCTGTTGATGTTTTGTTGATGTTTTATTGCCGTTTGTTGGTGTGAATTTGTTTTTTTTTTATTCAGTTAATTGATTAGCAAACAAGTTGTAGTTCATAAAGAATTTAGGGTTCTGTTATTGCTAGAGGTCAAATATTGTGGTATAGATTTAAGTTTGAATTTGGGGTTCTTTTAATTGCTAACTCAATTTTTTTTTTTTTTTTTTTTTTTTTTTTGTTGTGAACTAAAGATGGCCTCTCTGTTTCTCTTATTTTGTAGGCACTGGCTGCTTTGGGATTAAAATCAGGTGGCACTCTTCAACAGCGTGCATAGAGGCTTTTCCTGACGAAGGTGAGTCCAACTAATCTTGGGTAGTAGTAGTATAACTTTTTTAGATTATCACCACGTTATAATTTATCTCTTTCAACTCCCTTCCCACTTTTTATTCTTTAGTAAGATAGCGTATGAACAAAAATAATATCTGTCTCACGAGTACATATTCATGCCTAAGTCCAAAATCCTCGTGTTGCTTAAGGCCCTTTAATGGTAATACTAAGTTCATTAATGATTGTAGATTGTTACCACTATTTGGTCTGTGGTCTTGCAACTATTTTGTACTCTTTATTTTCATATGATTTCTTTGAAGCCTCAAAAAAAATAGCTTTTATGTATAAACCTTCCTGTGTTTAAGCTGCTATTTTGTCATTTGTGCAACACACTCCTGTTGAACAATTGGACAAAAAACATTTTGTGAAAGGTTTACGTAATGTAGCAAACAATGGTTCCGCTGTAGCATCACAAGAGATGGAGCTGAAGGAAATTGCCTTGAAAGAATCAAAGATGAAACGATTGTGTGAAATGCTAAATGAGGTTTGTCTACTTTGCTAAATGAGGTTTGCCTACTTTCTATGTTACATTTTTCTGTGGACTTATGTACTGTATTTCTGTCATGTGTAGACTATTGAACAAACTAAAGAAAATGTCCAGAAGAAACAGGCGTTGACAGTTGATGAGAGGGAAAAAGAACTTGAAGAGGTGAAATAACTTAAAG
>JAJJMC010005941.1:2465482-2477209 GCA_023531435.1 Papaver californicum
GCTACAAGTTACAATCTATACCGTTCACTTGGGTTATCCACATTTTCTGAATGTCTAACAAGATTTTACCATCCGTAAACGCCTAAGAACATTGGTTTTGCAGTCAAACTTTCCTTAAAAGACTTGCAGCCTGCACTCAACTTTTAGTTTTGAAACCTTAATCTATCATTAAAAGTTGTTACTTCCATAACAGGAATACTTGAAACCCTAATTTCAGTGAGTTAGAAACTGTTCTGAATTTAAGAAACCTAACGGAATTCATCGTACGAACAAAACCCTAATTTCAGAAAGAAAAAAAAAACCTAACAGAAAAGAAAAAACCCTAATTTAAAAAAACAAACATAACCCTAATTTCAAAAGAAAAAAAAAACCTAATCATACGAAATCATCAACTGTTAAAATTAAACAATAGGGTTACCTCTTCATCGCCTTTTTTTCTTTCCTTTTTTTGTTCTTCATCTTCTTGGTTAGAGTTATAACTTTGATATAAACACTTGTGTTTAATTTTAAGATTTATCTTGATGATGTTGCTAGTGATCTTCTTGATTTGCAAAGAAAATGGAAGAAGAGGAGGAGGTGGAAAGAAGAAGAGAAAGGGAAAAGAGGAGGAGGCAGCGGAAAACGAAGAAGGGGAAGAAAGGTTTTTTCCTTTGAAGCGTTTTTGGACCAAAAAACACGTGTTACAATCTGGTGCAAAGAATCCAACGGTGGGACGGTTTAAAGGGTAGTTTTGTAATTGCGCTCATCATGGATTGTTGTATTTAATTTTTGTTGTAGCTCGCCCTCCTAATGCATTTCTTTTACCTTCTTTCATACTTGAATTGAGTTTTCGTTAGATGGACCGGGAATCATCTTCTCTGTGAAATTCTTCTGTCGTAAATCAATTCCTTTTCTTCTTAATTTTCATCATATCTCTATTTTGATCATTGTTATTATTTTTAGCTGAAACCAGATTTTTTTTTATTTCGTAGGTTAGGGATTAGGGTTCTCAGATGGTGGTAAAGGCGAAAAAGCAACAGGTCATATTTATAGTTTTATATTAACCTTATATTTTCCTTATTATAATCAACTCTACTTTGATTGTTGTTATGTTTATTGTTAGATCAGTACTAAGTTATCATAAAACACTAAATTATGTCGAGCACCTAAGTTAATAAAGACTCCCAAGTGATGGTTTTAGCGAACTGGGTGAAGATAAGTCTTTAAGAAATTACGCTAGAATGCCATGCAATTGTGATGAAAATGAACATTCAACCAATACTGATCACAAACTGATTTAACTATAAGTTATGGTTGGTATGCAATTCAGTTAGAAAAATTATTAACTGTACAAGCGTATGTTCACTGCAGAATTGATGTTGTGGTAGATGGGACTTGGGAGTACTGTGAGTTCTGGTTTTGGGATATTGCCGGTAAGTTATAGATTGGTGTGACTGCATAATTCAAGTAATTCGGGTTTAAACATGATTTTTTTTTCTCGGGTGGAAATATGAAATGCTTAATTTATATTTTTCAGGATATCTGCAAAGTCGAACCGTGGAACTAATTGCTTTGAAGATACAAGAAGAACTATTATTCTTTACTTTTAGAAACACTGAAGTTTGTAAAGTGTATATATGCACATGTGCGAGGTTAGTAGATCTGTTATGCATTATATATCTCTTGTATATGATGCACTCTCCTGCTAATCTAGATAGAATGCAGATGACCACATAAAAGTTTTGTATGTCTTTCTTGATATTAATCTGGTACTTCTGTTTTTTTTTTTCTTGATTTTTTTGTTCGTTATGCTTATTCTAGTTACCATTTAGCAAGTTTATTTAAAGAATGATGTTTGATCCTTAGTTGAGGCATGAGGGATATTGACACGAAGGCAGTGTCATGTACATTACTCAGAAAATCCTAATTCAACTGAATGCTCCAACCACTATTTTCAGCTAAATTTAGGCCAGAAGCTTGATTGGCAGTGCATCCCGCAATTTGAAGTACATCAACAATTTATGTAAAATCTTAGCTGAGAGATTTGATGTGGATGGTACAATATAAAGTAATAAATTCTTAAGGTTTCTTTTTTTGCTCTAAAGTTTGGTTGGTTCTGGTAATGTTGAAATTTAATCTTGATTATCAACTACCTAAAACACAGCTTTAATTCCGAAATTTCGCATAATCTATCTACATTCTGTGGGAGACAGATCTTGGATAAATATGGTCTTTAAAAACAAAAATCATCAATGTCTTTGTTTGAAATTGTACTACGTGCATGTTTTTGTGTTGCAGGAATCGTACCAAGATCTCTGTTCTGCACTCACCAATCCGTGTGGTATGAGTTGTATTTTTAGTTCTTTGATAGATCATCTAGCATTGTGTATGCTCTTTTCCCAAATTTTATACTACCTCAGTTTCTGGAAAAATGTTACTATCACTTTTTTATTTTAGCCTAAAAATAGGCCAAATTGAAAAAGTGATAGTAACTCTTTTTCAGAAACGGATGGAGTATTATTTAGGTGTTTTAGAATGAGATGTGTTTTGTTTGGGACTTCTTAATGCGAGTCTCAGGACCTACTCTCTTAAATCTTCTTATAATTATTGTTTTACTTTTAGATTAACATAACTATTGCTTCTCCACCAAACTCTGCAACTTTTGAGATGGTTGTGCGAATATTCTCAAAAATAAATAAACTTGTTGTGTAAAAAATGATAAATGGGGTCAAGTAACATGGATAACCACCTTCTAATAGGATAGGGCAGATTCAATTGAGCAGATCGGTGCATATAAGGATATTTTGACATTTTCTGATCAGTGATTCAATTTTCTGTCTTTTTATCTTTTCATTTTAACCAATGTATTGCTGACCATTAATGTCATGGCACTTCTGTTTGATGCATCTCATATTGTGGATATGCAGGATGTTGAAAGGCTTCCAATAGGAGAGGAGGCTCTTCTATGCCTGGTAGTATCCTCACCTAGTGATTAAAGAAAGTCTCTTTGAAATCCCTGTAATTGCACTTGATTTGCCAATCATAAAAAGATATGTGAGTTTAGTTATGTTCATCCACTAAATTTATTATTTATTCTTTTAGTTGTCTGAGACTAAAATAATTAAACGATGTTAATTCGGTTGTAGTTCTTGCTCGAAGGTGGCATTTATTTCTTTAGATAATGAATGACAGCAGATCCAATCTCTCCCTGGCCATCAACTATATCATGTGTTGATCTCATTGGCCAACTAATTTAAGTTTCATATTTCTATGATTGATTTCTATTTTTTGAACTGTTGAAAAATTCAGTCTTGCTCACATTACTTCTCTGATATTTTTTTACACCATTGTGGTTGATTAAATAATTGTGTTTTTTTCAATAGATAAAGAAATGTATTTCGGATTCGATCACAGGTTTTAATATCCACCATTGTTATATATATAAAGAAATGTATTTCGGATTCGATTAGATGGCATGAACTTGCACAACATAAATTCCCTCGTTAAGTGTTGCACGAAGGTGTGGTTTCCCGTATAGTGGTTAGTATATACGTGTACCTGTGTTTGATAGTTTACGCTAGGCACGTTAACTTCTTTTTAACTACTTTGGTTATGTTTGGCTCGCAGAAACATTTCTAGGAATTGGTCTTCAGTAAGTAGATCCACATCCACACATGCCTGTAGTTCGATAATTTGTTTAGTAAGTCGTATTTGGCGAATGTGTTTTTCTTGTTCTTTCTAAAATATTTTGTCATCATGGCTATAAGATCAACATGTAAACTACCCTTTGTTGAACACTTCACGTGTCTATCAATTTGACTGTTTTTTTGTTTGCTCTCTTTAGAGCTCTATCTTACTTGATGGTTTTAATTGATTTTACGCACGCTTTTTATGCTTTAGATAACTCAGTTTTGTTTCCGCTGCATCCGTTTCATATCCGCATAAGAATGCTTTTAGAAAAATTGGTAACTGCAAGTAAACTTATTACTTTTACACTTTCTAGAGACTTAAATGAGTTTTAGTTGGACTGTCTAATTGAAAATTGCAAACTAACTAATGTGGCACAATATTTTGTCCCATCTTGAAAATAATCTCATTAGTTGCACAGTTTATGATCATTATGTTGTGTTTTCACATCATTATTTCTTAAATTCATAACAATATGGGTTTCTGCAGACTATGGCATGGATTTTGGATGAGAATTCAGAAACATCATGGTTACTCTCTCTCTGTTATTTATAGGAAAGCCAATTGTAAGTACTTATATTTAGATCTTAAATAATAGAACCAACACTTTTTTTTCATTCTTTGGATCGAGTTAAATATTTTTCATTCTTCGATCGAAGCAGATTTTAAATAATAGAACTAACAACTTTTTTTATTTCTTTGGTTTTTTCTTATTGTTTGGAGTGCAGCATGAATGGGATTGCATCGGCCTAGAAGGTACTATTGTTTCTTATTGTTTTATTGCGGTAATGACCACAACAAAACAATATTGACAGAAGTTTACTCTTTCGGGTTTTGTATATATTGTCAGGGTAATGCAACATTGATAATTCCTTAATGTTGACAGATGTTTAAAACCAGCTGAGTGTCATCTACGAGGTTGGGTACATCGTGACTTGAAACCCAAGGTACATTCAGAATACTTTAGACAGATGCAACATTCTATAAGCCAGGAAGTCCAGGTAATCGGGTAATCTTTTTTCTTTAAGTTCCACATATTATAAGCTACGAAACATTTTTCCGTACTGTCAAGTCTGATGTAGTTAACAACCTTATTAGAGAACAAGCAGGAGAATGGAGTCTTTTGAATATGAAAAATGATCTGATCCCAGCATTTTTGTAACCCGAAGTTTGAGTGATGAAGCAGATGTTGATGGTGAATCAACAAATAAAAGTCCTGGATATAACATCTAGACTTTTTCCTCAGCATGCAAAACAATTGGGAAAAAAGGGTAAAAAAATTATGTTTCCCTTGGCATTGTTGATTTTGGTGGATATGGTGATGAGAAGTCAGAAAAACTAGAAGCGCTCATTCATTTGTTGATGAGACCCTCTATGGCTATATTTGATTTTTGTATTTCTGTTGATTCATGAATAAGAAAAACGGTTACTCCTTGAGGACATGTTGGGTACCATGCCAGAACCGTTTGCTGCTTCATGATCTTAATTCTCATGTATTTTTTCGAACCTTAATTCCCTCATATATGAATTGCATATATGCATAAAAACTCATAGTGAATGATAGATTATTTTAGAGGGTTAAAATTTCACCAATCTACATCAATAGGGCTGCACATGGTACGATTCGATTCGGTTATTGAGCTAACCAGAACCGAAACCGAATACTTCGGTTTACTAATTTAAAAATCGAATGTTACCATTAGCAGATTCGGTTCGGTTTCATACCGACTTGGTTTCGGTTTTAAACCGGTCGGTTTTGGTAAATCGAAAATGTTAAAAAAAAACTGTCAGAGCCAGAGCAATTTCCAAATTTAACAAACTTCTAGATACAATCTTCATGACTACTACAAGTCTACAATTAGGGCTGAACATACCCGACCCGCATCCGCCACCTGACCTGCCGATAAACGGGTCGGGTGCGGGTGACACCTTCTCTCACCCGACCCACCCGCCCAACCCGCCAAAAAATGACAAAACTTACCCTTCTGTCTTTATCTTTCTTCACTCATCTGTCTTTTTCAGGTTTAATCTCTTCTCTAATCTAATCTTCGTCTTTGCTTCATTTCTCTGCCATATTTCTCCTTCTTTCTTTATCATTTCTCACATTTCCAAAACCAGAGTTTCTTCTTCTTCTTTATCCTCATTTCCTCTTCTTCCCTTTTATTAACTCTCCTCATTATCAGTCAAATTTATTTCTCTTAGCTAACTATCAAGACAAATCTACTACAACAAGATAATCATTACAAACTCAATCGGAAAAATTTATGAGGGTTGTGTATTTAGTGGTTAGGTGTTTAATCATTGAAAAATCTGATTTCAGAGGATTTTTTAGGGTTCAACAGCTCTGATTTCATAGGATTTGTGAAGGCTCAACAACTCTGATTTAATTTTAGGACTCAAATCTCCAGCTCACCAGCTTATTAATTTTGTTAGGGATTAGCCTTATTTTGGTAAATTTGGGGCTTCTGCCAATTTTGTGATTTGACTAAAATCGGTAGAAGTAATTCTGGTAGCTAGATGTTATTGTTGTATACTTCGTTTGGGTTGTTATTTCTTCAAATATAAGTGAATGGTTATGTTTGTGAATGATGCAGTCATTGTTATATAGTTTGTGATAAGGAAATATAAGTGAATGGTTACAGATGAAATGGCTTTTAGAATAGTTGAAGGCGAAGGTAATATACAGGTAATATCTTACATTAGAGGTCTTAATGTACTATAACTTTAAAGTGGGGAGTTTTTTCTATACAGGTAATATCTTACATAAGAGGTCCCTTTCTCATCGTTTTCAATTTTCACCTTGAAAATTCCTACGAGAGATATAGTGTTGGGGCAGATGAAGCTGGGAATATCAGGTTAGTGAACTACACATCGAAGAAGACAAATAAACTTCTCGAAATGCTAGGAATACCATAAGTTGCCTTCATTGATAAACATGCTTGTCATGTTTCTTAGCTTTTATTTCAACATAAACTAGCTAGTCTTTCTTATCTTAACAAGAGCGTAACCGATTGAGTAGTGGGTGATTGCGACACTGATAAGCCATATATTTACAACATATACTTGATATCGATGGTGTCAAATATGGGGGACAAGGACATCTCAAAGATGATCAATATCTTCAAAGAACCATGAGTAACAGGTATTTCATCTGCTTGTTTTCTTTCCACATGTGAGCATTACTTCATGAGTTGGTTTTCCTTAGCTTCCCATTGTTCTTGTTATAGAATTGATGGATTTACGAACTACTTAGAGATTATGCTGCCTAGTAGAACTGCTCAGGTTTGTCATTTTTTATCTCTAAATGTTTAAGCCAACCTTGTTATTGCCCAAGTTCTGGTATCAAATACTTGTGAACATGTAAATCTTTAATGTTTCAACAACTACAGGTTTACAAACTAACTCGAATTCTGCGAGTATGAACAATTATGTGTTTTGAGGTAAACTTTTGCATGCTACCAACTGAGGTTGCCCAAGAAATGAAATGTGAGAGAAAATTAGCTAGGTTCTGCCCTGTTTCCAGAACTTGTACTTTTGGATATATGACTTAGAAGATTCTCCTCCATCCATACCGAGACAGAAGAAATATCCAGAATCATTTGTAGGAGTATTAAAGAGGTTAGAGACTTGTTAATTCAAAGTTAGCATTGTCACATGGATCGAGAAGAAAACCAAAGCCAAATTCACTGTCCATATGGTGCACATCTCACGTTAGTGCCTCAGAATGAAGATTTTAAATTTTGAGCAGATTTTGATGGAAATGAGTGAACCGAAGCGCTATTAGTGATATCTAGTCCAATGAATACTTTGTTGAGCATGTTTTGTGCAGGGAAAATTTTGAGAAATATTCATGAAGATGTTTTGGGCACATTTTGTACATAGAACACTATGTTTAGTTATTTGTTATACAAGGAAAAAATTGACTGAATCTAGGCGGGTGACCCGCACCCGACCCACCGAAATGGCGGGTCAGACCCGACCCGACCTGATCTACGGCGGGTTGGATGCGGGTGAATACTTCAGTCACCCGCCAACTGGCGGGTCGGGTGCGGGTGGGGCCAAACCCGACCCACCCGACCCGATGTGCAGCCCTAGAAATGAGTGAACCGAAGCCCTACTAATAATCTCTAGTCCAATGAATACTTTGTTGAGCATGTTTTGTGCAGGGAAAATTTTGAGAAATATTCATGAAGATGTTTTGGGCACATTTTATACATAGAACACTCTGTTTGGTTATTTGTTATACTGGGAAAAAATTGACTGAATCTGGGCGGTGACCCGCACCCGACCCGCCGAAATGGCGGGTCAGACACGACCTGACCCGACCTACGACGGGTTGGGTGCGGGTGAATACTTCAGTCACCCCCCAACTGGCGGGTCGGGTGCAGGTGGGGCCAAACCCGACCCACCCGACCCGATGTGCAGCCCTATCTATAATACACATGATAATCCAACTAAGTTTGATCCCAAAAGAACACAACCTAAAAAAATGTATTAAGTTCATAAACAAGTAAAACCAGTGATTGAACTCACTGCAAGAAACTTCTTCAAATCATGTCCTGAAGCAATTTCACGCAAGCAAGCAAGAGCCATGTTGATCTCAATCCTCAAACCAACAACAATCTGCAAGAATGGGAGACTGAAAACTGAGTATTTCTCGACGAAACCCATCCACTAAAAAGAGAACAATGTTATTGTACTTGGAGTGAATGTTTGGCAACAGAAATTATAAAAAATTGAAGTGCAGTTCTCATGTTGGAACACTAACTTAATAAGAAGAATACTGAAATAAAAAATCAATCTGGACATGGAAACACACATGCTTATCTTACACTATCACTGCGAATAATTTTAAATAGACTAACCCAAAACATAATAAGCCTGTAATTGTCTCTTCCAGGCACCTATAGTTCCCCTGACTATAGGTGCCTGGACAAGTATGATGAACTAGCATTCATTTAAAAGACTAAGAAATACCCATTGAAAAACTCAAAATAGATATGCCTAGGACATTATATAAAAGATGCAATTTAACAAGTTTGTTACCATCAGACTAAGTGTTCAATCAATTTGTGTATCATCTAATCAACCTGCAATTCAAGGAATTGTGCACGACTAATGTTTCCAAAAATCTATTTCAATCAAACCGCATTTCATATTATAAAATCATACAAATTGTATCCTTATATCTCTGCAAACCTAAAATTCTATCCATGCTACTAACATTTGGTAACTAATTGATTAAATTCACATTATATCCTACATCAGTTGTCAACCGTCATTTCAGAAAAGTATGATGAAATAACATTCATAATTAAAGACTAAGAAATACCTACTGCAAAACTCAAAATAGATAAGCCTAGGACATTATACTAAACAGGAAGTCTAGCAAGTTTGTTCCAATCAGACTCAAGTGCTCAATCAATTTCGGTATCATCTAATCAACCTACAAAACAGAGAATTATGCACAACTAGTGTTTTCAAAAATCTAATTCAATCAACCACGTTTCATCTTTGAAAATCAAATTCAAAACCCCAACTCATATTTAAGCTCTTTCCCTAAATTTCAAAACCAAACCCTACAACCAATAATATACAAAATGATATCACAATAAACAACCAAAGCTCAACCAGACACAAAATATGATACCATGTATACTCTCAATATTACAATTCCATAGAAGGTAAACACAAAAATCAACTGGAACCAACAGAGGGTGACGACTGACAACAGTAAAGATGTACCATATCAGGTTTCCTGGGCAAAATCAATCATAAACCAGCAAACACAACATTAACAAAAAATCAAAATCATTCAACAAGTACAAAAAACCATAATTTAATGCATCTTATTATCTATTATACCTTCTCTGAATCCACTCTTGAATCTGCGAGAACATTACGCAAGTACTGCATCCTACCACTTCCAGTAGTCTTCCTCCTCAAAGCATTCTCACTCCAGTTAATTATATATATAACACATAGAGATAATATAAACAAACCTGAAGAAATAAAATCAAAGCATAAAATCATCAGAGGATTAAAAAAGTATGAATGAGAAGAACTTTATATTTCCTGAGACGAGCAGCAAGATAACCACAAACGGCACATCTACTCTTATGGAGATGATAACTACGACGACCACACCTTACACAAAGTGTATGGGTATTGTTCCCCCTCTTGCTGAAACTTCCTGTACCTTTTCCCTGTTATCATCAGCTTACAAATCAAAATCCCCAATTATTTTTAATTTTATAAAACCCTAATTTTCACATTTATAACATTCTAACACATAATATCATAATCAAAGAACAATAGGGATATAATATGATACGCTGTATCTATTGAGTTGACAAAACTCAGTGATTTTTTCTTTTGGTGTGGTGGTGATTTTTCTTAGCCATGAACTTTCTCTGACAGAACTCGTTAAACGTGATAGGAAAGAAGAAGAAGAAGATTGTGATGAAATGAGGATGCTGCTCTTCCTCTGCCTCTGCCTCTGCTGCACACAGAAAAATGAAGAAAAATAGATGGGAAATGAAATAAGGGAGGAGGAAGAACCGAGGAAGATTATACATTAGGTTATAGATTAGATCGATCGTCTGTATTACTCAAATCATATATCCTACGGTTCTTAATAATCGGTTTAAACCGATGATTTGGGTTCGGTTTTTGGAGTGAACCAAAACCTAACCGGGGTCAACCGGTTTTCTTTAATCTAAAACCGTTGATTACTATTAGATTTTTGGTTCGGCTTGGTTCGTTCTATTAGTGGTACGGTTCGGCCCGGTTTACCCGGTTATTCGGTTTTCTGTACAGCCCTGTACATCAAGATAGATTATTTAGAGGGTCTAAAATTTCATCAGCCTACATATTTGTTACACTTTAATCTATTATTATTATTATTATTATGGAAGACACTACTGAGGGTATTTATTAAAGAAAACAAATAAAATGGTTAATACAAAAAGTTAGGTTGGTAGCCTGGGTTCCAACACCTTTTTGAATGATGTTGTCTAGTTATTATTATTATTATTATTATTGGATAAAGAGTATTTTTACAAGAAACTAGTTGTAAGCCTAACAAGTTAAGCTCAAACAGCGTACTATATTAGTTGAACAGGTTGTCGTGCTAGTCTACCAGCGAGCCTCATGAGGAACTAACCAAGGTAGTCGAAAAGACCTTTTTGAATGATGATGCCTAGTTATTATTATTATTATTTATTTTATTATAAACGAGATTTTTATCGGATGAAAAAGGTATTTACAACCAGAAGGAAGCCTAGCCACAAGCTGGGCTCCCACTCTTTTTTGGATAGATAAACCTAATATGAAGAAAAGAGAGTTGTCGATTTTGTAGTTGTAATCAAAGCTAGCTATACAGTTATGCAACCTCCTTACAAAAATTATCGTGTCCTCTCTTAGTTCGCCTAGGGTCGTGAAGGACAACACACCAAGTCCGTATTCGTGGGCCTCGCACTTAGCCATGTATTTGGTGCGTTTCCGGGTGATAGCGTTCGAGATGGCTTGACCGGGTGAAAAGGCAAATCTCCCCCCACCTGTAAAAGGGGACACTCTGGTGATGTCAAAGCATACATCCCGACCGTTCTCCCAAATATATACAAGGATATCCGATGGTCGTAGGGAACGCTCATCGTCGGCCAAGAAGCCCAGAGGCGCCTTTTTCCGCGCTGACATAGTTGGATAAAGAGTATTTTTTACAAGAAACTAGTTGGAAGCCTAACAATCTAAGCTCCAACAACGTACTACATTAGTTGAACAGGTTCCTGTGCTAGCCTACCAGCGAGTGATAGGTGCATAAATCATACATTCTAAGTAGTTTTTCCTGACCCTTATATGCTATATTTGAGTGGATTATTAGGTATTTTGATTACTTTCGAAGTTTAGTCGCCTTTTCAGGTTACAGCTCAGAAACCCGCAGAATGGAGCTTAAAAGCTAGAATCACCGAGGAGCCAGTGAAACTCTGCTTAAAATAGTCCTTTCACATACCAAAGTGTAGGGAATTGAATTATGAAGCAAATGGTGAAAGAATGAAGTCA
>JAJJMC010005941.1:2479412-2509748 GCA_023531435.1 Papaver californicum
TATTATTATTATTATTATTATTATTATTATTATTATTATTATTATTATTATTATTATTATCATTATGGAACAAGAAATTTTATTAAATGTGAAAACCGTTTTACACATTTGTGGTAGGAAGCCTCGCCACAAGCTGGGCTCCTACACCCTTTTGTATGGAAGTACCAAGTCTAAAGAAAAGGGAGTTGCCTATTTTGTAATTGTAGTCTAAGCTTGCAATACGGTTCTGCAGCCTTGACATTAAAGTTATCAGGTCATCTCCTAACTCCCCTAAAGTGGTGAACGCCAGCGCTCTGAAGCCATATCCATGTTCTTCACATTGGGATATGTATTTACTATTTTTACGGGTCGTAGCGTTTGATATTGCCTGACCAGGCGTGAAGGCGGATCTCCTAGTACCTGTGAACGGAGATACTGATGTGACGTCGAAGCAAACGTCGCGGCCATTCTCCCAATTGTACACTAGAATATCAGTCGGCCTCAAGGAGTTCTCACTGTCCGAGAGGAAGCCAAAGTTTGCTTCTTTGCGAGCGGAGACCCCAGCTTTGTAGCACATGTCGGAAAGAACATCCCTGACTAAATCATGTCTAAACTTAAGGCCCACCTCACTGGCGAAATGAAGCACGTGATCGCCAAAGACGTCCATACCACGCCCACAACAAGAACAAAGGCTCCCCTCCTCAAACTGTGACAAACCAAGCCTATAGCTAAGGACAACCCAAAATTACCGAGGCCCAATAGCTTGATGAAGCCCTGTTATGGGGATGGATTTAAGAAATTCTTGGGCATGGCTCAACTTGTTGCATTGCCAAAGGATGGTGTCTCGCTCGGACAGGTTGAAACTAGTGGGTATATTCTTCTTGAACACATCAAAGTATTTGGCTTCCAAAGAGTGCATAGAGCGCGGGGCAGTGACTTGGATGTTGGCACAAGATAGTGGGAGCCCACAGGCTTGTGTAAACCTGGCTTGGGCCTGTAGGAAACTAGGGTGTTGGTTAACACCGCATTGTGTTTTAAGGATGATGTTCTGCAGCTCCTATGTTTGCAAGCAGGAAGCTATGAAGCTGTAGTGGAAGGCGTCACCCATGGTGTAAAACCCTAAGCCACCATCCTTCATAGGCAAGGTAGCTAGCCGCATCTGAGTAGGTCTGAAACCTGCACCATCTCCAGTCAATATGTGTCTAAGAAATTCCATGAGGTGCTTGTCAAAATGGGTGGCTGGGACTTGGAGGGCCTGAGGATTGGTGGTTCTCAGGGTGAAGAAAAGTCTGGAGACTCCAGCGTAATTTCTCAAAAATAAAAGCTCACTCTGCGGGTCCTGCAAGGACTTCACCGCCTGCATAAGCTGACATGTCTTGTCCACCCTTCCCTGTACCATATCTCTGCAAAAGCTGGAGTCTTAGTTGTCTAGCCCACCAAGAAGCTTAACCCCGAGAGATGGTCTGCTAATGTCTGTAGGGAAGATACCCTCCACCAACACTCTAGGATCAACCACCGGCCAAAAGAGCTCTGTCTTGCTGATGTTGAGGAAGATCCCTCTGTTGTTGCCCTCTCGTTGAATGATTTGAAAGGCTTTGGCTACCTCCAAAGAGTCACCTGCAATTGTACCTTCATCTAGGTACCAAGAATTCATCACAAGTGAGCACTCCGAATCTATCTGAGTGATAAGGGGATGCAAGGTTAGCGAAAAGAGCAAGGGACCTAGGGGACCCCTTGTTGCACTCCCTGAGCAGAAAGAAGAGTGTGATCCTGGTCGTATAATTTTGCTGGATGTGCATAGCAAAATTCCATCCATCTGGAGATGCTTGGGAATTTGCTCCTCACCTCATGAAGCATTACTGATATGTCTACCAAGTTGAAGGCGTTGCTAAAGTCTATCAACAACATACTCATGGTTTGACAGGTCCCTTGCAACTACAGAAGCTTGTTAGATGAATGGAGGATAGCTTCTCCCCCACACTGGACACCAACACCAAACTGATGATCGCCAAGGTAAGAAGCCAATTCCTTGCAAACTGTTGCTGCCGCCAGCTTGGAACATAACCTCCTCCAAATGGTCCCTATGGCTATCGACCTTATACCGCCCCCTGGCTTGATAAGAGGATTCAAAAGAGCACTAGCCACATATGCGTCTAACATGGGTGGGCACTTCCCGGAAATCCACAAGTTAACCACCCCTGTTAAAGGGATAAGCATCTCCTCAGCAACAACAGATGCAGGACCGCTTAAGGCATCTAGTAAATGTTTATCCCTTAGGACATCCCTTCCACAAGAGGTACCCTTAGGAAAACCTTTAATAGCTCTTAAGACAGCTTTCTTGTCCGCACATAGAGCTTCTGCCTGGATAGGGACCTGTGGGATGTCTAGTGATGAGATAAGGGGGTGCTTGCTCCTCAGTTCACTGAGAGTTGCTAGTGAGCTCGGTGCTAGACCATTAGACGACAAGACTTTAATTGCTGAAGTATATTGACCATAGCTCAATTTACTCTTACAAGCATTGAGGTTTGAGCCCCACTGGTTCATCTCAGAGGCCTTGCTCCTGTATGTATTTGGTGACTCAAGGAGGTTGTGCTCTAAGCTAGAACTCCCGCCTTCATTCCATGACTGTATGGCATGGTTTATGCTGGAAGCCTGGAGCTTCTTTCTAGTGCCAGACCTATCTTCCTTGGAATTTCTTGGGTTGTACAAGCTAAGAGTACACATGGGCAGCAACAACAAATTCACCCACACTGACGTGTCTGCTGGGTTGGCTATGAATTTCTCCAGAGTGGACTTGAGGGTCCTAGAAAATCTCAACCTGCACTGTTGTGGGATACTGGCAACTGTAGGCACGTTCCTGATGAATAGCTGGTTAAGAAAATCTACAGGGGAACTGACAGGCACACCGGGGTCACCGGAAGGATCTGCTTCTGGAGCAATGGTTGGTTTGTCAATCCCATACACCAAAAACTCGGCATTCAGACCATTAAGCGGCTTGGGTACAAATTCGGCATGGTTGCGGCATGGTCGCTTCCAAGAATAAGTATGCATACATAATGAGCACAACCACATTTGTAAACTAGACAATACTTGTTCCCATGCTGAAAAAACTGATAAGTTCGTGCTTATTCTGACCCTGCAAGAGGACTTGGCTTCCTATGTTGCCATGTGCCTGTCTTGAAGGTGCCTATGAAATCCAGACCTGCTGAAGCCCATGCCACCAACCCCACCCATCTGTACATCCATCACTCCCTTTAAAGGGACAGTGAAAGATAGATTCACCAATGGAACCCAACTCTTCACTACTTGCTATGCCACAAGCGGATCTAGTGGTAGGCATTGAAACAGGGAGTGTCCAAGAGCTATTAATGAAGTAAGCACTGAACTGACCCTGTAAAATGGCTCTGAAGTGGACGTCGGAAGCACACTGCTGGGAACCTGAGATTGCTGATCCAACAACCGACCACAGGGAGGGCCTGAAGTGATGCAGGAGTAGCGTGCCCAAGGACTATTACTGGAAGGATCAGAACTGCCCCTGAAATATGTCACTGTACTGGACAATCTAAACACACTGAAAGAACACAGCTGTTGGACCAACATGAAGCCACCGAGAGAGCCTTAAGCTAAACTAGAATTGAAAAGAAAACGTGTTGAGTAGTGAATGTGTATCCGCACACACAAACCAGTCAACAAAAGCTGCCTGAAACTAACGAGATAGTGCTGAGTAGTTGACGCGTATCAGCACACCCACACCAATCAACAAAGATATTAAGAAAGAGAAATATATTAAGAAAGGAAGAGTTTATAAGAATTTGGTTGGAAGCCTAGCAACAAGCTGGGTGCCAATACCTTTTTGAATAACTGCACCTACTCTATGAAAAAGGAGACTACCTATTCTGGCATTACCATCATGTCTGGCTAGGAAATTCTTCAGTCTCTTTAGAAAAGTGATTGTGTCGTCTCCGAGTTCTCCAAGGGTAGTAAATGCTAAAATCCCGAAACCGTATCCATGAGTAATGCACTTGTCGAGGTATTTGTTGCGTTTTCTGAGGATTGCATTAGATATGGCTCGACCAGGAGTAAAAGTACGAGGGCCATCACCTATAAAGGGCGAAACACCTGTGACATCAAAACACACGTCTTGACCATTCTCCCAGTTGTAGACCAAAATATCGGAGGGTCGCAAAGCATTGTCATTATCCGAAAGAAATCCCAATGAAACTTCTTTTCTAGAAGAAACTCCAGCTTTATAACATATATCAGCAAAGACGTCTCTAACAAGATCATGACGAAATTTAAGCCCAACATCACTATCACAGTGTAATGCGTGATCACCAAAGACATCCATTTCCATGTTTTAGCTAGAACAAGTACTACCACTATAAAAAAGAGGGATACCAAGCCTATAACAAAGCATAGAGCTAAATTGACGAGGCCCGATACACTGGTTAAGCCCACTAATATGAACAATTAAGAGATAGTCTTGAGCATGTTGTAATTTATTGGATTGCAACAAAACTGAGTCTCGCTCTGTCATGCGAAACTTGTTGGGAAATTCTTTCACAACAACATCAAAGTATAGAACTGCCAATGTTCTCATGGGATGGGGGGCAGTTTCGTCAATGCTGAAATTAGGATTTGTAATGCCACAAACCTGTTTGAAGTTGTGCAGGGCCTGTTGATAGGAAATGCATGGTCCAGAGATGATATAGGGGTCAAGTATAGTGTTTTGCAAGGGTGTCGTCTGAATAAAGGAGGCCAAGTAAATATTATTATTATTATTTATTTATTTTTATTATTATTATTATAAAGAGTCTTACAATGAGTTTGTTGGTAGCCTAGCGACAAGCTGGGTCCCAACACCTTTCTGAATAGTAACACATATCCTATGAAAGAGAGAACCTCCTACTCTATGGTTTGCATCTTGACTGGCTAGGAAATTCTTCAACCTCTTCAAAAAGATGCATGTATCTTCTCCTAATTCACCTAGAGTTGTGAAGGCTAAAACACCAAATTCGTAGCCATGTGTTATGCATTTGTCCAAATATTTATTACGCTTGCGAGTAATAACAGAAAAGATAGCACACTCTTGTGTAAAATTGGAGGTTCTTGCACTTGTGAAGGGTGAGACACATGTGACATCGAAACACACATCTCGGTTATTTTTCCAACTGTATACAAGAATGTTTGTAGGATTTAGGGCGTTAGCAATGTCAGATAAGAAGCCAAATGAAGCTTTTTTACGAGCGGCAACACCTGCTTTATAACAAATATCTGCAAAAACATCTCTAACCAAATCGTGTCGGAACTCGAGACCAACGTCTTTGGCAGAATGAAGAGCATGGTCACCATAAATGTCTATGGCACGATCACATCTTGAGCATAAACTAGTTTCCTCAAACATCGGTATACCCAAACAATATTTAAGAACTGACCGAAATTGGCGAGGCCCAACTGTTTGGTTAAGCCCATCAATAGGTATGGCCTTAAGAAAATCCAAAACATGGTCAGATTTATTGCATTGCCAAAGAATTGCATCCCTTTCCGACTAAGAATACTTGATGGGCAACTCTTTCTTAATGACATCAAAATATTTAACTGCCAGTGACTTCATGAAATGGGGGGCAATACTGTTGATGTTAAAATTAGAAAAAGTAAGACTACAAGCTTGAGTGTATACCTGAAGCACATGCTGGTATCTCTGAGTTGACTCAAGAGTAGATGTAGTTTGCAGAATGGTTCTCTGTAAGTGATGTGTTTGATCACATGAAGCAAGGTAAAAGTACTTAGATATATTGCCATCATGTACAATCCTAATCCACCATCCTTGATAGGCAAGGTTGCAATGCTATGTTGAACAACATCAAAACCTGCCCCATCACCTACTATTAATTGCCTCAAGTACTGGAATAGATGCGTGTCAAACTGAGTAGTAGCTTCATGTAATGCAAGGGGACTAGTAGTGTGTAATGTAAAGTATAATCTTGACACACCGTCGCAGCTACGTAGAAGAAGCAACTCACTCCACGGGTGCAACTTCTTAATTGTGTTCATAAGTTGAAATGTCTTCTCTACTCTACCGAAGACAATATTTGCTGCAATATTTCAGGTCAAGACTAACTGGTCCACCAAGCAGCTTCACACCATCTGAGGGTTTGCTAATATTAGCAGGAAACAATCCACTTGCACTGCATCTAGGATCAGCAGAGGGCCACAAAATATCTCACTTTTACTGATGTTTAGGTGCAATCCTCTTGCTGGTCCTACATCCTGTATACTCCTTAGAGATTTTTCCACCTCTAAGGTATCACCAACAATGGTGTCATCATCCAAGAACCATGCGTGTAGGTTCATAGTACATTCAGCAGCAATCTTGTTCAGCAATGGGTGTAAAGTTAAAGCAAAAAACAATGGGCCCAAAGGATCTCCTTGTTGAACTCCTTTAGATGAAGATTAGATTGAGTCATTATAATAGAGTCTAGCAGGCTTTGAATAACAAAACTCAACCCATCTTGAGATGCTTGGACATTTAACTCTGACTTCTCTAATTAAGACAGACCTGTCAACCAAATTGAAGGCATTTGAAAAATCTATAAGCAACATTGGCATATTGTTGTGATTACCTTTCATCTAAAGTAGTTTATTAGCAGAATACAGTATTGCTTCCCTCCCACACGGTATCCCCATAACAAACTAGTGATTACCTAAGTAGGTGGAAATGTCTTTGCACACAAATGTAGCAGCCAACTTAGATCATAATCTCCTCCAAATTGTGCCCACAACAATGGATCTCAGCCCTCCACCAGGTTTGAGAAGGGGTGTAAGGGGAGCGCTTGCTATGTACTCACTCAAAGCAAGTGGACATTGGCCATACAACCACAAATACAACCCCAGTGATGGATGTTAAAAGGTCCTCAGCCACTACAGCAGCAGCCCCACTCATTGCATCTATGAGATGTTGGTTTCTAAGTCCACCCCTTCCACATGAAGTCCCTTTTAGGAAACTCTTCAATGCTTGGAGAACTGCACTATTATCAACAGTTAAAGCATCAATACCAATGGGCTCTGTTGGGATACACAGTGGTGGAGCATGAGGGTGTTTCTGACTCAGTTCATGAAGAGTATCAACATTGGAAGGGGCAATTCCATTAAAAGAGAGCACTCTAATGGCGGCTGTATAATATCCATAACCTATTTGGTTTCTGCGGGCTTGGAGATTGGTGTTGCTCTTCTTTTTTTTGTTATGGTATGTAGTCTTGTGCTGCTGCCCTGAGACATCAAGAAGTTTCTGAATAATGCTAATGCACCCATTCGTTCCCGCCACTACATAAGGGCTTGATTGATACTGGCTACTTGTAACCTCCTTCTATTGCCAGATCTCTCCTTCATTGAGCACTTAGGAGTGTGAAGGTTTAAAGTACAAATTGGCAATAACAAAAGATGCAACCAATTTGACAAATCCATTGGATTAGAAAGTACCTTGTTTAATGCATATATTAGGGTTTTGGAAAAATGGATTCTGCATGGTGGAGGGATGCTAGCAATGGTGGTGATCTGTTTTTGAAAAACAGTGTTGAGCATATCCAGAGTAAGCCCCATTGATCCATCATTGAAAAACCCATCATATCCATCACTTTCTTATAAAACCAATATGTCATAAGTTTTAGAAGTTTCGGTTATGGGCTTGTCAACTCCATAAATTAAAAGTTATGCAGAATTCCCATAAGAGGCCCTGCTATGATCTCAACACCATGAGAACGGCATGGCCTCTTCCAAGACTGCATATGCATGCAAGGACCATAGAGCCATATTTCCAGGTGTATGAAAACCCTTTTCCAATCCTCATAAACGTTTTTGTTCGTGTTAATCCTCTCTGCAAACATTTTTACGATCATTATTCAGTTGGTGTCTATCATTCAAATGCCTGAAAAGACCAGTTCTACTGAATCCTTTGCCTTCAACACCATTATGACATACGTCAAAGTTAGTGAATGAAATTTGTATCTATCTTCGTTTGGTGGTCTTGCACTGGCAGAAGATGGTAATTCTTGAAAGATTGATGAAGATCTAGTTCTTGGCATCAAAGAAACCAAAAACCCAAATAATAACCGCCTCAAACTGCCTCAGAAAACTAGTAAAACTATCGAAAAAGGTATCCTAATGAAGAGGAGAAGAAGGTGGAGATGAAGGTAGATGTTTGAAAGTAATCAAGGGTGGGTTATCTAAAAAAAAGGATTTTCAGGCTTTCAATCGCCTGAAAATCGCCGAAAGAAGGGTGGATTTTTATTATTATTATTTGGTCTCTGAAAGTTATTATTGTTATTATTGTTATTTTATTATAAACGAGATTTTTATTGGATGAAAAAGGTATTTACACTGAACAAGAAGGAAGCCTAGCCACAAGCTGGGCTCCCACTCCTTTTTGGATAGCTAACCCTAATCTGAAGAAAAGAGAGTTTCCGATTTTATGGTTGTAATCAAAGCTAGCTTTCCCGTTTTGCAACCTCTTTACAAAAATTATTGTGTCCTCTCCTAGTTCACCTAGGTTCGTGAAGGACAATACGCCAAGTCTGTATCCGTGGGCCTCGCACTTAGCCAGGTATTTGGTGCGTTTCCGGGTGATAGCGTTCGAGATGGCTTGACCAGGTGAAAAGGCGACTCTCCCCCCACCTGTAAAAGGGGACACTGCGGTGACGTCAAAGCATACATCCCAGCCGTTCTCCCAATTATATACTAGGATATCGCTGGCCGTAGGGAACGCTTATCCTCGGCCAAGAAGCCCAAAGGCGCCTTTTTCCGCGCTGACACGCCTGCCCTGAAACACATGTCAGCGACTACGTCTCGGACCATGTCATGCCTGAACTTAAGCCTCACCTCACTGGCGCAGTGAAGAGCATGGTCTCCAAAAACATCCATCCCCCTGCCATAGCAAGAGCATATGTTGTTCTCTGCGAACAAATGAATACCAAGTCTGTAGGATATAACAGCCCGGAACTGTCGAGGCCCAACTGAATGGTTGAGCCCAGATATAGGGATCGCTTTAAGAAAATCTTGAGCCTGGTCCATCTTAGTGCATTTCCATAAAATGATGTCCCGGTCATACATGTTGAACCTGGAGGGGATACTCTTCTTAACAACGCCGAAGTAGTGGGCTGCCAATGTGCGCATTAGGCTTGGGGCTGTCGCCTTGATGTCAAAAGAAGAAGTAAGCCCACATAATTGGGTCAATTTAGACAATGCCTGCTGGAAACAGGTATGAATGTCTGCTATCTTGAGGGATCCTAGGATCAAGTTCTGTAGCTGGAGTGTCTGAGTGTAAGAGGCCAGGTAGCAATAATGGGTTGTGTCCTCCATGGTATAGAAACCAAACCCACCGTCCTTCATTAGTAAGGTAGCGAGACGCTGCTATAAAAGGACCGAACCCGGGCCCATCTCTTGTTACCAAATGTCTAAGGAACTGATGTAACGTCTGGTCATAATGGGTTGTAGGTGACGAGAGGGCTTGAGGCTTAGTGGTCCTCATATTGAAGTATAACTTGGATACTCCAGCACAGTTACGAATGAGGAGAAGCTCACATTACAGATCTTGTAGGGACTTCAGGGTCTCCATAAGCTGAAGAGTCTTTTCAACCCTGCACTGCACAAAATGACTGCAAAATTTGATGTCCAAGCTAACTGGGCCCCTAAAAACTTCACCCCAACCTTGGGTCTGCCAATGTCTGCTGGGAAGGTCCCCTCCTCCAAGCTTCTGGGGTCTGTTTGTGGCCAGAAAACCTCTGTTTTGGAGATGTTTAGGAATAACCCTCTCTTGACATCTTGAGATGCTGGGGCACCTGGCTCTAACTTCATTAACCATAGCTGACCTGTCAACCAAGTTAAATGCATTCTTGAAGTCTATGATAAGCATACACTTAGTGAGTGATGTACCTTGCAACTCCAAGAGTCTGTTGGCAGCATGAAGGATTGCTTCCTCGCCACATAGAACTCTAACTCCCAGTTGGAAATCCCCGAGATACTCTGCCATGTCCTTGCAAATAGCTGAGGCAGCCAATTTAGAGCATAATCTCCTCCAGATGGTCCCTACATATATGGGCCTGAGCCGCCCACCTGGTTTGAGAAGGGGAGTAAGGGGGAACTAGCAATGTACTCCCCTAACTCAACTGGACACTTACCTGCCAGCTAAAGATTGACTACTGCTGTGATGGAGGTGAGCAGTTCATCTGCTACAGCTGAGGCAGGGCCACAAAGTGCATCAAGAAGGTGTTATGCCCTGATGCCATCCCATCCACATTATGTACCTTTGGGGAATCCATTAATGGCACTTAACACAACACTGTTGTCCACCCTGAGTGCATCAACCTACACGGGAACAACTGGAATGCTAGGTGGGGTTGCACTGGGATGTTTCTGCCTGAGCTCTAAAAGCGTGTTTGTGTGTTAAGGGCCACTCCACTGGAGAATAAGACTTTGATGGCAGCTGTGTACTGGCCATAACTCAACTTCTTCTTGCAAGATGCCAGGTTGCAGCTACAAGTCCTTCTTTTGTTAGGTTTGTTCTTCTGAAGCTTCAGCTGCTCAAGTATGGTATGTACCAAATTGAGGCAACCACTATCATTCCATTGGAGAATGGCCTGAGCTATCTTGCTGGATTGTAACCTCCTCCTGGTACCTGACCTTTCCTCCATTGAGCTTTTAGGGTCATATAGAATCAAGGTACAGACTGGGAGGAGAAGAAGGTGTATCCATCCATCAAGCTCATGTGGGCTTGCTATAACTCTATCTAGAGTGGCTTTCAGAGTTCTGTAAAATCTTAACCTACATGAAGTAGGGATGCTAGCAACAGTTGTGATGTTCGCCTTGAAGGCATGGTTGAGCAGCTCCAATGATAATCCTGAAGGTGCATCCATCTCCCCAGCTTCCAATGGCTCTGTTGAGACTGCAGAAGGTTTGTCCATCCCATACACCAAGAAGTCAGCAATGACTCCATTGTATGGCCTAGATATAAAACACCCCTCATGCATCCTGCAAGGCCTCCTCCAGGAATAGATGTTCATGCACAGAATGCATAGCCACATCTGAAGACTGCCCAAAACAAGCTCTCCGCAGACTTGAGTCTGAACCAGTTCTATCTCTGCAAAGTGTCTTGGCCTCCTCTGAAGAAAGGTGTTTATCGTGGAGGTGTATGAGGAAGCCTGACCTACTCAACCCCCTCCCACCTACTCCATTGGTACAACCATCAAAGTCCCTAAAGGGGCAACGGAACCATTCATCTTGTTGTGAACCACCCCCACCACCTTCAACTGTATGGAGAGTGGAAGTTGACCTGGTCCTAGGAATACCGAGTGGGGAAGCGCTAGATGAAATTAACTGAGTAGGGGAGAACCCACAGGCTCTGAGCTGCTGAAAGAGATGAGAATTTTACGGAAATTCGATAGACTCTCAAGTGTGATGGCTAGTTTTTCCCCAAAGTACACCCCAAAACACCGAGCAATGGAATAAATGGTGAAATAAGCTGAAATGAGGCAGACCCAAGGTCTCTGAAGTGGCTGAAAGTGCAGGGACTTTCACGGACACCTAAACACACAGCAACCATTAAAATCACCCCAAATCACCGAACAATGGAGGAAATGATGCCAGAAACAGAAATTGAGACTCGCCAAAACACACAGCAACAACAAAATTCACCCCAAATCACCGAAAAATGGAGGAAATGATGCAAAAAAAAACAGAAACTGAGACTAACCCAATGTCTCTGAATTGTTGAATGTGCTGAGCCTGTCAAGGATTGGAGCCGAGAAACCCTCCAGTGATGGCCAATTCTTCCCCAAAATTCACCCAAAGCACCGAGCAGTGATGAAATACTGGACAGAGGATGAACCAATGACGCTGAGTTGCTGAAAGTGCTGAGACTTTCACGGATTAGGGTCAAGAAAAACCCACCTGAGATGACATGTTCTTCCCTAAAGTTCAACCCCAATTCACCAAGCAATGGGTAGAAAAAAAGAATTTAACTGAAAAGAGACTAACCCAATGTCTCTGAACTTCTTCTGAGTCGTAAAATGTACAATCACAAACAAGCTCGACAAAGAACCTAAATCTCTAAACTTCTTCAAAGTCTCTGAACCTAAAACCTAAATCTAGAGATGTTGATGTATGTACACTGTGAGTTCCTAAAACTAATGGAATAGTGAGAAAAAAAGTGAGGGGAGAAGTGGTTGATGCCTTCGAACCTGAATGAGCTGGGATTTTCAAGGATTGTAGTCGAGAAGTTCTCCCCTGTGAAGGCTTGTTCTTCCCCATCTTTCGCCCAAAATCGCCTGGCACCGGAGCTTCTCTCTCCCATGGCTTATTATTTTTTTTTTTTTATTTATTTATTTTTATAAAAACGAGAACTTTATTGGATGAAAAGGATATTATTATTATTATTAGATGGAAATAGCATTTTTACACAGAAATGGTAGGAATCCGAGCAATAAGCTGAGCCCCTTCCCCCTTTTGAATGGAAATGTCTAGTTGGAAAAGAGAGAGTTGCCTATTTTGTAGTTGTAGTCAAGGCTAGCAATACAATTTTGCAGCCTCGTCACAAAAGCTATCATGGCTTCTCCTAATTCGCCTAGGGTGGTAAAAGCGAGTACACATAATCCATATCTGTGGTCTTCGCATTTGGTTAGGTATTTGTTGCGCTTGCGGGTTATGGCATTCGTAACGGCTTGACCCAGTGATATGATTATTATTATGATCATGTCTTATTATTATTATTATTATTTTTATTATTATTATTATTATTTTTATTATTATTATTATTATTTTATTATAAATGAGATTTTATTGGATGAAAAAGGTATTTACACTGAACCAGAAGGAAGCCTAGCCACAAGCTGGGCTCTCACTCTTTTTGGATAGCTAACCCTAATCTGAAGAAAAGAGATTTGTCGATTTTGTGGTTGTAATCAAAGCTAACTATACAATTCTGCAAACCTCTTTACAAAAATTATCGTGTCCTCTCCTAGTTCGCCTAGGGTCGTGAAGGCCAACACGCCAAGTCCATATCTGTGGGCCTCGCACTTAGCTAGGTATTTGGTGTGTTTCCGGGTGATAGCGTTTGAGATGGCTTGACCGGGTGAAAAGGAGACTCTCCCACCACCTGTAAAAGGGGACACTTCGGTGACGTCAAAGCATACATCTCGGCCGTTCTCCCAATTATATACAAGGATATCTGCTGGTCGTAGGGAACTCTCATCGTCGACCAAGAAGCCTAGAGGCGCCTCTTTCCGCGCTGACACGCCTTCCCTAAAACACATGTCAGTTACCACGTCTCGGACCATGTCATACACCGAGTTCTTTCTCTAAATTCAGCATTCAAAATATTCAAAAATTATATCCATAAAGCTTCAGTATGGTGAAATGTTAGCAATTCTTGGCTAAGCACAATGATCATATACCAATTTCCGAGCAAGTAAATACAGAAGACTGTACTCGAAACTGACTAAAGAATACACATATGAGACGACGTAGGTACTATATCTAGATTATCAGAACCAACCAAATATCAATTAATACAAACATATAACACCACATGTTTGTTCATTTGCTTATAGAGGAGTTATTTTGATTGGTTAGGTGGAATTCATGTACTAAATAAATGATAATCTTCACTTGGTTTTGTTATTTTTATCCTTATCTTTGCGACGATGAACAAAAAGATCTAAAGTTTTTTTCGAGAAGCACAAAAAAATACATGCAGCACTTATTAGAAAGCAATGAAGACATTGAAGAGGGAATTTACTTCTAGCGTAAGAATTCGTAGTCTCCTTAAGTTTTATTTAGTATGCATTATGTGGTTTAAATTTAGGTTATAAAGAGCTAAACAACCATCTATGGGAGTCGCCATTTACTAAGAAGTATGAATCTAACATGGATCAAGAATCTCAGAGTCAAACTATTCTTAGTGATAATAGTAAGACAAGAGAAGATGAAAGGGTCACTTAAAGCATATCCAGATAAAGTGAAAGGTTATTTGATTTCCTGGATGATATTTAACTAGTTTAGTGTACATATATATATAATGATTTTGATCTTTAATCTTGGAAGGTAGTTCCTATTATAGATTAAAACCATTAAAAAAAGGTGCCCACCGCAATAGATAGGCTAGAGCTCTAGCTTGGTTCTCATAAGCAGTCACAAAATGGTTTTATAGAGCGCAATAATTATGTATGGGAATGGATGGCTACATCCACCTATGTTTTACTCTTACATATTCTCACAATATATTGATTATCAAATGGTATCAAAATTTCATATTAATAAAAAAAAATAACTTGTTAATCAAGAGAAAATTTAAAAATGTTCCAATGCATCTGTCACACCAGATCAATAATTTCCATCAAACACAATGCGTACGCAGCACGATTTAAGTGCTATCATATTTTTAATATTGCTTAGTTCTATTCTTATTAACTTAGAATTATCAGCTATTTATTAAGGTTTATATGTGTTAAATTTTTTTAATCATATATAACTCATTTTAATTATTAATCTATTGGATATTAATTATACTGTAGTTTATCAGAACTCTCATTAGAACGTGGGCGGGGCGAAGCCTCGCCTCAGTAGACATGAGCAAACAGCGTAAATAATTTGCATCAGACCCGGTGTGTAGCGGATTTCCAATAAAATTTGGATTTTTTTTAATCACTCGACATGTGACACAATACTATCTAATAATGCACAAATCATGCAATAACATGGGAAACTATAAACTTATTTAATTCAAAATTAATAATCTAGATAAAGAATTGAAATTAAGTTTAACCTCTTCAAGTAAGCTCTTACGGGGCAGGAGCGGAGCTTGATTTGTAAGAACGTGTGGGCATAAATCTTACCTATCCATGTCACAACTGGACAAATGGTGCAATATTGGCTTGGGAGCCTTTTTGAACTTATCAAGGCTAAAATATGCTTACAAACACTAAATTAGGCTTTGGGGGCAGCTGAGTTGGGTGGACAATTCCTGCTCGAGGGTGCACATACAATCACTCGAAAATATATATAATTCATCATATAATGCACGGGATCATCTATAATCATCTTATAATTTACGAGCGCCCAAAATACTTACATAGTTTCATTGATAAAAATAAAAAACAGAATAATTTTAGTATACCCAACATGTAGCACAGGCACAAATCCAGTACGGTGAAAGACCAAATGAAAATAAAAAAATGGCCTTAGCTTATATAAATCAACGACCCTCCTTAGCTCCCTTAAAAATACAATGATCCAATATCATTTGATTCTTCCTTATAATTAGATACGGGGGCAACTCACTCGATTAATCCTTTTAAGCACAAAGATCTGAAAATTTTATTCCACCCCTACCGTCTTCACTTGTCGAATCATTTTCTTCCTGCTACTAAGATTACTCTTTTCTAAGATTCATACGAATCATTCGAAGCATAAAAACAGTCACCATTTTGACTTAAAGCTATAGTTTAGTCTAGAAATGTTCACAACATGCAATAACAAACGATAATTTCAGTCATGAAATAGTACTTGTGGTAGTACCATACGGCGCCTGTAAAGTATAAACTTATTTGACGAGGGGGAGGACGAGAGATTTGTGCCGTAAATTACTGAGTTGCCTAGTTTGCAAGAACAAGCCAACGATGCAACATTAACATTGGACCTCTACCTACAGCTACAGGTATGTTGGGGGGACCCCCTTCATCAACGCGGTGGGGGATCTCGAAAGACGTTTCTGATCGTATTCGATAACACAATAGACGGTATCACATGCATTTTCACTGGTGGGTCCACATGATATTTCTCTTGTTGGAAGTTGGAACATTGCAGCCAGTGAGTGCCCAATTGCTTTACTAGTGTTACCATCCCATTTAACTGAGTGGATGGGGTTTCTTTTTTAATCAACCAAAGGATGGGGGAGGCTTCACTCGTGCAACGTTTACGGCAACATGACCGTGCGCATAGTGCACTCGGCTTTTATTTGGGGTTACAATGTCCCGTAAAGCCGGGGAGGGGGGGAACTGCAAGCATTTTTGAGTTATCAGTATCACAACCAACGAGTAGTTGAGTTTGATACCGTAGCTTTTGCACTATAAATTCGTTTGTAACTTCGCATGGTTGTTGGGGCCCTAAACCATTTATTGGGAGGAGACTGGAAAATCATCATCATTCGCAAATCTAACCAATGGATGTTGAAGATTGAACGGTTCCATTCATCAAAGAATACTTCTGAACAAGAACGAGAAAACTGAAAATATGTTTCGGTATTTACCCATACATTTGAGGATCGGTCCCACTAGTGGCTGCAATTAAAGAATATATCTCAGCCATCCATTTCAACCGTTAAATGATTAATATCCGCATGTGTGGGTTTACACGTGTGCCCAATTTTACACTTCTACCCTTATCTAGATCCTACGGTTCGATTAGAAGAGTGGAGACACTTGTTAGATCCTACGGTCTTATAACAAAAGTGTGGACACGTGTTAAGATGTAACATGTTCATATGGCACATTTCTATAGCACGTGCATGTAGTGTAGTTATCTTCTTTGAGAAGAGAACTCGAGAGAAAGGAAAAGAAAGCTCAGAGAGAAATCGAGAGGGAGACATAGAGAAATCGAGAGACAGAGAGACAGAGAAATCGAGAGATCGAGAGACAGAGATGATTAAGTGAAGGTCGTGAAATCAAGCTTCTCACTATTTAGTGTGTGTTATTGTTTGCAAGAAGAAATCGCAACTTTTAGTTCTTATCATCAAACTTTCTCAAATCAACATCATGGTGACTGAAAACAGGTAGATTCATCAAACCCATTTCTTTTTTTGTGTGTATCTCACATCTATTGTGTTCAATTTTCGTTTAATAGCAACTATAAATTTAAGGTTTATTTGAAATTGATTTTAGAGTTTTCTGATTTGGGGATTTTTTTTGAAACATGAAATTTGTTGATGAAATGACATGTATTATTGTTAGTCAATGTTTATTCACTGGTTATATCACATCTATGGTGTTTAATCACAATTTTTGGTTTATGTAAAATTGAATTTAGGGTTTGCTAATTTGGGGATTTTTTTCGAAACATGAAATTTGTTGATGAAATGACATGTGTTATTGTTAGTCAATGTTTATTCACTTGTCATATCACATCTATGGTGTTTAATTTTTGTTTAATCATAATTTTTGGTTTATGTAAATTTGATTTTAGGGTTTACTGAATTGGGTATTTTGTTTGAAACATGAAATTTGTTGGTTAAAAAAATGCAATACTGTTTGTTTTGGTGTTTAGTTACTGAAATAACAGGGGTATTAAATTCATTTTTTTTTTTGAATTATTAAAATGATTGAAATTTGTTTGTTACATTTGGGTGTATTTCAGGAAATTAAAAGATAGAAACTTTAGGATAACTATTCTTAATCAGAAAGATGGTATTGAGGCTGGTAAAGTGTTTTATGTGATGAAAGTTGTTGCAAATGATATTAGTTATGACAAGTTTATTGACATTATAAGGGCTAGGTTGAATTTGTCTGTTGATTTCAAGATTGAATTGGTCTCCAACTGTGATTTAATATATAATGGATGTGATTTTTTTGATTTATGGAAATTTGTTGAGGAAGATGAGGATGGTTTTATAGTATTAGATGTATGTATAACTGGTGGTCAAGAGGCAGATATGGAGTGTGAGAAAGGGTTTGGTGCTGGTAGTTGTATACTAGATCCTTCATATAGAAAGAAGATAACACCAAAGAAGAAAGTTGTGTCTAAGCCAAAGGTGACACATAGGAAGAGTCCTAGACTAAAAGAACAGTCAGAAAGAAAGAATCAAGGAGTGGGGACAAGTAAGGAAAGAAAATTGCAATTTGAAGATGAAGTTGGGAATGAAAGTGAAGTTAAACCTACACAGTGCAGTGTTGCTGACAATTGTACACAAGCTAGTACAATTGAAGATGCAACCCTAGTCGATGAGCAGGAAGAACCACTGCACCTATCTACTGAAGCCGAAGATGACTGTCATCCTGATGATAACATTGAAGATAGGTATGATGGGTCTGATGGAAATGGAAATGAGACTGATTTTAATGCGTTTGGTGATTTTAATGGGCCTGGTGATTGGGTTGGGTCTGGTGATGGTAATGGGTCTGGGTCTGCTGATGGTAAAGGGTTTGGGTCTGGTAATGGGTCTGGGTCTGCTGATGGTAATGGGTTTGGGTTTGGTAATGGGTAATGGGTAATGGGTTTGGGTCTGGGTCTGCTGATGGTAATGGGTTTGGGTATGTTGATGGGTCTGCTGATGGTAAAGGGTTGGGTCTGGTAATGGGTGTGGTGATGGGTCTGGTAATGTAAATGAACCTGCTGGTAATAGGCCTTGTGAAGGTAATGGGTCTAAGTGGGATGATGATATGGAAGCTGAGTGGCAATACTATTATGGTGGTAACCATGCTGAGGACCCAGTGGATTTGTCTTGCAAGATGAGAAAGCTCATGAAGAGATTCTGGGTGTATTGCGTGTGGGAATGGTTTTTGAAGATATAAAAGCTTTCACTGACCACCTTAGGTACTACACAGTGAAGAACAAACATAATTTTAGGTTTAACAAGTGTGATAATGAAAGAGTGTATGTTGTATGTAAGAATAAGGTGAGTCAAGGTTGTAAGTGGTTTGTTAATGTAAGACGGGTACCACGTGAGGCCACCTTCACCATCAGAAAAGTTGGGCCCAATCACACTTGTGTTAATCCTGGAAACCATTTAAATCCTACTTGCAATTCTAAGTTTGTTTGTGACCACCTTTTGAAGATTTTAGCTGCAAAGCCTAGTTTCAAGATTCCAGTGGCAGATGACATAATTAATGATATCATATGGCCAACTTTTGATACTTGGATCCCATATAGGGTAGCAAATGATGCAAGGGTAAAGTAATCAACTAGTTAAACTATTAATACATTCATTTAGTTATTTTTATCTTAGAATTTCATTCTAACTTAAATTGTTTTTTTTTGCAGAAATGGTCTTACAACAAATAAATGGAAGCTATGAGGAATCTTATACAAAGGTGCCCAGTTTGTGTTCAGTTGTTACAAGTCTTAACCCAGACAGCATTGTTACATTTACATGGCATGAGGCGGATAAGACTTTTGAGACTGTCACTGTTTCCTTCAATGCACAAATCCAAGGGTTTAACAATGGTTGTAGATCAGCAATAGGATTAGATGCAGCCCACTTAAAGGGAAAGTATGGTGGTGTGATGATGTGTGCAACTTCCTTAGATGCTCAGAATAGTCTATTCCCTTTAGCCATAATGATTTGCAGAAATGAAGATTATCCAAATTGGTACAAGTTTCTCAAAGATTTGAAGCCAAGAATTACGCACAGGAGGGTTTGACCTTTATGTCAGATAGACAAAGGGGTCTTATAGAATCTATTAGGGAGTTGTTCCCTGAGTCCAATCACAGATTATATTTTAGGTAACTTTTCTCTTTTTACAATATCAAAGAACACTTTTCATACGGTGAAACTATTAATAATTTCCATGTTTGGTTTCAGGCATCTTTAGAAAACTTTAAAATCAAATTTAAAGGTCCTAAGTTGATGAATCTAGCGTGGAATGCGGCTAAAGCCTATAAAAAATCTCATTGGAAGGTTAGGATGTTGTTATTCTTTACAGCAACATATGGATTATAATTGTTGAGTATATGTGAATTGCTAACAACTGTTGAGTATATGTGAATTGCTAACAACTGTTGAGTATATGTGAATTGCTAACAACTGTTGAGTATATGTGAATATATGTGAATATATGTGAATTGCTAACATATGTGAATATGTGTGAATTGCTAAATGATAACAACATATGGATGCATTAAAGAAGGTTGATGAAGCTGCATGAGAGTATCTAATGAATGAAGAACCATCATGTTGGTCAAGATATCACTTCCCACATGATTGTGCTTTCAACAACAATTTTTCTAAGTCTTTTAATGCAATGTGTAGCAAGATTAGGGATAAGCCAGTCTGTAAGTTGCTCACCATGTACACCCAGATGGTTATGGGATTATTTTCCAAAAGAAGTGCAACAGCTGCCAATTGGAATAGTGGTGAACTAGTACCTCCTGCAGTTAAACTAATTCAGAAAATAATTGAAAATATAGGTCAATTTAGAACTGGTCCATCAAGAGTTTTAAAACTGTATGAGGTTACTAACATGGCTACTATGAAAGTATTTACAGTTGACATAGTTGAAAATACTTGCAGTTGTGTCCAATGGCAGCTGAGGGACTTCCCGTGTCACCATGCCGTGTGTGTGTTGGTCACCATTAGACCAGATTGGACTAAGTAAGCAATCTGTTAAGCTTTTTTTTTTTGTAGTTGTGTTTTGTTGTTGAATGACATTTGGCTTAAATGTTTGTTGGTGGGTTATTGCAGGTACTGTAGTAAGTATTATATGGTGGATTTTTATAGGACCACCTACTCTTGGACAATTACACCACTAGGGAATATGGATGAGTGGCCTGAGGTTACTTTTTATTGCTTTAAGAATCTTTCATTTAATATTATTATCTTTTTGTCCTTTTCAGTTTTTCTTTTTTCTGTTTACTTTAAGATCTATAGATAAAAGGATACCAACCATGTCTTCTACACTTTAAGATCTTTTTTCTGTTTTCTCTTCTAAAGGTTGAAGGAATAAACATTGCTCAACCACCATTGCTTGGAGAACCTGGTAGGCCTTGTGTCAACAGGAAGAGGTCTTGGTCAGGGATGAACCCGGAGAAGAAAGAAAAAGGTAGAAAGTGCGGCACATGTGGTGGATCTAATCACAACAGCAGAACATGTAAGGGTGGAGAAGTTGGATCCAACCCCAAGAAGAAGAAAGCCAGAGTAGAGTGTGAGGTGAATGGAAGTTCTTTTGCTACCACAACTTCAACTCCAAAGAAGAAGAACAAAGGCACCAGGATCCGGAGGAGTAGGGGAAGTGCATATGCAATTTCATCATCTAAAGCTCCTAAGAATACCACTGCGGCTACTTCTTCATCCACAACTACTAAGCCAAAAGGGAAACATGCCAAATCTAAGGAGCTGGCCCTATCAAGCAAAGGAGCTGGTTTGACTATGTCCATTAGTAATATCAACAAAGGAGCAGGCCCTGTCAAGCAGATTATTAACACTTTCAACTATGATGCAGGCTCAAAAAGACAAAGGAACATAAAGTTCATTTTGATTTGTGAGTTTAATGTTTTTTGAATGTTATGAAACACATGGATGGTTGCGTTTGTGGGGATTTTCTTTGTTTAACTTTCAATTTCAGACAATACTAGTACTTAGTTTGTTTTAAAAATGTGATTATTTGCAATTTCAGACTTGCAACAGGTTCAAATTCAGACTTGCAACAGGTTCAAATTCAGACAATACCATTAACTTTCAATTTCAGACTTGCAACAGGTTCAAATTCAGACAATACCATTAACATAACAGTCACAAGTATTTTTTTCATTTTTTTAAAACTAAGGGGTAATAAGGTCATTTCGAGAATATTAGGGTTTATTACACTTTCAAATTTTCGAAAAAAAATTGACCGTCGGATCGTAGATGACACGTGTCGATAATCTACAATTTGGGACCTGTGAGAATCAATTTTAAATGACAGGGATATTGTTGTCCGTATTTGGCACGTGCGGCCTCACACATGTACGTTTTTAATCATTTAATGGTTAAAATGGATGGCTTGGACATATCCCTTATTTCCGACCGTTACAGGATATATTCTCAACTGAAGCATATAATCCGGGATATATTCTCAATTATCCCAACAAAAACTTACCTGAAAGTATCAATAATAGGACAACAAAGACTCAACCGATCGTTAGTAAAGTTTAAATAGTTTCTTGAACTAGAAAATAATTGTATTTCCTTACCGTCGGAGTATAATATAATAGATGTAAGTAGTAGATAGCTTGTCTGATAAGTTGATAACATAGATAGGGCCTCAAATGTGAGACTGGGATACCTTATAGATCCAGATTTGATAATGAAGAAGAATGTGCGGATTGTATTAGATATACGTGTAGTCAGACTAATAATCGACAGAGACAAGATTCATTACAGACATAATCAGTAACGAATTAATGATGCCTATATATGCCCATCTTAAAAAACTTAGCCATAATTTGAGTAACAACCCATCAGCTACACGCATTGTCAGCACAACTCTATTGCCGATACGTGAGCCTGAAGGCCCCCAACTGCTGGGGATATTGCTAGGCTCAAGATTTTTGGTAGCTTAGTATCTCGATGTAAGAAGAATCCCTATCTTTAAAAATATGTAAAAGAGTCAATAAAGTTCCATTTTGTTTTCATTTTCATATAGTACTTGATATACTGCAAGGATGAGAGCGACTTAGAACCAACTTCTAAATTGTTTGGGCTTGACATGTTGATACTACAATTCCAAGATCGAGTACTCATTGCAATCAAGACTAGTCACTGACTGACTACATATGAGAGTTCAGCAACACACCCTTCACAGTTGACTATTCATATATAGCCTCAATAGTTAAGAACCCCCCTACGGAGTCTGGATGAACATCAATCATGCTCATCCTTCTCTTAACGCAGTGGTGTAAAATCGTTCCCCGGATCACCGGATGATCACCTTATCGTCACTGGGAGACCACCTTATCTTTTGTCTAGCTTCTTAAACCCCAGAAGGTGAGAGCAAACAGATTGCAAGATTAAGTCACATGGAGCTCATGGAAAACTAGGTTAAAACTTTCAAGCCATCCTATAGATAAAAAGAATGTTAGTTGAATCTACAAGCTTTATATACAAGAAGGTAAGATAAAATATATGCTGGGCATGGACCAAGGGTCGGTTGATACCACTGTCGTCGAACACGAGAACAATCGAGTATGGGGAGGAATTTAATATACGTCGAACCTAGTTAAATGTATCATACTAATGTTTCCTTTAATTCCTAAAATACAACAGGATTTTTGAAATTCTAATATCAGGTCGTGGGTTATAAGTCCAAAGGTGTCACTATCCAACTACATTAAACTCAACAAAACAAATTTGAAACAAAAAACCCATTATAAACCAACTGTCCATATTACCCTCACTTATAACTCAGCCCAAATTCATCACGCCCATCACGCCCGCACGCCCACCTTCCCTTCATTAACAGCGAAAATTGAAGAAGCCATTATTTCCCTCTTTACTTCTATCATCTACTATTCCCAAAATCAGACCGTTCAACATTTCGAAATCATCAGAGAAAAACACTTGAACCAACATCAGCGTCATCATCAATCATATCAAAAATCATCACATTAATCTCACTGAAAAAAAAAGCATCACTTAAATCATCATCAACAGTAGAATTTGAGTCGTAATCAACAAAAATTTCTGATTCTAAAACGATTGTTGATCATCAACAGTAGAATTGAGTCTTCTACTTTTAACTCATCATAATCTACCTGAACTTTGTATTCAATTCTGTCACAGTTTAAACCTAAGAAAAATCACTGAAGATCATTAAACATGGTGAAGAAACAAGACAAGAAGATGAAGAAAAAAATCAATACACCAGTTAAAAAACAAGAATCTAAGAAAGGTAAATCGAAGTTTATAGTTTCATCATATTCTGTAATTGTTTATGGTTGAAAATCAAAATACATTTGGTTAATAAGGTTTCATCATATTCTGCATGTTTATGATTTTTAGTTTCGTGATTTTGGTTTCATCGATGTATTTGGTTAATAAGGTTTCATCTCTTTCGAAATTACAGGTTTCATAATTAGGTTTCAGTTACATTTTTCTGAAACTAGGTTTCATTGATTTTTATCTGTTTGTAGCAACGTTTAGGTTTCATCTGTTTTAACCTAAATTATTGTGTTGGAACCCAAATAGGTTTCATCATATTCTGTGTGTGGTTGTGACCAACAATGTTGGTGGTTTTTTACTTAATTGGTATTATGATGGAACCCAAAAAGGTTTCATCCTATTCTGTGTATGTTTGTGACCAATAATGTTGGTGGTTTTTTATAAATGCATGTTTTGATGGAACCCAAAATGGTTTCATCCTATTCTGTGTATGTTTGTGATAATAATGTTGGTGGTTTTTTATAAATGTATGTTTTGATGGAACCCAAAAAGGTTTCATCCTAATCTGTGTATGTTTGTGACCAACAATGTTGGTGTTTTTTAGAAAATGCATGTTTTGATGGAACCCAAAAAGGTTTCATACTATTCTGTATATGGTTGTGACCAAAAAATGTTGGTGTTTTTTTACTTAATGCATGTTTTGATGGAACCCAAATAGGTTTCATCATATTCTGTATATGGTTGTGACCAACAATGTTGGTGTTTTTTTACTTAATTGGTATTATGATGGAACCAAAAAAGGTTTCATCCTAATCTGTGTATGTTTGTGACCAACAATGTTGGTGTTTTTTAGAAAATGCATGTTTTGATGGAACCCAAAAAGGTTTCATACTATTTTGTATATGGTTGTGACCAAAAAATGTTGGTGTTTTTTTACTTAATGCATGTTTTGATGGAACTCAAATAGGTTTCATCATATTTTGTATATGGTTGTGACCAACAATGTTGGTGTTCTTTTACTTAATTGGTATTATGATGGAACCCAAAAAGATTTCATCCTAATTTGTGTATGTTTGTGACCAACAATGTTGATGTTTTTTAGAAAATGCATGTCTGTCAACAAGATGTGTAAGTAATTTTAAAATAAATTGTGATATCTTCATTTCAATCCTTTTTTGTATTTTTCAATTTAAAGATATTGTTTTATTAATTTCAGGAATGATTACGGACTTCATGTTTGCTATTACATGAAGAGCACTTTGAAAGGAAATTTTTCATCCGAAGAGCACATAAAATAAAATGTGCAAAATATGAGGCCAAAGTTGGCATGCAAGATACTCCTTGACAAAGATGAAGACTAATACTCCTTGACAAAGTTGCAACTTAAAGTGGAAGAGAAAAGAAGACTAATGGTCAAACCTCATGGTGGTTGTCTGTTCATGGAAGAGAGGTTGAAACTAAGAAAAATGTTAATCAATTAGTTTCTGATAAAGTACAAATGGTTGTCCGTAAAAACATCTTATTCAATGTTAATCAGTCTTTAGATCAATCACTACTCTTAAGGATGAAAATCTTTTTGCATGATTTGTTTCATCTTATTACAGTATGATTTTTGAGAAATGTTAATCAATATTTTATGTTTCAGCTTATTACAGATGAAAAAAAAACTATGAAACCAAAAAGGGTTTCATCATTTTTTTTAATTTCATCTTACTACAGATGAAAAAAACTATGAAACCAATAAAGGTTCCATCGTTTGTTTTGTTTCATCTTATTCCAGAAGAAAACAAACTATGAAACCAAAAAAGTTTCTAATAAGTTTTCCCAAGCTACTTATAAGTTTCTTCGACAAATGTGGTCTGTTTACAACTCCACCACAACAAGTATGCTTCTTATTTAACTCCTTGATAATAAAAGGACTACCTTCAACACCATCAATAGAAACAGCATATATATGCCATTCACATTTATCTTCTTCCTTCTTAAAACAACATGCACCAATCCTCAACTTCTCATTTCTTGTCATCTTAAATGAATACCCAGATACTGCATGATATTTCAATAAATCAGAACGAATTTGTTGAACACCTCCATTAAACACCTGATTGACACCCTGAAAAAGGCCAAACCAATGCGCAGACTTCAACGGTTCTTTAACTTTATTACGGACATCATAATCAACTAAATTTGTAAGTGTTGAATGCTCAAAAGATATAATTCCTAAACTTCGTGGCTGCTCATATGGTATGATTGTTGAAATTTCTGAACTACAACTAGAGGACTCATCTCTATGCCTTACATGTAACTCAAGAGATGGAAGCTTATTAAACAAAGTAAATAAAGCAAACGATTGGAGATCAAAATCAGAATTGATAACCTTTTGCTGATCACGAACTATGTGGAAAATTTCAATAGAAAGATAAGAGAATTGACACCAACTTGAACATATACTACCCTTCAAATCACAAACAGATGTTTGTAGACCAATACGAAAAGATAATGTATCATCTTTGTGAAATATAACAGCGAGAACAGATTCCATAACCTACAGAAAAAAGTATGAAACCGAAATAAGTTTCACTGTATGTGAATATAAACAAAAACAAACAACAAAATTTGAATATTAACATCAACAAAATAGCAAAAATATGATTCCATAACCTACAGGAAAAAGTATGAAACCAAAATAAGTTTCATTGTATGTGTATATAAACAAACAACACCAACAAAAAATGAAAATTAACATCAACAACATAACAAAAATGTGATTTCATAACCTACAGGCAAAAGTATGAAACCAAAATAAGTTTCACTGTATGTGTATATAAACAACAACACCAACAAAAATTGAAAATTAACATCAACAACATACAAAAATGTGATTCCAATAATATACTGAAAAAAAGTATGAAACCCAAAAACGGTTTCACTGAATGTGAATATAAATAACAACACCAACAACAACATTTGAAAATTAACATCAAAAATATAACAAATTCTTATTCCAGTTATATACAGGAAAAAGTATGAAACCAAAAACGGTTTCACTGTATGTGAATATAAACAACAACACCAACAACAACATTTGAAAATTAACATCAAAAACATGACAAGGTAACATCATATTCCAATTATATACAAAGAAAAACTATGAAACCAAAAACGGTTTCACTGTATGTGAATATAAACAACAACACCAACAACAACATTTGAAAGTTGGATTTCAGTTTCAGAGGAATGATTGAACTAATACAAAAGCTTGAACAGAGTGAGAATATGATCAAATAACAACTGAAAAATACAGTAAGAATCATCAAAACTGAAAAATACAGTAATAATCATGAAAACACACAAAAAAAAAAATAGTTACAGTTCCTTTTCTTCACTTGAACAGAAAGGAACACAATTTTGAGTTCGGTTAATCGAAAATTTGATAATCAAATAACAACCAAAATCAAAAAATCGAAAATTAAAATTTACCTGATGAAATACAACTGAAGTTAGAAGACGGAGAAGATAGTGATGTTCGAGAATCACTTAAACAAATACGAACTCGGTTCTTCAAATCAACAATGGATTTGAAACTGTTTGAGATGAATCGGAGAAGATAGAATTTATGTTCGTATTTGAAGCTAGAATTTATGTTCTTCAATTAAGCAGAACCAACAACGAACTCAAATCTTCACTTACACAACAAAATTTGAAACAGGAACTCAAATCTTCAATTAAACAGGAACAAAAACAAACACAAATCTTCAATTAAATTTCATAAATCAGATTTGGAGAAGAAATGTTTTGTTGAAACGCTAGCCGAATTTGGGAAGATGTGCTTCGGTACTTCAGAAAATCAGATTTGGAGCAGAATTCTTCTCTCATACGAAGATTATGTTTTAAGATTTTGTTTCCATTTAAAAGTTATAGATTATATAGGAAGGGCAATTCGGATATATTGAAAATAATTAAAATCTAAATTTAATTAGTTTATGTGAAAAGAGTTTTTTGTCTCATTTTTAATGAAAATGATTTTTCTTTATAAAAGATAATATGGAAGGGTTTTTTGCATGGTAAATTTGTTCATCTTGGTTTTTAATAACAAGTTTTGTTCTAATATTAGGATTATACTAAAAAAAGAAGCCTTCAAAATGAATAAAATGATAAGAGTGAAGAATCGATGAACAAGTACCACAAGATCACTCCAATCGCACAGGAAAAAAGAAGGTACACATTCCCTAACAAGCACAATGAAGAATTTACAGCAGGACATCACTTGACACTCTAGATTAACATTTTGATTTTTCTGAATCAACTGTCTAAATCTCCTTGGGACATATAAAAGAGAAAAAAAAAGAAATGTAAACCAATGTTTTGTGAAGATACTGGTGAGTAGTGACTCTCCTTACATAGGCATGATAATTATAACATTGAACTAAAATTTGATGTGTCAAGAAGAAGCACCAACAACATATAACCCCACAAACCCTTGCTATTCACAGAGCCTTGGAGCTTAAAAACCTGCACAAAATGTAACACAGCAGAGCAAAAGTCTCACCACCTTTAACAAGTAATCTCAGGATCAGGCAAGTTCAGGATGACCCTCTTCTCCAACGACAGGATGTTCTGAAATAGATTCGTTTTCATGGGAAGGGTTATCCGAGGAGTTGCATTTGTTCTCCTCGATACTAGATTTGGCTTCAAGGCAAGGGTTCTCCACAGTGTTTGCTTTGTTCCCTTTGACTTCTCCTGTACGCACGACCTTTTGATTATCAATTTCTTGGTCTCCTGATTTTGGCTTTGTATTTGGAAGCTTTTCTTCAGTTTTGGTGGTTATCGACTTCTTAGATGGAACCTTGGAGAGGGATGACCTCCTAATTGGTGTCTTCGAAGAAACGGAATCTCCATTGGTGTCTACGGACAATCTTTTGGAAGATTTGCTGAGGTCCAGGCTGCTCCTTTTGGGGCTCTGAGAAGACCCACCTCCTTCTGAGGAGTTATCTACCACACCAGAGGCCTTGTTCCTTCCGAGTTTTGGTGATTTTGGCCGTGTTGTTGGAATCTATAAAAAAAAAACATCAAAAAGATTCCTCAATGGATGAATATATATACCAAATTAAAGTATACAATTTGAAAACATAAACTTCCACAGATGACCTCTTTACAGTATTTCTATTACAAAGTTATAACTTAAGCTCTTACCTGGCAGTTTTTATGCTCAACACAAAATTATCTGTGATGGCCCTAACCTTAGGTAACAGTAACATCAAGAAGCGTAAAATAATTACAAAAGATGTACCTATACATGCACCTATGGCATTTGGTAGCATGTTGAATGAAAACATATTCTGTCATCTTCGAAGTTTATAGTTACACGTAAAGATTGTGCAGGATGAGCAATAACATTGTAGCCACTAACTTTGTAATGTTGAACAGTCTATCTCAAGAATAACATTCACCCTTCACCACATATCTGGGTGAATTTATGTGAAATGAAACAAACATTTTATTTACAAAACAAAGCTTCTTGTTTGTTCACTTAAGTAATGAAATCAACAGATATGCATCTGAGAACAGAAGTATCCCATGAAAACTATGGGACTTCAGTGATATGCTACTTGCACGATTCAGGTGTAAAAAAAAATACTGGACAGAACTACAAGCAAAAATTGGACCACGGAGCTCACTTCTGTAATGCAAAGGAAGCAAAAGAAGAAAACTGATAAACTATGTCAGTTTCAATGCAGCCCGCACCTTAAGTTTCCTACATGTAAATGGCTTCTCCACCTCCAGTTTGTTAACGTAGATGCATATCATAATTTAAATAGTTTGAAGTTGCACACATCAGAGAATATGAATGCAGGTCATAAGAAATAATCGTGACGAACCAACCAACCAAACAAACCTATATAAATAATTGAGCACTACCAGTAACAGAGATGAATATTGATGATATGAGACCACCAGGACCAACTACAAAGCTAAAATGAAAACACCTATAAAACAGAACAAGTAGAGTGCAGGAATTATATAGCTCAGGTGCACCATGTATGAAACGAAAAAATGATATAAAATCGTAGTTAACCAACTTACCTTCTTTAGTTCAATTGGAGCAATAGGTTCTTTATAGAAAGTTGGCATTGGCGTAGCTTTGAATGCCAAGGTCTTCCTGAGTTGTTTGATTTCTTTCTCCTGGCTCTCCTGTACATGAAAACTAGAAGTGACTAATCGCATGATAACATCTAAAACAGACTAATATATGGACAAGAATTTAGATTTCAACTTGGTCCCCTTTTTACCTTTGATTTCGCCTGCATATCAGTTTTTTCCATTTCCTTGGCATGGATCTTCTCTTCTAGCTTAGAATAAAACTAATGAAGAAAAACCAATCAATTGTACTGAGCAGTTAACCTAAAATCCACAGTTAAAGAGAAAAGGGTAAGGAGATCCAACCTCTCTTCGTTTTTCAGCACGCTCACCCAATCTGAAAGCAAATCCAGAACCATCCCTCTGTGATCCGCAAGGAGTGGTGCTTCTGGTAAAACATAAACTATCACCCTTAATACCATTCAGATAGAAATAAGAAACTAAGAAATAGCACAATGCTGAATAATTGGAAGAAGATGATTACGATGTAATGGAGTGTGTATCTTCGTCATCTTTAGCAAGCTGAGACTTCCCAACTCGCTTTGAATCTTGATCATGTGATCTGCAATTGCAAACAGATTAACCAATTTAACTACTGAAACAAT
>JAJJMC010005941.1:2509758-2529997 GCA_023531435.1 Papaver californicum
ATGCTTACAAGAAATCTTATCCCTAAATGACGACCAATCAAATTAGCCAGTTTATATAAGGTACAGGACTTACTGGGTGACTTCTAATGATGGCTTATTGACAGTTGCACTCCCAGAGGCCGCCTTTGTGGACTGATTTCAAATAAAATATGAAGTAAGAGAGTAAAAAGACAAGGAAATGGGTTCCTAACTTCCCTTTGAACAAAGTAATGCATACTAAATATACCAAATACAAAGAAGAAAAAATAGTACCACAGATCCTTGAGCACTAGGCAGAGCTACCAACGTAGCCCTCCTAGCGGTGAGCTTTGCATTCACGAAACTAGCTCCAGTGGAGGCCCTCCTGATTGGACGACTAAGGCGAGAAGCAACTGTCTCTTTGGATGCCTCATCCTCAGCTTCCCCGTTTGTTCGAGAATGCCGGGCATTTGTTCTAGCTGGCTTACTATCAATGCTCTTCTTCAAACCATTGCTGGCAGCCCCCCTTGATGGGAATGAAAGACTCTGAGAAAGGCTCTTTTGGGTCTTAGAAACTGCTGTTGAACCTTTCTTATTAGGTTGAACCTTGGCTGTTTTAATGTTCTTTAGACCATTACCACCCCCAATAACAAGTTTCTACAAACAAGAGTGCCGGATTTTGTTACCAAGTCCTAATACGTAATAAACAATCCAACAAAAATCATAAAAATGTCAAAAGTAATTCTATAATATTTATACCTCAGAAGAATTTGAACTTATGGGAATAGTCGTAGAAGCTTCAATTTCTACTTCAGTAGTATTCCGTTCTTCTGCATTCAACATATCTTCAGAAACAACTTTGCTGTTCTCTTTGTCCATATTCAAAGCTAATCCATCAACCGAAGTAGTTATTTCCACAAGACCACCTTGGTTTTCCAACGCCACACCACTTTCAGGATTCATCCTGCAACTAAATGATGAATTCGGATAGACAAAGCTCTGCACAAATAAAACAACAACAAAAAACACTTTCAGAAACTACACATCTATCTTCAACAAAAACTCATTCTAGTGATCACACAAAAAGAATATCTCCCCAAAATCCTCACAAATATTCTTTAAAATTTCATCAACAACAACAAAAACAAAAACGATCTAAAAATAAGGTGTAGTTACCACTTACCACTCATTCCCAAACTATAACCAAATCAAAACAAAAAACAGAAAACTATCTAGAAAAACATAGATCAACTAGAGTTTTGCCCTATTTCCACCGACTACAACAGTAAAATCATAGAATACATACGCCAACAACACTTCCAGATTTCAACATTAAATGCAATAAATCAAGGAAAATGAAAACTCCTAACAGATCAAGAACAATTAGAATAGTAGAAGTATTATTTATTATTATTACCTATGAAAAGACAGGAAAAGGAAAGATAATTTACGGGACAAAGATGCTTCGATGGTTGGAACAACGATCAAGAAATGCAGCGATTTCCATAAAGCAGAAAACAAATGAAGTTCAGTAGAGAAGTTGGTGAATCGAAATCGAGAAGATGATTAGAGTTGTTTCAATCAGAAACCCTAGTTTACGGTACTTAGTAGAGTGTTGTTCGTTCTGGTTCTGAAGAGGAATACAAAAGTTTAAGAAAAGAACCTCGTCTGCCCAAAAGACAGTAAAACAAAAGTGACGACTAAGCTTTTCAAACGAGTATATAAATAGTTATATTATTTACGGAAACTGCCCCATTTTCTTTTGTACGATAATACCCCATTAGTTAAGGAAATAATTGAACAAATCCTATCTGTGGCCAATTAGGCATCACCAACAAATAGCTGTAGATTAGGGGTGGAACTTCCGGTGGGATTAGGGTTGGGTCAACCCGCCCAACCTATGCTCACCTAACGTGGGTGATGGAATATTGACATAAACAGGGACGGCGCCCAGGACTTATATGTTATAGGGTCAAATAAAATTTTATTCCGATATTGGCATATAATTCTTTTACATATATTTTTAAACTACAATATTATATTATAATTACTAGAAAATCAACTACTCCCTCCGTTTCAGGAAAAGAGTTACTTTTTCTATTTGCACAATTGTTAAGGCAAGATGAGAGAAAATAACTTTTGTAATTTTTTTTCAGATTTACCCTAACAAAAAACTTAATACTAAATATATCTTTATAATGAGAATAATAACATTTCTTAAAATAACAAGGGTAGTTTTGAAAGTTTGTTATATTGAAAATGAAAGTAACTCTTTTGTTGGAATAAAAATTTAAAGAGAAAGTAACTCTTTTCCTGAAATGGAGGGAGTATATTTTTACTAAAACCTAAAATTTAGTGGGTGCAAGTGACCCCATTTGCACCCTCTCTCTCCGTCCATGGACATAAATTTTATTAATTTGGATTAATTTGGACAAGTATGGACAAACATAATCTCTAACTCGAGCATATAGGTAATTACATATGTGCTCTCGATCATTTTCGAAGTTTTTAACACTCAGTTGTTGAGTGTTGATTTGTGCATAAAATTGGTTTAAGAATCATGAAAAACAAGTTAATGTTGAAGAGATAAAACTAGGCGAATTCGATGGTGGGGTTTAAGGAGATGTTGCTCTTCTTCTGGTTTGGAAAAACTATGGATGGTTTATTGTGAACTGAAAAATGGAACTTTAATTATTATTTTCGTTTTTGATATAAAAACTAATGTCCAGTTTTGTGACTAAAATGTTTTGTTTTTCAAAGCAACTAGTTGTTAGATGCATCAAATCATCTACAACAACACCACAACTTCACTATTATTTAATATACAACAACAAGATTCAAATTCCCCTTCATTTTGGGTAATCAGTGTTGCATATAGACATTTTAAATTGTATCGATCTATGGTCAATTTAGTAAACAACAAGAATAAAAGGGGGTATTTTCGTAAAGTAGGATAACAACAAAGTTCCCCATGTCTTATGGTTATGCCTCTGGATTATGAACGTTAAGAGCTGAGGGAAATAAGGGAGGTGGGGATGGCTCAAGTCATGGACAGTATTCTGATATCTACGCTGACGTGGCAAGACATTGAGTCATTGAGGAAGTAATTTTCAGCCACGATCGAACATAACTGATGTATGTTAGTGTAACTGTATGAACTGGCAAGAACATGCTTCCAAACTAATTGTGTTTTCGTTTTTTCAAGTTATTCTATGTCATTTCATCAAACGGTTGTTAAATCAATTGTCCAGTATGATCTGGACCGTTTCTAATTTAATGCTAAATTCTTTGAACATCACCATGTTTATTTGTTTTAGTTCATTCTTGATTATTTTTGTTTCAAGAGGATCCTATGAGAGGATGATGTTAAATGTTTTAATTTTATTAAAATTCATTTGCAGTAACTTGATTCACTTGTAGCAACATTACACATTGTTGCAAGTGAACTTAAACAAACCTCATGTTGGGTAGTTCCCTTTTGGAGTATGTTAGCACATTTGGAAAAGGGTAATTTAAGTGTCTAAATAGTTTGAGTCCATACAAATTTACTCGAGTTTATATGGAGACCAATAGGACTGTTGACTTTTCGGTATGCATTCTAGTAGGAGTGTTCAACCCATATATAAAGCTTTGTGGAAAGCTCATATTATCCCTAAGGTACAACTTTTCATTTGGAAAATCCTTAAGAACATTCTACCTACTAGATGTAACCTAGCACAGTACATGAATTGCCAAGACCAGATTTGTAGTATGTATGTCAATGGTAGTATAGAATCTACTAAACATTTAATCTTAGAGTGTCCTTTCTCTAGAGCTGTTTGGGCTGCAACTCCTTACAGTCGTCTTGTTTTTCAAAAAAGCTCTTCTATTGTCAACATTCATGATTGGATTAAGTTCTTTTTTTAAAACACTAATGTTATTTCTCATCCTAATGATGTCTTCACAATAGCCTGGAAAATCTGGAAAGAAAGGTGCTTTCATGTGTTTCAAAACAAAAATTTGAACTATCTGGATAATGCAAGGCAGGCTTTTCGTTTGATAAATGATTTTGATAATGCAGTTAATGAGTATTCTACTCTTCCTGAAGTGGCCAACAGATAAACAAATCAGGATCCAACAAGTCTTTTGCCTGTTAATTGTTATATGTTATATTGTGATGCTTTTCATGATGAGAATACTAAAAAATCTGGATATGGTTTATTTTTAACTACCGCAACAGGTGAATACAAGAGATGTAAGGCAGCCACATATATAGCTAGAAGTGCATAGGAAGCTGAAAGTTTTGCAATCTTTGAATCTGCTAAATGGGCGAAGAGCAGAAACTTACACCAAGTTTATATACTTAGTGACTTAATAAATTTTGTTTTTCTTATTTGGAAACAACCTAGTGTGTTGGTTTAGTATGACTATTTTAGATGATTGCAAGTTTTTATTAAGTTCCTTTCAGTTTAATAAAATTGAATATCTTAATAGATCTCATAATGATATGGCAGATAAGATTGCCAAACATAGTAGAAGATTTCATGTAGATGGAGAATGGTTGGATGTAATCCCACCTTTCCTGTCAACTCTCATGTAATGGATTCTTGTTTTCAATAAAATCCTTTTTCCTATTAAAAAAAATAGTTTATATATCTTTCTTTTTTATAATTCTCATAAGATGTCCTAGTTAATAAATTTTTTTTAAGAAAAATAAATATTTGATTTTCTTTTCTTACCGTGTTGATTCACAAAAAAAAAACGTAATATGTGAATTAAATCCAAGATAAACGTACCTTGAGTGTTATAGTTTCTATATCTTTATTTATTTATAATTCTCATCATATTAAGTGTTGGTAGCAATTTTTATAGCAATTTCAGTTCTGTATCATTTAAAGTCCCAAATTCCAAATTAATCAAAGGTAACTGCGGAAAATGTGAAAACCAATAAAATTTAAAAAACATAACAAATTCGAAGGTTGTGTTTAGCAGCTAGGATATTCCAACTCAGGTTGGGTTATCCCTTAAATAACAGTTATAATGTGTTTGTGTGGGTTTTATTTTATCTCAGGATAAGAATAATATATCCTAATTAAATTTTAGGAGGCTAAGAAGGTGGAGTTTTGGAATTCATGTAAAACCTAAAATACATCAATTCTTTCCTGGGTTTGACAATTATGTTTCCTAAATTTGATAACTAACTAATTTTTCTTAATTTTTCTTAATTTTTCTTATACTCAAAACCTTAAAAATATATGGTTTTGTTTTTGTTTATTTTCTTAACAAATACAAGTTGAGTTAACCCATGATACGATAAAATTTTAGACAAACAACATTAAAACTGATCAATCTCAAGGTTATCATAAATTAAATTAACATAAACTATCCTTGAATATGTTATCCTATTTTCAAACTCCCAAACAAACCTGAAATATTGCTAAAAACGAGAAAACAAATTGTTGATCTGTAGTCAGGGAAAAAGTAATATCTTAAGATTTGATTTAACAAGCATAACTCAGGACAAAAGAATTTTGTACACGCTAAAAAAAGATGTCCCTGTTAACAAAACAAAATCAAAAAAAAAAAATCTTCTTATTTTCTTACTGTTTTGATTAAATAAACAACAATAGTGTAACATGCAAATTAAATCCAGAATAAGCGTACTTGAGTATTATAGTTTATGTATCTTTTTTTTTATATAATACAATTTCAGTTGAAATTTCAAATAATTCAAAGGTAACAACGAAGAATGTGAAAACCAGAAAAATTTAAAAATCTTAACAAATTCGAAATATTGCTAACAACAGAAACAAAATCAGTATCGGGGAAATGATTGAAATATAATATTTTAGGATTCGGTTTAACACGCATAATTCAGGATAAAAGAATCTAACTCACGCCAAAATAAGATGTCCTAGTTAACGCCAAAATAAAAACATTTTTCATTTTTTTCTTACCGTTTTGATTAAAAAAAAAATGTGTAACATGCAAATTAAATCCAAGATAAACATACCTGGAGTGATATAGTTCATGTATCTTTATTTTTTTATAATTCTTATTATCAAATGTTGGTAACAATTTCAGTTTTATATCACTTGAAGTCCCAAATTCTAAATCAATCAAAGGTAACATTGGAAAATGTGAAAACCAAATTTTTTTAAAAAACTTAATAAATTTGAAATATTACTAACAGCTGAAATAAGATTTTGCTAATCAGTAATCAGGGAAACGATTAAAAAGTAATATCTTAAAATTCGGTTTAACATGCATAACTCACGACAAAAGAATTTGACCCACGCCAAAATAAAATGTCCTAATAACAAAAAAAAAGAAAAAAAAACTTTCTTCTTTTTTTTTCTTATTGTTTAGATTCAAAAAAAAAATGTAACATGCAAATTAAATCCAAAATAAGCGTACCTTGAGTTTATGGTTCTTATATCTTTCTTTTTTATAATTCTCATTGTATCAAGTGTTATTAGCAGTTTCAATTCTATATCATTTGAGGTCCTAGTTTCCAAATCAATCAAAGATAATATCGGAAAATGTAAAATCCAAAAAATTTAAAAAACTTAACAAATTCAAAATATTGCTAAAACGGAAACAAAATTTTACTAATCAGTAATCAGGAGAATGATTAAAAAGTAATATCTTAGGATTCGGTATCAGTAATCAGGAGAATAATTAAAAAGTAATATCTTAGGATTCGGTTTACGTATAACTCAAGATAGAAAAATTTGATCCACGCCAAAATAAGATGTCCTAGTTAACCAGAAAATAAAAACTTTACATTCTTCTTAAATTTGAAATAAAAAACCACCGAAATATGAGTTTATGGAGTAGTAACAAAAAAACAAAAATCTATTTTTTTAAATCTGCCACCATGTCCCGAAATTTATATTGTTAGCAAAAACCTACCAATGTGTTTGTAAATGTATTTCATGATTGAAATTTGCTAAGTGACCGACAATTGACAACGTGACCCAAAATTATCCTAATGTCATCTAGAATAATCCTTGCGACCCCTAATATGTATCATAACTTAAAATCCGTTATTGTATCGCATAATCGAACTCGTAGCTCATGCATGTGGAAAACATAATCCAAAATTTACATGTTACCCATAATTTATTTTTTTGACCATCAATTTCTATTCATCCAAATTCGGTCATTATGACCAAAAATGTGTCTGAGATCAAAATCTGTCTTGAGACCCAAAATTGGCTTATGACCTGATATATGCTCTATGACTCAAAGTATGCATTATCCATGACTTTGATTTGAACTTATTTCACGAAAGATGGAGAAGAAACAGATCTTCATCTTTAATTAGTCTTCTTCTTTTAATCGATCAAACAGATTTCACTCAATCTCAATTTCACTCAGTTCTTCCTTTTTCGCTCTCTATTTTTTCCCTTTTCATAATTAGGGTTCTCTATATTAATTTGTCTCACGGAGAAACCAATTAAGGGACACGTTGTCAGGAAAATCATGTGTTACGAACATGTATCATCCACTAGTACGAATTATGGGTGTACTTGTAATTTTACATCTTGTTTTGAAAAGTCAATGACATGTGTGTGTTGTTAATTACTTAACGGAAATAATGGACTGTTGTGACATATTTCTTAATAGTTAGAGTTACGGGACAGATCCCCAACTCAATTATTGGATCCGGGACATATTCTGAATTTTCCCAAAAATGGAAAATTATGATTTTATTGCATTCGACTAAGAGTTTTGAGTTGTCATTGACATTTTGCATCATTGGGTATTAGTATGTACGCATATAAATCTTACAAAAAAACACATTACCTTTTTTGAAGAGAAGGTTAATATATACGAGTAGTATTTGGGAAAAAAAACACTACTTGTATTTGCTTGTTGATAACAATGTAGTGTATTTCATTTCCTTAGTTGGGTGTATTTCTTACTTAAAGATTGATTGATTAGGATGCCTATATAAAGAACATGCATTCTAACATGGCTCCTTTTTCTTTTTAGAGCATTTTTCAAACCAATTGGTATCCCTACTCGTCCTACAAGCCACAATGAGTAGTCTTCCAAAGTTTTAATATGTAATGATAGCTCTACATTAAAAGTCCTAGTAACTTATAAATTTGTCTACTTCATAGCGTATGATGTTGACTACTTAGGAATTTAACCCGTGAACTCTGAATGAATCAAAATATAAAAAATAAATTGCACCTTCCCCTCCCCCCCCCTCCCCCCCAAAAAAAAAAGAAAAAATATCCTTGACACAGAATCCACTCTACGATCCTCATAATCTAAAATCATCCCTATGACCCTCGATTTATCATAATAAACTAAAATTTACCTCATAACTTAAAAATAACTTTATGATCCAAAAATATGCATTGTGATCCAAAATCTATTATTATGATCATTTTTTTTTCCTGGTAATCTAAATTTTACATCTCAACCTGAAATTACTATTGTAAGTTTGTAACTCAATTTTTTTCATGATCTAAAATTTACTAAGTGACCAAAATCTCCCATGTGGGTAAAAAAATATGCATGCATGTCAAAATCTAGCTCGTGAATCAAAATTTGTATGGAAACCAAAATATGTCTTGTAAACAAAATCCTACCGTTGTAACACAAAATATGTCTTTAACTCAAAAAATAACGTTATAATCCAAAATCTGGTACTATGACCCAAAATTGGCAACCTACCCTACAATGATATAAAATTTGTCTCATTGCTCAAAATTCGATTTGTTGCCTTAAAGCTACCCCCTTGATTTAAATTTTGTCATGTGACTCAAAATTTATATTGTACCCTAAGTCTAATCCGTGACCAAAATATATCGAAGTTGCTCAACTATTCACGCCCCAAAATTTACTCCTCAAACCCAAATTTGCACAACGACACAAAAGTTTACCTTTTATCTCGTGATCTAAAAGCATGTCTCGAGAGCCAAGAATTTCATCACGACCTATAATATACAAGTGACTTAGTATTTTTCCACCCTAACCCGCAAATATCTTTATCCAAAATATGCAGCCTCGAATCAAAATGATTGCTATGTAACACAAAATTAACCTAGTGATCATAATCTGCTTCATAATTAAAACTTCACTTGATATCACGTTATCGAAAATCAACACTGGGACCTTTACCCCGTTAAACCATAATCCATAATTCACCAAGGGATGTAAATTTTTGCCCGTGGCCTAAATTTTGTTTTATGATTCATTATATTTGATTGTATACAAAAATTTGATAATGTAGTACAAAATTTGTCATGTGACTAATTTTTTGCATAGTCCCTCAAAATCTGTCAAATGGTAGGGAATGTAGTGATAAAAAATCCCTAAATTACTTAGAATTCATAAGTAAAATTAGGGTTAGGGGTAAGAAATTCTTAAGTTTCTGTAGGAATTAGTTTATGTTTGAAAATTGTTTACTTTTAAAAATTTGTTTTAGATTCCTAGTTATAGAAGTAATTTCCTTTTATGATTTTTTCCTTAATTCAATAAGTTCAATGACATATATAAGGAGGTCTAGTGTTATTAGTTGGCTTATGAATGAGAATTATAAGTTTGTTCTTAACTATTTGTGTTCTTTAAAGTCTACTCTGCTGGACGTGGGTAAGAACTATTAAGTTCATATCAATTGGTATTAGAGCAGGCCTTTTTTGTTTATGACCGAAAATCGAAAACAAAAACAAGCAATTATGGAAACGTAATTGGATGAGCTAACGGAGAAGATGGATGAGATGACATCAAATTAAGCCATGTTAATTGAGAGGATCAGCCATCTTGTGGAAAGTAAAACAGTCGGCAATAATGAGAGAGATTACCAATCAAAAAAAGGATGGGAGCGGTTATACTTTTCCAAGTTTGATGGATCATATATAGAAGGTTGGATTTTAAAGCTGCGCAGTATTTTAAGTATTATGAAACACCTGTAAATCAGAAAATCAAGTTGCCAACATGTAATTTGGATGACAAAGCTTTACAATGGTATAGGTGGTTTAAGAGAACTAAACATGTAGATACTTGGGAAGAATTTGAGAAAGTCATTATTAGTCATTTTAATATTACTTCGTATGAGGATACATGGGCCAAACTGGCCAAAATTAAGCACTCAGGTTCATATGTTGAATATTATGAAAGAATTTGAACTATTATCATATTTGGTAGATAATTTGCCTGAAGAATTTTTGGTGAGTTGTTTTCTAAGTGGATTAAAGGACGAGGTGAGACTAGAAACTCAATCCAATACTCCTATTTATTTACATAATGCAATGGCAATTAGAAGGTTACAATATGAGAAGGTAACATTATGAAGAAAATCATATATAATAGCAACAAGGACATCTAGTATTGTTAATACTAGTAGACCCTTAAATTCTATACCACCTATTTTATCTTTAAAACCCACGACAAAAACTCTGGTTGTTAGAGGGTTAACCTAGGTTGAGGATGAAGAAAGAAGAAAGCAACAACTTTGTTATAACTGTGATGAAAAGTGGCACCGCGGTCAAGCTGTAAAACTCAAAAGTTGTTCTTAATTAGTAAATACGACGATCATGACGAAGATGGAGATAAATATGAAGTTGTTATAAAGGAAAAACATGAAAAAGAAACCATCGAGATTTCTATGCATGCATTGGATGGATCATTGGCCCCACAAATCATGCGGGTACAAGAAAAAAGTTAAGAGAGCACAAGGTACAATACTTATCGATTCTGGAAGCACTCAAAATTTTGTTGATGTTACGATACTTAAAAGAATGAGAATTAAGTTAATGAATGATGGCACTTTTGAGGTGATGGTATCTAATGGGGCTAGAATGATTTTGTGAAGGAATATGCTTATATCTGGATTATAAGTTGCGTAAGTATGATTTCAAATGAGCTCTTTATATATTGCAACTTGGGGGATGCGATACAGTTTTGGGAGTCCAATGGTTGGAAACATTAGGTCCCATAACTTGGGATTTTAAAAATTTAACCATGAATTTTAAGAAAGCTGGTGAACATGTTCGACTAAAAGGAGACAAGAAAAATAAAGTAAGGACAACCAACAATCATAACATACAATGACTCTTAAATAAGGGATCATTTGGGGTCTTTTGCCAAATTAGTCAATATTCGGAAGCACAATTTAATCAAGAAATACCTAGGGAGATATAAGTATTGATCGAAGAGTTTGGTGATGTGTTCTCAATACCACAATGCTACCACCTGAGAGAAGCCATGATCATAGATCTTTAAACCAAGGTATTGTCTTTTCTCATGTTTTGTTAGTTAAGAAAAAAGATGGCACTTGGCGTATGTGTGTTGATTATAGATCTTTAAACCAAGCTATTGTCAAGGATATGTTTCCTATTACAGTCATTGATGGGTTACTAGACGAATTACATGGTGCTTTATTTTATTTTTTCAAAGTTAGATTTAAGATATGGTTATCATCAAATTAGAATGCATGAAGATATCTACTAAACAAATTTTTGAACCCATCATGGATACTATGGTTTTCTGGTGATGCCGTTTGGATTAACTAATGCTCCATCAACATTTCAACTTCTCATGAATAACGTGTTCATAAATCTATTAAGAAAATTTATTTTGGTTTTCTTTGATAATATTCTGACCTATACTCCTAGTTGGAATACATATTTATTGCACCTTCATGAAGTATTATTGATATTAGAAAGATATCAACTTAAATTCAAATTAAGTAAATGTTCTTTTGGTACCGAAAGGGTTTAATATTTGGGTCATTTTATCTCAAGAGGAGGAGTGGAAGCTGATATAGAAAGATACATAATATGTTAGAATGGCCATTACCAAGAAGTCTCAAGGCCTTACGAGGGTTCCTAGGTTTGACGGGATACTATAGGAAATTTGTACAAGGTTACGCTAATACTGCAACGCCACTTACAAAACTGCTTAAAAAAGACGGTTTTTGTTGGACATATGAAACAACAAACGCATTCGATAAATTGAAAAGTGTAATGACATCTACACCCGTGCTAGCATTGCTTGATTTTACAAATACTTTTGTTATTGAAAGTGATACTTGCGGAGTAGGAATAGGTACGGTTTTGATACAAGAAGGTAGGCCAATCGCTTTCACAAATAAGCCACTTGGACCTCGTCATATGGGTTTGTCAACTTATGAGAAAGAATTGTCAGCGTGGTTCATGAGGTTACTAAATGGCGGCCTTATCTTATTGGGATAAAATTTCTTATTATGGCCGACCAACAAAGTTTGAAATATTTTTTGGATGCTAGAGCCGTAACACCGATACAACAAAAATGGTTATCAAAATTGTTAGGCTATGATTACGTGATTGAGTACAAAAAGGGAAGTTTGAACATGGTAAAATTTGGGCATTACCTATGTTAGTTGTGCTTGGATGGAAGACCTTATCGGTGAACCAAAAATAAATCCGTGGATCAAAGATTTCATCTTTAAAGTGAGTCAGCCTTCTTAGAATAACTTTACTATACGGGATGGTTTAGTTTACTATAAACAACATCAAACTAGTGATAAGTCCTACTTTAAGGTGGAAAAAACTGTTGCTAGCTGAGTTTCGTGACTCTCCAATTTCTGGTCATGCCAGGTATATGAAGACACAAAACAATTGTCTAAGTTGTTCTATTGGTCTAGGATGCATAAAAAGGTGAGAGATTGCATTTCTTGTTGTGATGTTTTCCAAAGGAATAAGTATAGTACTCTTTCTCCAGCGGGATATCTTCAATTATTGCCAATTCGTACTACAATGTGGACAAATTTATCTATGGATTTCGTTGAAGGGTTGCCAAATTCTAAGGGAGAAAATGTGATTCTTGTAGTGGTGGATCAGATAAATAAATATGCTTATTTCCTTGCATTGAAACATCCGTATATAGCCACATCAGTAGCCCCATATTTTTTTAAAGCAGTTATCAAACTTTATGGATTTCCTCGATCTATAGTTTCTAATAGGGATGCTGTGTTTACAAGTAATTTATCGAAAGAGTTGTTTCGCCTACACAGTACTCATTTAAGGATGAATTCCTCCTATCATCCTCAAATCGATGGAAAAACTGAAGTGGTTAGCAGATGCTTGGAAAGTTTTACGGTGCTTTGCTGGAAATAATCCCAAAGGATTGTCATCTTGGCTACCATGGGAAGAATATTGGTACAATACATCATATCATACTTCAAATAACACTACATCGTTTGAGGCTTTTTATGACATTCGTCCTCCGGTATTAAAACCTTATTTACCAGGATAAACGAAAAGCCATAACTTTGGATGAGGCGATAACCAAAAGGAATGGAATTTTATCAATGCTTAAGGATCAACTTCAAGTGGTGCAGAATAAAATGAAGCTAAGGGCAGATGAAGGACGTCGCGATGTTATGTATCAAGTTGGGATTATGTGTATCTGAAATTGCAGCCATATCGGCAAAATTCTAATGTGTAAAGGAAGAACCAAAAATTATTTCAAAGGGCCTTATAAGATTTTAGAGCGTATATGATTTGTAGCTTATCGATTGGACTTGCCTAAGGGGTCAAAGATACATTTCGTATTTCATGTGTCGTTGCTAAAGAAGGCTTTGTTCCTTAACACATCTGTTGGTGATGACTTATCAGTGGAAGAAGATGAAGATGATCCATTAATATGCATGATTGAAGTGATCCTTGAGGACAAGGAAAGTCTTGTGTGTGTGAGGAAAAGAAATCCCTAAATTACTTAGAATTCTTAATTAGAATTAAGGTTAGGGTAAGAAATCCCTAAGTTTTATCTTGCTTTAATCATTAGTTTATGTTTGGAAATTATTTAATTTTAAGAATTTGTTTTAGAATCCTAGTTATAGAAGTAGTTTCTTTTTAGGATTTTTTCCTTAATTCAATGAGTTCAATTGACCTATGTAAGGAGGTCTAGTGTTATTAGTTTTCTTATAAATGAGAACTATAAGTTTATTCTTAATTTTACGTGTTCTTTAAAGTATACTATAAGTTTATTCTTAATTCTATGTGTTCTTTAAAGTCTATTCTGCAAGCCGTGAGTAAGAACTATTAAGTTCTCATCATTCATCCCGTGACCTAAGATTTACCAGGAACTCCCAAGATCTTCCACTTTGATTGATAATTTATATCGTGATCGAGTTAATTTAGTGACCTAAATTTACACAAGAGTGGTGTGTTATTTTTTATGAAATATTATGAGATTGTATTCTGTTTTTATTATGTATCGTCATTGTTAAGACTTATGAACTGTGACGTAAAACGATTGTCACTTTATTGAGCTACGACGGTTATTCAATGAATTTTTTATTGTGCAGGTTCTCTCGTCTTTCCTGTTTAAAACCAAGATCCCTTGGCTTATATATATAGATTATTATTTTAAAGCAGTGCCTTGGCCTATATAAACCACTGTGACTCTTTTATTAACATAATTAATGAAAGAATTAGGTTTATATTATGATAAGTATATTTTCACAAGCGATGACCACAAAGTGTCTCGCCAATTCCATTGCTGGACAATATCACAAATGTTACTTAGTTCTTTTAATAACAATTCTACACGGACTAAAAAAATAAACATTATAAAAATCGACTCTTACAAATTTAATTGTTATATTTAGAATATCCATTTTGATTTTCTGATCGGTAACTTCAAACGTAGATTGTCAAATGTAGTCTGTAAAACTTTGATTCAACTTGCTTAATATAAAACCGACAATTAAAGGATACTCTCATAAATTGGGGGATACTCACAGTTACATGGGACTGGATTTTGATTAAGGGGCTAATAAAAATAAAAATAAAACCTAATAAACATAAATTTAGTATCCCCCTTCATTTCACCAAATCATTTCATCTTCTCTCTGGTGAGAAGGTGAATAATTCCCATTAATTTTTTGTAGTGTTATGATTAAATTTTCTAGACTTTAAATTAAAAATAGGTCAAAATTAGGGTTACAACGTCACAGTCGACACTGGTCTAAGTTTGAATACAATACTGACTTTATTGTCGGTATTTTTTTGTGGATGAACGCAATACCGATTGTTTTGTTTGTTGGTTGAATTCAATACCGACTGAAATTAAGTTATCTGGGTATTTCTGTATGTTAGGAGTCGGCATAGTCGATTCAAATTATACCAATACCGACTGTTAATAACAATGCCGATTCAATTTGCACCAATGTCGATGTCTTAGAGTCGGTATTGTCTTCATCCTAAAACAATGTCGACTTTGTCTCTGTAAATACAAAAATCAAACGCGTCTGAAGCTTGACTTAGGGTTTAATGTAGGGTTTGATTTGGTGTTTTTTTCATGGATGAAAGTTTGATTCTCTACAATCAAGGGTAATTTAATCTTAACATATTTGAGGAATACTCAAGGATAATTTAATCATTACTGAAATTATTTGGATAAAAAGTTCTTCAAATTACTTTATCATATTATTTTTTTAAGTATCCCCAATTTATAAAAATATCACAGGATTCTTAATATATATTAGCTTTATCAAAAACCTAGGCCCAATATAGCGAGTGTAATAGTTCTTATCGATAACCACTATAATGTCCATTTTTATGTAATCTCATCTAATTATGTAAATGCTTGGACCCACCGTTTCGGTAAGCTAAATCGCAAGAACTGCAAGCCCCACATTCTGATTGGGTAAATCGTAAACTTGTCGGTGGGTTTATTTCTTCCGTTGGAGTATTTCATAAATGGGGCCGAACACACCAAATATCCCATTCTGTAGGTCCGAATGGTAAGGCCAAGACGAGCTAAATTGTGGGATATGCCATCGTAATAGCACATATCATGCGGTCAATAAAGTAGTTCCTAGAACTCCCTGGAGCGCACATGCATATGATCATTATGGAGCTGGACTCTCTTACCTACTGATTTGGTTCAACAATAATCTCAATTAAGTATTTTTCGTCTTAGACGGCTGTGAATATCTCCGACTCTTCTTGTTATGCTATGTTGTTTATTTGAAATCTAGGTGGTCTGAAACAGTAAGGGCTAAGAATTAAATTTCTAAAGGGGCTAAAAAAATTCACCCCAAAAATTATCCTTGAAAAACGAATCCTTAGGTAAGTTTTAGAAATTAGGAGGTGGCTAGAGCACCCCCTATCCCCTAGTTCAGTCGCTGATAACATCCATTGTTATTTGAGATATAGTTTCGCAGCATGGAGTCTAATCAAAAGGGTCAGCAAGCAGAACATAGTAGTCACTGGTCAGTATCAGAAAATTCAACACCTTCTGAAACTTTGATTTATTTGTGGAATGCATAATAGCTATGGGGTTTAGATTGGGACTTGGGGATTACATGATAATTCGGTAGTAGTTGGGAAAATGAAAATTCATCAGTTTATTTGGTGACCCGACCAGGTCACTATATTTGTTCATTTCCTTGTTTGTTATCTCTTTTGGTGAAGTGGAACCCGCTACTAGAAGCTTCCATTGTCAGATCAAGAAGCAGTTGTTAACTAGTCTCCTATTCACCTATTCTCGCGTCTAATCTCACCATGAGCACAGTGGAAGTTGATGTGGAAGAGAAATGATGGATCACTAGCTCCTGCATTTGTCAGGCCACATCATGTGGCCAGCGGTTTTGGCCAGCGGTTTTATTCCAAATTGTGGTGGGGTTTTTGCTGTATAGCAAGCGTCAATATTCCTCTTCTTCTTGGTCTGTTAAGTTTAGAAACATCCAATTTGGAATAGTGGTAGAACAGGACGACAAGAAGCATGTGCATTTCAACATTTACAATCATGTTTTGAATACACATTCAATGCAATTGCCACTTGAAATACGAAGAGGAAAGATACTCGGTATTTCAGTTTTCCAATTCTGCAGTTTGCATTAAGGTATAGAACATGGATTCACATGACAAGAATAATACTAGTAGTTTATAATAACCTCATAAACCATGGTGCTCCCAACTTATAAATATCCAAAGGAAGCCCAATCTTTTTAGTCCCACATGATTAAGAAAGCACGACTAATTTTAGGTGACACGTCAGCTAGATCATCATACCTTGAACAGTAACTTCTTCTTGAACATTCTAAAACCATCCAATCAGGCCTTAGAATTAACCCTCTGTTAGATAGGCAGCCTTTTTAATGAATTTTTCAAGTAGTTGAAAGCTTTAGAACATGTAATGTCTTGCATGTGTTCTTCTAGTCAACATGATCATTCTCAACCAACATCAGTTTTGGTACATCAGGGAAACCCCACAAGAATGTAAGAGTTTCCGTGTTTTTAATAACATATCTCTGTGTGGCTGGCGGCTGCTTGATAACCTCCTAAAAAGGAAGGACTACAGAAGCTTTTGTTATTTAACATGAGCATATATATCATAAAACATTAACTCAGGACACGTCTGTTCTAGAGTCTCTTATTTTACATTGCCAAAATAAATTATCTCTACATGACCTTGGATGATACAAAGGAAATCTTTTGCTTGCACCCACTCTTGCCAGGCAGCTAACAAGTTAAGATATAAAATGAAATAGACAGAATTAAGTTCCACATGAATAAGCCAGAGAGATGGCAGTTGTGACTAACCAGTTGTATCTGAGAGAGAATCCAAAATATAAATGGGAAAACTTGTCTATCCAGCCTTCACATGAGAATTCTCAACCAGGTTCAAGTGCTTCTTATTATTCTTTCCGCAGAGTCTCACCGTTTCCATGCAACAAACTGTTTTCATCCAATAAATAAACCATTTTATCACATTCTTAATATTTCTCAACAACTGATATCTTATTTGAATAAGAAATTTCATTGACTCAATTGATTATCATATATAACCTAATAAGACAACCAAATCTTGACAATCTTCTCATGGAAGTACTGTATACAAAGCCAAAATGTGTCCAAAAGAAAAGTCAGAGATTAAAACCTGAGTAACAATAAATTAGGGGTGTTTGTGTTATTAGGAATCTGAATACGATTCATGGGTATATAATACTAAATTGCATGAGATTTCCAAGCTTAGGAATTTTATAATAAACTTTGTTGGAGAGTAATGTCAGAGTTTTAAGGCATTCATCTCTCAAACAGGGTGACAAATGTTAATGGCACTTAGATTCTGACTCAACAAAGGAATAAAAACATTTAGACAACTCAAGCAGACTGAAACAAGTAAAATTCACACAAGTCAATTTTATTATTATACATTATAATAAGACGGCCAACAACAGTATTGTAAAGCAAAAACATGTATAAAAGAGAAGTCGAGAAGCCAGAGATCTAAAAACCCGAAAGACTAAGGTCTAAGGGGCCTCTGTGTTTTCATGAATCTGAATATGATTCATCGTTATATAATGCTAACCTGCATCAGGTTTCAAGCTTAGGAATTTTAGTAACGAAATGTTTTAGTACATCAAGTCAGAGTGTAAGATATTCATATCACAACCAGGGTAAGAATTTACTTGCCCTATAAATCAGAGCCAACAAAGGAATAAGGACACTCAAACAATTCAATCAGCCAGATCCAAACAAGTGAAATTCAGACAAGTCAGATTAGACACCATCAGTGTTTCTTTTAGGCATCCATATCTGACTCGCATGAACCTCACTTGTTTAAATCTAACTTAAGTGGGTTGAGTATGACTTGTTTTAAACAGAAATATTTTCTACCTTTTGGTTGAGTCGGACATTTAAAAAAAAAAAGTATTCAGTCGAAATATTTGAGCCTGAAGGTCTGACTCCATAGCCATAGCCATGAGTTGGTTTTACAAAATTTAAGCTTGAAAATCCTGAACAGAATCACTCAGCAAAATATGCTGGAATCACTATCTTAGAAATATCCACTGATTGTAGTAAAAACCTAGTGGATAAGAAGAGCCTAAAGAAGAATGTAGTAAATTCTAGAGAAGAGCAACCTACAGCTTGGATAGGACCAGATCGTAAAAGATAAGTATCACAATGTTATTAGTAACTAGCTTTTGGGGCTTTATTTCAAATGAGAGCGTTCCTGGCAAGGTTGTACAGAGTAAGTATGATAAGGAACTACTACTAAGTCCTACCTAATCCATTTACAGCCCTTTTTATAAAGAGGCTTTGGAAGACTTTTGTTTTGTCCACCATGTGAATTTTTGTTAGCAATCAACCCACCCAATGATTTAAATAAGTATTATGGCCCATTTTTTATCTTCCTATTTTCAGATCCAAGCTGCTCCTTTTCTTATCAGAAAGAGTTTACTATCTATTTCGTTTAAGGAAGAAAAAAAAAGCCAATGTTCTCCTTGGATAACTTCATTTGTTAATAGAACACTCCTTCCATAACTTCTCCTGATTATATTGAACTTTCTCCGTCGTCTTCCTATCAGAAAAAATTATGGTCTACAATCAATTCTACATCTAACATTCTTTCTTAAGTCCTTAAACACTTACTCGGCAAAATCCAAGCTAACATGGACCAACAGAACTAAGGTATATACAGACAAAAGTTTTTTGCTCTCTCTAATGCAGACATGCAAATATAGATTCTCTAAATATCGATGTTCTTCGAATAAAAGTAGATCATGAGTAATAATCTAACAGGTCATGTATGAATGAAAATTAAAACACTAGGTCTACCTTCTACAGGTTAATTTTGTTGAGATAATCCAGATTCACAGAAGGCTTACCTAAATCAAAGCTTCTTTACAATTTCGTCATTTATTCGATCATAGTATGTCATTCTTTGAATTGAGGTTACAGCGTCTTCAAATTTCTTTTTGTTAAAAGCACTCTCAAAGGACTTGGACCAGACTTCTAGTTTCTCTTGTACCTAGATTAGAAACAGAAAGAGTTACACAATGAAATCGCATACATACAAATTCGGTCAAGAAAGTGAGAAAGACCAAATCTTAAAGGAGCTAAACTGCTAAGATCTTGTAGGGTGCAAGTGATCACAAACCAAGGACATTGGCGTAGACGGAAGTAGAGAAGCAGTGACTAGAAGAAGGGACCACAATAAACTAATTTCCTAGCAGGTCCCTCCCAAGAGAATATCATCTTTCAGTAAGTGGTCAATTAATCAAGTCCTACCGGAGAAACAGCCCAAGTGATGCCAGCAGGTTGGGACTTGCATCCAAATTTGGAGGACTATATTCAGTCGTAAAGAGCGGTCATTATCCAAATTATAATTACGAAAAGTGTCCCACGTTACCTGACCCTGTATTTGCTTTAAAGACTGTGAATTAGAGGCCTCGTCTACTGCTTCCCTGATATCCAGGATCTGTAACAAGATTGGCAAATTTAGGCAAGCTTTATATACATTACTTAAATAGTTTAGAAGCCTAAATAGGCTTCAGAATCAAGCT
>JAJJMC010005941.1:2530397-2544775 GCA_023531435.1 Papaver californicum
TAAATTAGACTCCACAAAAGTTACCTCAGCTAGCAATTCAGGATCCGATACTGTTCTTTCTTCATCCACATGTATACCTTCAAGGCCCAACTTTCAGAAACCAAGAGATATGTCAGAATACGTATGTAGGGAAAAGAAATCGTCAAATGGAATGAAAGACAGATATAATATTGAAATACATGATGATCTGCGATATTGTTAATTCTAATGGGGTTTTATGACAAATTCCAAATAATACAGCCTTTGATTGATGAATCAGTGCTCTTAATCACAACCAGCAAGACATATCCCTTAGCCACTTCCTATTAAATGTACTCCACATTTTGTAAAATCAAGGTCCTATCAATCACAATGTCTAAGAGAGAAATAATTTTAAATAAATCCTTACAAGGTAGATTGCCCTAGACAACGGTTTCCTTAGCATACGATAAGCATCAATTACCCGAGAGGACTGTTCAGCAGCAAACTCCTTTTCTTTCTAAAACAAACATACACAAGGATCAATGTGGCTGTATAAATTGTAAAAATAATTGAAATTGTGTAAAAATGGTGAATCAAACCTCAGATTTTGTATGAACCAAATCAGGATGAAGTTTCTTCTGCCAATCTTTATACGTTTTCTCAAGATTGGTATCCTCTATCTCAAACGCTTTCTCCCTGCTATATTACCAATACAATTAGGGCATCTTAATAAACAGTTTCTGTCTACAACACAATCCAAACGAGACATAATCAACATACTTACAATCCGAAAATCTGGAAATAATCCACGGAAGTATGAACCGGTTGAACGCTTTTACAAGAGTCACAGGAGAGGAATGGTTTAGACACAGAAACAACACCACAATTCCAGCATCTCCCAGAATTTTCATCTAATGAACAGAAGTTCTTCCTGTAATTCGCCAGAAAAATATTTCCATAAGAGCTCTTAGAAACCCTAGATTCCCCCGCATGGTACAAGGAACAGGACAAAACCTTAGAAGATTGTAAGTTACGATCCAAATTAGTTGAAAATCGAGAACTTGAACGTAATAGAATTTTAGTGGCAGAGACCCATAGATTTCTTTTCTGCATTTTTTACTTCCTGTTCAATTGTACTGAATCAATTTCATAGCTGTAGACTGTAGTAATACAGTACAATAAATAGAGTTGTTTACTCTATCATCAATTGATTACAACTCGATAGAATCCCAGAGTGAACATAATAATCTGAAAAATCCAATTGGTGTTATCTTTTCCTAGATCTCTTGCATGAGTAATATTGCGTGTTGATATTTCTTTCTTATGATAGCTTTTTCCTAGAGCTCTCATTCTTTATAGATTTTCTGTTCTTCTCTATTTTATCTTCCAAAATTATATTTCTTCTCAGTATATTTTTAATTTATGAATATTTAGATTTCTTTCTCTTATTTTCCATATCTTTATTTTCCTATCTCAAATCTTCTATTCTTATGGATTACTAATCTTTTATTATCTGATCTTCAGTTATCTCCTTCGCCAGCAGTTTTGCGTTTGGAGTTTGCTCCCGAAGCAATTTTGCCAAGAGAGTTCTTGCATTGAGTTGAATCGATCTGCAGTTTCCTTTCCAATTATTTCAGCTGTTTAATTTACTCCTCTATTTTGAGAAACTTTCCTAAATTATGGATTCTCAATATTCGTTGATTGATAATTGCCTTGATAGGCGTTATTCCCTTCAATTAATCAATGTTTTCACTAGGACTGCACAACGGGAGGGCGGGTCGGTTTTAGGGTAAAATCAATTACCAACCCGTCCATGGACGGGTTTTGATAATCAAAACCGTATACCAACCCATCCACATGTGGGTCGGGTTGGTTTCAACCCGCAGCGGGTCGGGTGGGTTCGGTTTTTGAGCGGGTTAACCCGTGCAGACAACAAAAAATAACAAAACAGCCACTAAAAAAAGAAAAAAAAACATGAAAAAAAAAGAAAAAAAAAACAGTATTATAAAATCAAGACAACAACAACAAAAACAAACAATATTACCATGAGTAACTCTCATACAATGAAGTTCAAACTGACATTAAAAAAATACAAAGTCACTTAAGTTAAAATGGAATTCAAAATAGATAGGATCAAAGTTCAAAGCTGCACTCCCGGATATGTATGATTGAGTCACTTAAATCCCCCTCCCTTTATCAATCATAGCTCAAGGATCAAAGATCTCTGTCATGGGACCCAATAACTCCGCAAGAACCGGAAATAAAAGGTATGTCAACAAATATGCAAACGATTGAAGAACAAAAAAGCAGAACATAATTTTTTTCATACCTTCCTCAATGCTAAAGCTATCATCCGGTACATAGACACATAGAAAATCAAGAGCAATGGGCTTTTCCAACCAGCTTTGCGTACAGAGCAATGCCTCAACTGTCCTAGGAAATAAAGAGCTTCTCTATGGACTAAGCACACGCTTTCCTGTACTAAAAGCTGATTCAGACGCAACTGAAGACACGGGTATAGCTAGTATATCCTTCGACCAGGGCATTTGAATCTTGGCTCAAACTCTTGAAGCAAGGCCCTTAAACCTTCTGATTCAACCAATCAAAATAGCAACTCTTCCTTAATTATAAATTCTACTAATCTTCTTTTGCATCTATCATAATTATAAGAGGAAGCAACTAGTTTAGAATTTTCACATGGATTTGGGGGGGGAGGGGAGGGGGGGGAACATGAGACTTTTCTGTTCCTTCTTCCTATCAGGATTCTTAGAACATCTTTTTGCATGACCCCTCAAGCTAGAAGTCCAATTCTTAGCCGGTGCAGAGAACTTATTTTTACAATGATTACATTGTGCAGTCTTAGGATCAAGCCTTGTAAAGTCCTTCACCCATACACCAGAAAAGGATCTCGACTTCTTGTTTTCTGCATTTGCAACTGGGGCTACATCTTCGGAACTAGTTTGACATGTAATTTGATTTTCAGGTGCCCCACTAGTAGATTCATTTTGACTTTCAGGTATAGATGCAGGTGTACTTGACATTTTGCTGGTTATAGATAGAGATTGAGTTGATGAATCACCCATTAAGCCTCCTAAGAAACAACAAAAAACACCAAACAGGCAAACAACGTCAAAATACAATAACACTTCAAGAATTAATGTAAAAAACAAATCAATCATCATTTCATCATTATTTCGCTTCAAGGTCTAAATACGAAGTATAATTTTCAGTTTTAAGCGATATGGGACATAAAAAACAACATGTCTCATAAACACCTAAAGCAAGCATATCAACATACGATATTGCGGACAAGAACAATCAACGTTTCCACTGATAGCACATTCCACACTTCTTAAAAAACAACTAATATAACATGTGAAAACCTTTCCCGATCAGGATTCTCCTAATATAGCACCGATTGCACTTTTTAAATTATTAGGTTTTTTTTTTTTTGGTTTTGAATAAGGACAATTGGACAAAGGACTGAGGTGGTAGTGAGGTGTGACATCATGAAGATTGTATTTGTAATCCGAGTCATGGGAATATATTAACGGTATATATGAGATTGTTGATTTGACGGTGATGATCGATTTGTTCTCGGCATTTCTATTCCTCTTCGGATCTGATCAAGTTTTGGCCATTATAAAGCCTATATTAACAAGAAAATTGTGATAAAACCCTGGTTCTTCATTCTAAACCGATACAAGAGAAATTTTTGTTATATGATTGAAGTTGATAATCAAAAAATTGGAATGATTAACTAACTACTTCCATCATCAATTTGAAGAACAACATAAAAAACCTCAAATTCTAGAATTCTAGAATCCTAGAAATGAAACCCAGAAATCCTAATTGATCAATTTGGACAATTTGAATTGATAATCAACGAAATACAACAAACCCATGTTTTCAAATCGATTGAATTGAAGATTCCAAATGAGATATGTTTACTGTTGTAGTTCACTAGTTCTTGATGGAGATTTTATGTTGTTGATAAACGAAGGAATGGCAGAGAAGGGCAATAGGTTCCAGTGTAAATTGAATGGGTAGTCTGTTGGAGCAATGGGTTTGGATTGTGAAAAGAGAAGATGAAGCTAATGATGGGTTTTAGTTGAGAAGAATACAGAGATGAAGGTCATGAAGATGTGGGTGTTGACGCTGTTAGTATGGGTTTTTTCAGAGTTGAGTTGAGAAGGTGAATGTTGTTGAGTTGAGTTGTGGATTCGAGTGGGAATAGAAGATTGTTGGCCTGATAATGATGTTGCCGTGAACTGAAATTGGTGGATTGATGAATGTTGAATGGTTTGATTAATATGGGTTTGTCTTGAATTGGTGATTATTGCAGGGAAAGAGTTGTGAGAAGCTAAAAGTCTTACCTGTTAGAGATTGATTCATTACTTGTTAGTGAAGTAAAAGATTGATTCATTAGAATCATTACCTGGATGATGACTGATGAGATGGCCGATGGCATGGAACCAGAGGATGAGAGGAAGGCGGAGCTGCGAATGGAAAAAAGTTGAGAAGAAGTGAAGAACGAAGTAGGGCTGCTGTTGCCTGTTAGAGATTAGGTCATTTCATTAGTTTTTATGGATGGTCAAGATTAATCTCATCAACGGTCAAAATTTAACGGTTTAAACGGGCGGGGGCGGGCGGGTTCTACACTAAACCCGTAAACCGACCCGTGGTGACAAGGTTTTGAGTTTTCAAAACCGTATACCAACCCGTAGCGGCCGGGTTCGGTTTTAAAATCCGTGGTTTTAGCGGGTGCGGTTTTTCGGGTCGGTTCCTGTGCAGTCCTAGTTTTCACCTACATAATAATTGCCCTGCATCTATTTCAATTCATATTACCTTCCAACATTCAAGTCTACCATCAAAATATCATCCTAAACATGAATACTTCCGGTATGAGAAACCCATCACCCCTCAAATCCCCGTCCACTATTGAAAAACTCATTAGCCAAATGAATAAATCTTCTTTGATTACTCGTCCTAATATTCCTAAAAGGAGAACTTCATTTACCAATGTTCTTAGAGAAAAGTCTGATCAATGGAACTATGCCTTCTTAGGCAGAGTTCTATGCACCTCAAGTCGTTCTTATTCGTATTGTTGAAGACGAGCTAAGGAAGCAATGGAAAAAGAAATTATCTCAACTAAAGATGGTAACACACAGCTCATTTATCATCAGATGCAATTCCAAAACGAACTATGATGATATAGTGGAGAATGAACCATGGACAATAGATGGCCATCTGCTGTTCCTAGAGAAATTTGATCCTTCTGACCCCAAAGTTCGTCAAAAATTCTGGATTCGTCTATATAATCTAGATGTCACTTTTCTAGATGATAGAGTGATCAAGGAGATAGTTCAACCATTAGGTGTCTTTAAAGATATGATACCAGAAAATGGAAATCCTGAAAAAGGCAAAGTGGTAAAAGTACAAATATAAATGGATATTTCAGCTCCTCTTGTTTGTGGCTTCTGGAAAACCAACCTAACTGGTGAAGAGATATGGATCGAGTTTTATTATGAAAAGCAACCTAAACACTTGTGCAAAAAATGTTTCATCATAGACCATAAAGAGATTCATTGCAGATATGTTGAAGAAGATTTATTGATGGAACAATTCGGCTTCATCCCTCCTGAAGATCAATGCAAAGATTTTATAAGTGCCACAAGAAACAGGATGTTCATCAAAGGAGTACGCTTTAGTCTCGATCACTTGAGAATATCATATTTGGAAAAATTGAAGAAGAATAGCAGGAATCTGTCAGATGTTAATGAAACGGGCCAATTTCATATCGGGTCCGGGTTTAGTGTATCCAACACTAATGAGAAAATAGCTAGAACCAATGGGTCATCTAATAATACTTAGCCCATATCCATAGCCATAACTCTCAATAAAGCCATCAATCGAACTTCAACTCAATCCCTAATCCCCTTTTCTCAAACATCTCAGAAGATGAGGCTGAAGGAAACCATTCACAAGATGGAGTAAAAATCAACCATCCAAAAGATGTCCAGGACATCTTTGATAATGAAAAAGGAAAGGAAACTACAATTATTAACTTCAATCTCCAAATCGAGCAAACTCTCCAAACTTTTGTTGCTGATGGTGATGCTTGTACTGATCAGGTAATCTCCTATATACATCTTATTTTTCTTTTTTACTATAATCATAATCTTGTTACAAATAAATCAGGAATAAGCCTTTTTCAGTTTTGTTTCAATATTGATTTTGTGACTTATATCTGCAAAAGTTCTTTCCATCTTATTTGTCATCTTTTTATTGTGAAACCTTGCTGTAATCCTTTTTGTTTTCATATTGTAACACATCTTAGTAATAGGAAAATGAAAATCATTAGTTGGAATTGCAATGAGTTTGCCAATAAAACCACTAGAGACCATATCAAAAATTTAGACCATTTACATAACCCTGACATAATTTTTATTTCTGAAACAAAAATTGATTCATACAAGATTCTTAACTATGTTAGGCACCTAAATTTTCCTAATAATCACTATGTTCCCTTTGTTGTCTTAGTATTTTTATGGAAAGATGGCTTTAATCTTGATATTGTTGCTTATGATAAAAACATGATTCATTGCTTGATTACTAGTGACCCAGCTAAGCCACAATGAATCTTAACATGCATGTATGGTACCCCATACCCTAATCTTAGGCTTGATTAATTGAGTTTCTTTAAAAACTTAGGTGTTGATAATCATGATCTTCCATGGGTTGTTTCAGGCGACTTAAACATCACTCTTAATTTAGAAGATAAAAACTCTAATATAGCCAGTTTTTCAATGTCCCCTAGCATTGTGCAACTCATTAATGATGCAAAATTGCAAGACTTGGGTTTTTGATAGAGGGAGGTTTATGGAAAATAAATCTATTATTTTTTATTATTAGTTTATATTTTATTAATGCTATTTTTAGTAGAAAAATAATTAATTTTCGGATTTATTATTTAGGGTAATTTTAGAAGAGTTTAGAAGTTTATTTTAAGAATTTTAATAAGTTAGGAAAGTTGCTTAAAGGTAGTAGATACCTTGGGAAACAAGTTTATAGGTTTCTGATAAGTTTAGGGTTTGTTTAGTAGGAGTTATCTATATAAGGAGCTCCAAAAACGAAAATTAGAGGAGTTTTTTATCAATTAAAATTATTTTATTTTTATTAAACTTGTTGAGTTTATTGATTTTGATTTTTATTCATAGTTGGGTTTACCCCGAAGTCTGAATACTAATCTCATATCTATAGTCGTTATTCATAGTGAATTAACGAAGTCTAGATAACCCCGTAGATTTTAGGATATCTCTTTGAAGATCAACTAATTTCTATTGAATTCTACCCATTCAATCGGTTACTTTTCAACAATTATATTCCACTACGATTTATTATCATCTTTACACGCTTTTGATCTGCATCAGTTTTCATGGTAACCAATTCACTTGGGCAAGCAATAAACATGGAACATGAAAGATTAAATCAAGATTGGACAGAGCTTTAGTCAGCGCTCAGTGGCTACTTCAATTTCCAGACTCTCATTTACTTCACCTCCCTCGACTTGGTTCTGATCACTGCCCAATACTTCTCAACCTTTCATCTCAACATACTTCTAACATAAAATCATGAATTTTTTTGAATACTACCCCATAGATTCTACATGTGAAGAACAAATCAGCTCGGCTTGGGACTATAACGTCAGAGGGTCTGCCGCTTATAATTAGAGTCTAAACTGAATAATGCTAGAAGAACCATTTCTAAATGGAACATATAGACTTTTGGTAACATCCAAGATAAGTTAGTTCATGTCCACCAAGAAATGACAGCTCTTAAGAATGCTAGTACAGATGGTAGTAATACTGACAATGTAATTGTTGTGGAAGAAAAAATAGAGGAATGAAAGCATAGAAAAGGACAATATTGGAGGCAAAAATCATGTGGTAATAATATACTGGAGGTTGACAATAACTCTAAGCATTTCCATATGATGGCAAACTATAGAAGAACTAGAAATATAATAGAGTCCCTCAAGAATCCTCAATGGCAGTGGTGTAGTGGTAGGAAAGACATGGAAGAGCTTCTTAACGATCAGTTTATGGAAGTAAATACTACAACAAATCCAGAAATAGATGAAGATCTCATAAACCTGATCCCAACTGTCATTTTAAGTGAAGACAATGCTTTTCTCACTAAAGTCCCAGATATAGAGGAAATAAACAATGTTTTAAAGTCCATGAAACCATGGAATCTCCAGGCAATAATGGCTTTTCTCCAAGATTCTTTCAATCGCAATGGTAGACAATCAAAGAGGATGTCACAACTATGATCCAGAGATTTTTCATCACCAAGAACATTCCAAGAAGCATCAACAAAATAAAGCTCAGCCTTATTCCTAAAATCAAACTGCCTCAACAACCTGCATATTACAGGCCTATTGCTCTGTGTAACACAACCTACAAACTCATCTCCAAGATTCTTGAAACAAGAATGAAGAAGTTTCTGGACAGGATTATATCTCCAATGCATTCTGCTTATGTTGCAGGAAGACAAATTTCGGATAATATGACTCTTACGCAGGAAATATACATTGTATGAAGAAGAAGAAGAAGAAGAAGAAGAAGAAGAAGAAGAAGGGAAAAAGGGTTACATGGTTGTAAAATTGGACCTGTCAAAAGCTTTTGACAGGGTAGAGTGGTGTTTCCTAGAAAGAGTAATGAAATAGATTGGTTCTGATGAAGATTGGTGCAGGTTGGTGTACCAATGTATTAGTACCATAAAAATTCAAATTCAGCTAAATGGCGCTCCATGTTCTTCATTCAAGCCATCAAGGGGATCCACTGTCCCCTTACCTCTTCCTTCTTACTATGGAAGTTTTTACCAGAGCTTTAGCTTTTTCAAAACATAACAAGAAGATCCAAGGGATAAAGATTGCTAAATATGCACCTCAAGTAACTCACTTATTATTTGCGGATGACTGTTTTCTTTTCACCAAAGCAAACATCAACAATGCAAACAACTTACTTGATGTCATTAATGCTTTCATGAAAAGTTTCGGACAACAAGTGAATTTCCAGAAATCTTTGATATACTTCTCAAAGAATCTGCACCTAAGACATTGTAGACTGCTTACAAGAAGACTAAAGGTCAAGAAGATGGATATTGATGAGAAATACCTGGGACTCCCTCTTATTTTTAATAGAAAGAAGACAATCTCATTTTCTAGTTTGATTCATAATATGAAAAATAGACTTTCTAAATGGAGGGTAAATTCACCAATCAAACTGGCAGAAAAACACTAGTAAAAATAGCCCTTAATCCGATGCTGCTACATCAAATGTTTATTTTTAAGTTACCATATTCTACCATTGAAGACATGAACAAGATACAAAGGCAATTTTTCTGGAACAAGGAAAAAGGAGTTTGCATTAGTTTTTGAATGAAACTCTGCAAAAGAAAACAGGCATGTGGACTCGGGTTCAGAGATCTTGAATGCTTCAACAATGCAATGCTTTGTAAGATGGCTTGGAGGTTATGCAATAGCTCTGACCAGTTATGGGACAGATCTCTCAAGGCCAAGTATTACCCTAACAACTATTTTCTACATGCTGAAGATAAAAAAGAATGCAACTTGGTGCTTAAAGAGCCTTCAAAGAAATGTCGATTTCATAAAACAGTTTAATTTTTGGCAGCTAGACAATGTGAGAAAATATCCATATGAAAAGATAAATGGATCCCAGATCTAGACTCTCCTCCAAATCCAAGACAATAATCTACTAAAGAAGCTGAGAACTATTCATTTGTCTCTCAGCTAATTGACAATGTACAAGAAACTTGGAATACTGACCTTGTGTACTTCCTATTTGACAGAGATATTGCATATATGACTACAAGAATTAGAATCCCAAGACTCTTAGATGATAGGTTGATTTGGACTCTGACCAACAATGGTGTCTTCACAGTAAAATCAACGTATCATAAATTGGTTAAAATCAAGACAACCAATCATACTGCTAGTCCCATTGATGAAAAAGTTTGGAAGAAGACGTGGAATATTCCTACCATGCCAATGATCAAACATTTTATTTGGAAATGTCTGTCGGACAGCGTACCTTCAAGTGAAAGAGTTAGAAGACATGTGGACGGAGAAATTTTTGTTTGTGCTTTCTAAAAGAACCATTTGGAAACTACAAAGCATATACTCATGGATTGTACTTTCGCTAAAGCTATCTTAACCTCTATCCTGGGCAGCAAAAGTTCAATACATGGACATACTACTGTTCAATCCTAGGTTGCAAGTTGGTTTGTGGATACTGCCTCAAATGTTTTCATGAATGAGTCATGGGTGTTACATACCTCTTGCGTTCTTTGGGAGATCCGAAAAGAACGATGCAGGGCAGTTTTTGAAAATACTACACCAAACCCCATCAGTACTATTAAGAGAATTCAAAGTCTTTATATTATTATTATTAAGAATAATAATAATGGTGCTAAAAGGGGTGTTGGTACAATCAACTCTAGCAATACATCTGATCCTAATAGATGCTGGCAACCTCCTCTATCCCCATATTTAGCTATTAATTGTGATACTTCATTTAAAAAAGAATTCAATGACAGTGGGACTGGATTAATAATTCAAACTTTTGCAGGTACCTATCATTCATCAAAAAGCTTCTACAAACATGGACATTTAAATGCAGAAGAGGTGGAGTGTGACGCTGTATTGGAGGCGATATGTTGGGCAAAGAAGTTGAATATACATCACTTAAAGTTGCAAATAAATTCAAAGAATGTCGCGGCTGCTGTCAATGGAATATTCACATGTCTGTCATGGAGAAACCAAAAAATTATTAAAGACTGTAAACATTATCTAAATAATTTTAATAGTTGGATTTGCTAGCATACTAGTAGGGAAAATAATAAGCCAGCTGATATATTAGTTAAACATGCTAAAACATTTAAATTTTCTAGCGAATGGTCTAATACAGTTCTTGTTTTTATCTCTGATCTCGAAAGCTGAGAAATGGTTTCTGTAAACTTCTTAAGATTAATATATCTTTCTTTGAATAAAAAAACATAATGCTACGGGCCTACTTGGGTGCTCTTAGTAATTTGTTCCTAGGCAGCACTACTCTACTCTCTGTCTCTTTCTGTAGAGTTAATAGGAAAGATTGATAGGACAGGGGCCATTTTGGTTGCCCGAAGAACTTTTAGCTCCCTTTTTGCAGCTTTTTGAAGTTTTTTGCAGCTTTTCGTTAACTTCAAACTCTGGTTTTCTTCATTCTCACTGTTTAGGGTTTTGTGTTCATTGGTGATTTTTGATGCTCCTTATTTCACAGTTTTATGGTGCATTGAGGAACTTAGAGAAGGATTAATTAGCCATAGATGCAGAGTACTCTAAGATACTTTCACAGGTTCTTCTTTTTCTTTTACATCTATCGTTTATTTGCTGTTTAGGGTTTATACCTTCTCAAATTACGTCTTCCATTATTTTTATTTGTCTGTTTGTCTATGTTGTTTAATTTAGAGGGTCTTTTGCTTGTTAGGTTAAGAAGCCTGAGCAGAATTTAGATTTCAAATTAAAAAAAACATACTCCAAAACTATCTGTTAGATTTTGATGAGATGAATTGAAGCAACTATTTATAATACATTCATCAGTAATTGCTAGGAACTTTAGTGATCGAAACCACCTGCAATCCGGCTGTTTATCAACTGGAAGTGTGTTTCCTTGTTTGAGAATTTCTTGTTATGGCAACTGAGAGAGCCTGTAAGTTTGTTTTGATGCTCTCTTGAGTTCAGTAAAAATTGCAAGTGTTTGGCATGTATCATGACATTTGCAACCCATGTTTATACAATTATGAATAAAAGAGCTATCACATAACAAATACGTTGCTCCCCTAATCCAGCAGTATAATTAGAGTACAAACCTGTGCAGTCAATAAGTAAAACTTACTTCTCTAGGGTTTTGGATTGGATTTTAGAATTCCAATGATTTAGCTATATGAATATTTTTTCATAGTTTCTTAACTGGTGGAAGCTATCATTAAATCTTGTAAATTTTCGTAGTTTATTGTGGATATCGAATTACAGTAAAAACTCGATTGCTGGATCATTTGTAGAAAAGGTACGCAGTATTCCATCTAAGGATACTACGCATCCGACAGTCGACTGCATCTTTGCGACCCTTGCACATCTTATAGATGTTTTACATTAGTTTGTCGACTCTTAGAACATAGAAGATAGTCACAGCCCATGCTCAAAGCAGAACAAGGTTAACTAGAGGGTGGAGTAAGATGAACTAGGTTAACTTGGGGGTGGAGTCAGATGAAATGACCCGATGGTGGAATTTAGTCAATTATTAGTTTGTGATATTCTGTTTTCTTCGCTCGATTAAGGTGTCAGGGTTGTCTCTATTCAACCTTACAAAGGAATTGAACAGATTAAGTGAATAAATTAAAAAGAGGAGGAACAAATTAAGCAGAAGAGGAACAACAGAACAAAAAACAACCATTTCTGGGCATGGGTTCACTTTTGTATTTCTAGAAGGAAGTTGATACAGGCTTAGGCTCAAACTCAGATTGTTTCTCATGTAGGGCTTCTTACTGTTTGTTTCAGCCGACAATAATATTTTGCAAACTAGATAGAGATAAGTATCAAATGTCAGTGATTATAGTATAGTTACTAATTAGGTGTACAGGGTCCTCTGTAGTTTCAATCGAGGCTTGCGGTGAAGTGTACGCAAGAATACCTCCACTTCTTTTTCTGACCTGATTTCTCTCTTCCGTGATTAGGACTACCTTCATGAGTGGCGTTCACCTTGACACCAACTTTTTCATTATCCTGTGAAGGTTTTAGAGCTTCATTTTCATTGTATGTTAGGGGAACATTATTTCCTAAAGGTGATGCTGGAGCTGTGCGGTTACTTTTCAGTTCTCTTGATGTGTAAGTTGGTTTTGATCTGCATGCAAGTAATTAGGGAAGTTAAAAAATAAGAGAATGAATAGTACTTAGGTTTTGGTAGTGTATACATATGGTCAACATAAGTGTAGAAGGGTTCCCTGAGTTGTTTTACGGTTTCTATGAACAGTTTGTAAAATCTATTAAAAATAAAGTAAATATAACACACCAACTTAATTAGTTGATATGGTTACCTTGAATTATGAGCATCACAATCGTTATTAGCTTCCTCCATACCCTTACTTATGTCGTCCATTTCTTGTTTATCATTTGTCGAAGAAGTCAATCCTACCTTTGCATTGACTGGTTCTGAGTTTCCATGCTCTCGATTAACACATTCAACATCATAGCTACTTTGCTCTCTAAATTCACCTTTTTGAACCATGCCCATGAGATTGTCCAACATCCCCAGAGCTTCTTGCACCTGCAGACTTATGGAAATCTTCTTTTCGCTGCCACCATTATCATTGTATTGTTCAACAGCTTGGGTTGTTGTATGGTGATGCATCACTTCTTCATTTCCCTTCAAGTCTGACTGATCTAGTTCAGTGTCTACTTTTCCCTCTCCATCTAAGCCTGATTGATCTGGCACAGTTGCATCTTCTTTTTTCACTTTTGAATAGGGTTCATTTTGTTGCTCTTCATCCTCTTTCAAGCCTGACTGAACTGGCTCAAGTGCATCTTCTTCAATTTCAATTGAATCTGGTTCAACCTTTTCTTCTTCAATTTCATGTAGTTCTGAGAGGGCCAGTGTAGATTTTCCATTTTTATTATCGGAAGTGTTCTTCAACTTTTTGCCCGAATATAAACCTTCACGTATTCGAACATATAATGGATCCTTTAAGGCCTCATCAAAATCTTTGTCCCCTTTGGTCACAGAGGCAACTGTCTGAAATATCAAGTTTTATGTAGATATAAGTCATAGCCTGCCATACTAGCTGAAAATAGTTAAACAGACATAAACAAAACTTAATTGTTCTTAGTTGGGTATATTGTTAGCATCTATTTGGCAGTTCCAGTCTTTTCGTCCTTATACTGGTCCTTGGAACAGATTGAACAAAAGACTGGATAACGATCAAGCGTCTGTCAGTCACTAGGCGGAATTCAGACCCGATTTTGTCCTCTATTAAAAAAAGATGCAAAATCAGGTGGCTGTTGAATTACTTCTAATTTAGATGCTAATTAACAACTTACCTCTTTGGATTAAATGGAGATAAATGGAATGTTGGTGTGAAAAATGAAACCTTTTGATAGAGCTTGCAAGAACCGCCAAGAAGTTGCCTTGCAATGAAATTTATAAGCCACGCAGGAGCAAAATCTAGCTTTAAATCCATTTTCACTATTGTCCTAACGATTTCTCCAACAAAACAACCAGTCATTATTTTGCAATCAGAATGCTAATATATTGCTGAGAAATTTTGTATTTGGGTCGTAAGTTTTCGTATGATAGAGT
>JAJJMC010005941.1:2559494-2582509 GCA_023531435.1 Papaver californicum
TTCGAATTCCAATTTGGGGCTACTTATGATAATCGGTAGTTTAAGAAATTCTTAAACTACCGATTATGCTTGTACAAAATGTTGAAATTTTTTAAAAAAATTCGAATTCCAATTTGGGGCTACTTATTATAATCGGTAGTTTAAGAATTTCTTAAACTACCGATTATGCTTGTACAAAATGTTGATTTTTTTTTAAAAAAATCGAATTCCAATTTGGGGCTACTTATGATAATCGGTAGTTTAAGAATTTCTTAAACTACCGATTGTAATTGTACAAAATTTTTAAATTTTACCAAAAAATTCGATTTCCAATTCGGGGCTACTTATCATAATCGGTAATTTAAGAAATTCTTAAAATACCGATTGTAATTGTACAAAATGTTGAAATTTTACAAAAAATTTCGATTTCCAATTTGGGGATAATTATCATAATCGGTAGTTTAAGAAATTCTTAAACTACCGATTGTAATTGTACAAAATGTTGAAATTTTACAAAAAAGATCGATTTCCAATTTGGGGCTACTTATGATAATCGGTAGTTTAAGAAATTCTTAAACTACCGATTGTAATTGTACAAAATGTTGAATTTTTTTTAAAAAATTCGATTTCCAATTTGGGGCTACTTATGATAATCGGTAGTTTAAGAATTTCTTAAACTACCGATTGTGCTTGTACAAAATGTTGAAATTTTTTTAAAAAAATTCGAATTCCAATTTGGGGCTACTTATGATAATCGGTAGTTTAAGAATTTTTCTTAAACTACCGATTATGCTTGTACAAAATGTTGAAATTTTTTTAAAAAATTCGAATTCCAATTTGGGGCTACTTATGATAATCGGTAGTTTAAGAATTTCTTAAACTACCGATTGTGCTTGTACAAAATGTTGATTTTTTTTTTAAATTTCGATTTTCAATTTGGGGATACTTATTAGAATCGGTAGGTAATGGTGATCCCAAAACCTTTGATTGTTAATATTAGTTCGAACTTAGTGTACATATTTTCTGTACACTCTTGTTACACCATCCCTCAACAACTTTTTTTTTTGAAAAAAAGAGTCGTTAAGACTCTAATCTATATAAGGAGGGTGACTTATTCTCATTTATAAACCTCCAATAAATTTTAACTCTCCAACATCGAAGAAATAACCGTATAGATTAATGGCTCAACCGTTCACGGTAGAGGAAGATTTATCGTTATGTAGGCGCTATGTGCAATTCTATCCGAAGCGAGGAGAAGAACGTATGCAAAATGGTGTAATGAGTATGAGTTATTTGGATAGTGTAATCGAACATTTTTGTGTTTACACCGGGAACCCCAATAACCGTAATAAAGCTGATATTTTTTGTCGATTTCATTCTATAGGCAGAGAAGATCCATTTGTGAATTTAACTTATCTTGTCAATCGATATCGTTTGATGGGTGAAACTAATGATGAAGTTATAGCGAGATCTCTCGAGGAATGGCAACGATGGAAACGATCAAATTACCGTTACGAAGCTCATTTCAACATCATTAAGGTGATTGACAGATTCAACCCGTTTAAGGTTCGTCAACGCTGTTAAAGCAGAAAGGAATTTTCCAAGACAGTGTTAAAATAATTATTAATATAATAATAGTGTAAAAAATATGTAGTAAGTTTATTTGAATAAGTTTTTCTTCGGATGTTGAAATAGTATTACGAAGTTAGATGTTAAGTAAAATCGGCATAATCGGTAGACAATAATGTTCCTAAACCACCGATTACGTAAAATCGGTAGTTATTAAATTCCCGTGCTAACGATTATCCTCAATCAGTAGTTTTTTATGTTCACTAACTTCCGATTGTTAATATTAGTTCAAACTTAGTGTACGTACTTTATGTACTCTCTTGTTACACCAGGCCTCAACGGTTTTTTTTTTTTTTTGAAAAAAAGAGCCGTTAGACTCTAATCTATATAAGGAGGGTGACCTCTTCTCATTTATGCACCTCCAATACATTTTAACTCTCCAACTTCGAAGAAATAACCGTATAGATTAATGGCTCAACCTATTCTCAACTAAAACAACCTCCTTTTCCATTTCCTTTCCTCTACCTTTTCTTCTACTCCCTTTACTCTCATTCTCCATTGAAAATGTCTCCAAAATCTTTACCTAAACAATCAAAGAAGAGAAAGGAAAAGATGGTGATAGAGGAGTTCAAAACCATTGAAATCAATTCGTCTACCGATTCTGAGGCAGATATCTATGTTTTTGATCCTCGACTCTTTATCAGGGAGAAAGACTTCTCCGGTATAAACCCATACTACAATGAAGCTGGAGAGTACATAGGTCCACTTCAGGCTGATCCTAAAGGGAACGAGAAGAAGAAGAAGCAGGTTGAAACTAGGACCAAGTCGAGAGTAAAAAGGAGTGAAAGAATTTCATGAGAATTTCTATGATGTGTTTTGTTTCGTTTTGTTCGGATGTTTTTAGTTTTTTTGAACAAGTTTAATGAACAATATGTAGTAAGTTTATTTGAACAAGTTTTTCTTCGGATGTTGAAATAGTATTACGAAGTTATATGTCAAGTAAAATCGGCATATTCGGTAGATAACTATGTTTCTAAACTACCAATTACATACAATCGGTAGTTATTAAATTCCCGTGCTACCAATTATCCAAAATCGGTATTTATTTATGTTCACTAACTACTGATTATGGCAAGAAAAGTCCTGGACAAAGAAACAAGTATAATCGGTAGGTTAAGTTGATCATTAAACTACCGATACAAAGTTTAAAATTTTAAAGTTTAGTTCAATTCTGGCTACAATCGGTAGATATAAATTTTCAATTACTACCGATTTTGAAAGATGAAGAGTTAGAAATTTTGGAAGGTTTTGAGAAATTCAATTTGGGGCGACACCTATAATTGGTAGTTTAAGTACTCCATTAAACTACCGATTGTACAATTGGTAGGAACAAAAATCACGAGCCTACCGATTGTACAAAACTATAACTCGAAAAATCAATCTAAAACACTCTCGAATTCTCTTCCAAAACTAACTCAAATAATTTTCTAACACTAACTATAACCAAATTAATTAACGAATTAATCAAAATTAACACTAATTAAGCAATAATAGATTAACCATTATAGAAAATATATGGATAAGGGATGTATTGAGATTACTTCAAAATGATCTTATTTTGTTTTATTAGTCGCCCCTAATTAGTTTTTGGTCGCTCTCAAATTCGCCAAGTAATATAAAGCTAAAATTTTACATTGTTAAAGTGGTAAATGTGTTCATTTTGCATGCTTTTCAAACCTTGATTCTTGCGAGTTTTCCTACAGATAAAGAAGTCTGGTAAACTCACCGAGAAAGTAGGTTTATCTGTGGACAATTTCTTCATTACAGTGCCGCCAACAAAATCCATTCGAACAATATCCTTTGCTTCTGGTACCCCTTCGTTGCTGAATCCATGAGTTTCTTTGGTAACTTTATCTATGTCGGGCACCTGAAATTGAAGTTCCCAACCAAATCTCATTTACATCATGTATGACTTTTAGGATGCATGCTTAACTCATCAGCAAACCGTGAAGGATACATTGCAGATTGGATCAAAACCAAGAATCAGTTGTTGAATCTTGAGTTTAAGGTAGATGGCGTTCAGCTTAAATTTTATTGATTTAAGTTCTTGCACTTTCTCTTGTTCTTGTTTTCTTTGATGTTAACTCGAATTTTAATGTGGCCAAGCTCATGTTGGGTTTAAGATATATGGAAAATTACAGGAAAAACAAGGGAAAGTATGTTTGTCTGTTTAAGAGTAGTACTTACACTGTTTAGGAGTCCAATGATCAGATCACCTTCAAGTATTCAATTTCCAAATAGTGAACTATAACTTCTCTAGCTGATAATGGCCATGTAACCTTCATCCTTTTTTTACAAGCATTGAGTAGCAAAATCAACATTTTCGGATGAAAATTCAATTAAATTTGTATATATATTCTTGTTATTAAGACGAACCTGACGAGGGAAAGATGTTCTCCAATTCGAATCTTTTGCAACGCTCTAGTTTCCATGATTCTGAATGTTGGAACTGTGACTTTAGGCCACCTGCATGTTTTAGGGGATTGTATAATTTCCAAATGAAAACAAATTATATTGAGTTGTGTTCGGAAACATACGACATTTGACAAACATGGTTTCTATAAATCTAAATGTGTTTTTTTCTGACGATAGCAGTTACTAAAAGTGAATACATGACCTCTATTTCGTAAAACAAGACGTGAATGACTCTGACATTCAGGTTTGGATTGATTTTAGGTAATGAAGAGGTGCACATTTATGTATCTTACCATTTCTCATAGAGAGCTGCCTCCCATGCAGCACATAAACCTACAAAGACATAAGCTAGATCACTATCCATGAACTAAAGAGTGATATGCTGAAATTATGTGGTAAATTTTTGACTTACAGACATCCATAGGTGCATCTACATATCCTTCCGCAAGTAATGTATGAAAGGGAGATCCTTTGGGTCCTCCTCCGCACATGATCCGATAGTCATCATTATCTTCCTTAACCTTCCAACCCCCAGGCTTATTATGATGATCTCCCGAAGCACTACTGAGTTGGTCAAGAAAGTTGATTACTTGTTTAGATCTCCTTTTAATCACGTATTCATTGTTGCCATCTGTATAGGAAAAATCATTACCCAGTTAATTAGATAATTTGTTAAGATTCACTAATGGATTGAAAAGATCTTTTTACACTTTATTAATGATGTTGAATGCATTTATATATCAGATACATTTTGTACACCCATGTGATGTCCATGTGATGCCCATGTGATCATCTGACATGGTATGTTAGTGACAGCTAAGGTATGACATGTGTGTTGGTTATCTAATATCCCCCCTCAAGCTCATGGGTGTTATAGCAAGCTTGAGCTTGTTCCTTAATGTGAGATATCTTACTGCTGGTAATGGCTTTGTCAAAATGTCTGCTGTTTGGTTTTCTGTGCTAACATACGGTATGCTCAATTGTTGTTCCTGTACTAACTCACAAACGAAGTGATAATCTATATGAATATACTTCATTCGGGAAGGCTGTATCGGATTGGAGGATAAGCTAATAGCACTCATGTTGTCGCATCCCACTGTTGGTAACCCTTTGATTGAATAGTGTAAGTCCTTTAGAATGAAGAAGAGCCATACCATTTCTGCCGATGTTTGCGCCAATGTCCTGTACACAGCCTCTGTGCTTGAGCGAGCAACCGTAGGTTGCTTCCGAGAGGACCAAGAAACAATGTTTGATCCCAGATAGATGCAAAATCCTCCCGTTGATCTCCGATCATCGATTGATCCTGCCCAGTCAGAGTCTGAGAACCCTGTTAGAGTGTTTGTTGCCTTTGTGAATTTTAATCCATGATACACAGTTCCTTTGAGATAACGGAGTATTCGCTTTGCCGCCTCCATGTGAGTTGATCGTGGCTGATTCATGAATTGACAGACTACGTTTACAGCATAGGATACATCAGGACGAGTCCATGTTACATATTGTAAAGCACCTACCAAAGATCTGTAGGTAGTTGGATCTTCCAGCAGCTGGCCATCTTTCTTGCTTAGTTTTGCTGAGGCTGCCATTGGAGTTTGGCAAGGTTTACAACCTTCCATTTTGTGCTTTAGCAATAAGTCTGTTATGTATTTGGCTTGCCCAAGAAAGATTGATCCATCTGTATGTTGTACTTCCAAACCCAGGAAGTAATGTAGTTTTCCAAAATCTTTGATTGGAAATTATTGTTGTAACTCTTGTATTACCTTATTCAGATGAATCTCAGATCCTCCTGTTAGTACCATGTCATCAACATAGACTAGTGCTACAGTAATTGTTGAGCCCATCTTATAAACAAACAGGCTTGTGTCAGCCTTTGATTGTATAAATTCTAGTTGGGTCAGACTTGCTCTTAGCCTATCATACCATGCCCTGGGAGCTTGCTTCAGCCCATATAGTGCTTTATGTAACATACAAACTGCATTGGGCCTGTTGGTATCTATGTATCCTGGTGGTTGGGCCATGTATACCTTCTCTTTGAGTTCACCATGTAGGAAAGCATTTGAAACATCTTATTGATGTATTTTCCAATCTAATTGGTTTGCAATAGAAATTACTACCCTTATTGTAGTTGGTTTTGCAACAGGATTGAATGTCTCCTCATAGTCCAGGCCTGGTTGTTGGTGATAACCCTTTGCCACTATCCGAGCCTTGTGTCTTGCTATTGATCCATCAGAATTATACTTTATTCTGAATACCCATTTACAGCCCACTACATTAGTCAGGCCTGGATTGTCCACTAGTGTCCATGTTTCTGCTTCTTGGAGTGCTTTATTTTCATTCAAAGTTGCATCTTTCCACACTTTCTCTTTATGGGCAGTGCTGATGCATGTTGGTACTGTACTTAGTTGACCCAATAGGCAGCATTCAAAGGATATCTAGTAGAGCAACTTGCTTTTGGCTTGCTATTCCCTGTTTTTGCTCTTGTCAACATTTGATGTTTATTTGAAGCAGTACCATGTACATCTGACTCAGTACTATCGATTGACATTAAATCCTGCATCTGTGTATTAATTTATGAAGAGTCATTTTCTGTGTTTGTGTTTCCTGACAGTGTACTAATATTGTTGCTATTGACTAGTCTGGAGTAAGGAAACTGTGACTCATCAAAAATTACATGCCTAGATATGTATACCTTTCCTTGGACTGGATCGAAACATCTATAACCCTTGTGGTTTAAGCTGTATCCAATGAATATACAGTGCTGGCTTCTTTGTACTAATTTGTTGGATGTATATGGCTTGAGCCATGGAAAGCAGGAACACCCAAAAACTCTGAAAGATTCATAATCTGGTTTCTTGGCAAATAAACATTCATATGGTGATATAAATTGTATAGATTTTGTAGGCAACCTATTGATTATGAAATTTGCTGTCAGTATAACATCTACCCAATACTGTGTTGGTAGCTTAGATTGGCACAGAAATGTCCTGGTAATTTCTAGTAGATGCTTATGTTTAATTTCAGCTACTCCATTCTGTTCCGGGGTGTGTGGACATGTTTGTTGATGGACAATTCCTTTCTGGGCACATAAGTTCTTTAGAAATGAATTAATAAACTCTCCACCATTGTCAGTTCTAATTGTAATCATTGTTGTAGACAACATATTCTCTAATTGATTAACAAGTGACACAAACTCAATTTTGAATTCTGCTTTATTTGATAATGGAATTAACCAACAAAACTTTGAATACTCATCAATGACATTTGCATAATAGAGTTTGCCTGAAACAGAGGATATATGGAAGGGACCCCAGAGATCTATGTGTAGCAGCTCTAGTGGTCTAAGTGCTATAGAACTTGACAGTTGAAAAGGCAGTTTCTTAGTTCTACAAAGTCTACATTCATCACAAGAGAAAGGTTTTGAAAATATACTAGGTAGATGTAGTGCTGCGCATATCCGTTGCATTGTCTGAACAGCGGAATGCCCAAATTTTCGATGAAGAAGTAGAGGATCGGTTGTTGTCGAAGCCAGAGCAAGTTGCTGCTGTGATCCAAATGTAATCGGGTACAGGCAATTTTTATGTGGACCTTTGAAAAGAAGTATCCCAGAGTTCTTGTCATTCACAGTGAAACCATCCGATTCAAATATCAAGACACAATTGTTATCAGTCGTAAATTTATGTATGGACAGTAAGTTGTGTGATGCCTCAGGTACTATTAGAATATCATTCATATCAAAATAGTGCTCATTAGCAATTTTAGTTGAACTACCTTGATGTGTGATAGTCATACCTGCTCCATTTGTTGTTTGAATGGTGGCTGACCCATTGTATTTTACTGGTTCCTGTAAAACTGTGACATCAGAAGCAATGTGTTTATTAGCTCCGTTGTCTGCAATCCATTCTTCCATGTCAAATATATCTGTTGCCGCTAGCATTGCAGTTAAGTTGGATGGTGGAGCTCTGCCTTGATATGTGAAATTCAGTCTTTGAGACCATGTAGTTGCAATGTGTCCTGATGAGCTGCAAATTTGACAGATAATTCTATCTCCATGAGAAGATCCTCTTGAATAGCTGGATCTTGGAAAATATGATGGATTTGGATGACGTGAACCAAAGGAATGTGATCCTCTGTATGGTACTCTTTGATTTCTTCTGAAGTTGCTTCTAGAGTAGTAGTTATTGGTTCTTGCATAGCCTCTGTCACTGTTCACAAGAAAGGCCTTAGCAGTCTGATCCTCCTGTAGTGTTTTCTGCCTCTCAAGAACGACTGACTCCTCGCTGAGAAGATTGTTATGGAGCTCGATGCATGTTACAGGTGGGTTCCTATGTCTCACTGCAGTTGCAAATGAAATATAGTCTTCATTTAGTGTTATTACCACTAGTTCCTTGTCAGAAATCAATTCTCCAGCAGAGGCAAGTTGGTCAGATAATAGTTTAATTTCACTAATGAGAGAAGAAATTGACCTTTTACCTTGTGTAAGGGATAAAAGTTTTGTTCTCAGTTGAATAGAGTGTGTAGAAGACGATCTCCCGGATCGCTCTTCAATTTGTTTCCAGAGTTCAGCAGAAGATTGTGCTGTTGAGAAATAAGGTATCACCGCTTCTGATATTGTTGAATGAATCCACATGATAATGGTTGAGTCTTCATCTAACCATTCAGTATACAGTGGATTTTCTATTCCATTCTGTTGGTTTCTTGGACTAGTATATTGAGGAGGACAAGAGTAGGATCCGTCTAGGTATTTTTTGATTTTAAACTTTTGAATCACTGGATTCATTAGATTTTTCCAGGTAATATAGTTTCCCTCCTTCAGCTTTAGTTGAATGAAACTAGTAAGTTGATTTAAAGGAATCTTGGAAATAGAAGTTGAAAAAGGATTATCCATTGTTGGTGAAACTGTAGAAAAGGAAGTTGATGGAAATGTTTCAATCATGAAAAACTTTGATCAGAAACAAAGAAGACCTAGAGATCAGTAGTAATGTTTGGATCTAATTATTGGTTGTAGAAGTTTTGGATCTAGAAAAATCCGAAAAAGAAAGTTGTACTGAATGCAAAAAATGATAAGAAAAACCAGGAAACCAAAAATGATTTTGGATCTTGAAATATTGTCTAAAAACTCGATTGATCTGTGATACTACAAACTATGATTTGCTGGTGTAAAAATATTAAGAGTTGATTTCATCATCTTAATATCAGAATACCAGTAAGACTAGTTTGTAGTGGAGATCAGAGATGAAGAACAGTCTGCAGAGCGAAAAGAATTATGAAACTGTTCTTTGATATTTCTCTGATCAAGATAAAAAAATAGAGAGTGGTTCACCTCGAGTCTTTCATGCATTTAATGTGAATGCAGAATTTGTCTGCCATTATCTCTTGCTTTTTAGTTGTTTGATGTAGTATCAGACAGGCATGCGTTATTTCTGTGACTTAGCGTGTTGTTTGTCTTACCTTCCATTAATTGCTCTGACGTTATACCTTGACTGGTGTGAATTTTGTTTTGATTGCCGTGTTTCACAGTTGAAAAAAGCGTCGAATGCTGTTGAATACGAAATGTTTATCAAGAATCAAGAAGAAATTAAAAAATCTCCATTCAAGCTTGATACAAGAAACTGTATTTCCCAAGCAATTATGCTCTGATACCATAATGGATTGAAAAGATCTTTTTACACTTTATCAATGATGTTGAATACATTTATATATCAGATACATTTTGTACACCCATGTGATGTCCATGTGATGCCCATGTGATCATCTGACATGGCATGTTAGTGACAGCTAAGGATGACATGTGTGCTGGTTATCTAATATTCACATTCGATAAAACTAAAAAGAAAAAGAATAACAGAAGAGATCAATCCGGTTATGTTATCAACTAACCATGACTTTTCTCGGCAGGCGAAAGGGACAACTGTTTCACAACTAGCTTTTTGATAGACTCTTGGTTTACAAGATCATAACGTGCTAATGTTTTGTCCATTCTTTCTCGAAACTCTGAGATACTTTGCTTCTTCATCTCCATTCCGTCTTTCGATTATAAACAACAAAATGGAATTTTCTGGCGGATCAAGAAAAATGTCTGAAATTTCCTGAAGAACAAAAGAAGCAAAGCTCTGGAGAAAACAGTATTAGTAAGTATTAATGATACCTGAAGCTAGAACTAATAACTGCACTATAACAAACTGTCAAACTGATTAAACTTTTCAACGCTATAGGTAGAAAAATGGATGTATAAATTGATAACGACTCATTAAATCTAGGTAGCACAACTTTATACATCGACGTACAATGAGTTTGTGGAACCCGCGGAATTTAACCCACGCCTAACCCTAGTTAGCAATTCGCGGAATCGAATGAATTTTTAGTACCAACCGGGACCGATTAATACGAACGTCTAATTGAAACTCCGAACACAGTACGCGTGTTTTCTCAGTTTTGTGAATTATTCGCGTTTTTTACGTTTCCGTATCAAATTCGCGTTTTCAATTCGGCCCATTAGTTGTCTCCGACCCATTAGTAAACAAATCCCAACGTTCATTTCCCTCTTTTTCCAAACCCATTAGTCTCCGACCCATCTATTAGACTTGCCCAACGTTACTTTCCTTTTCTTTTTCTTCTTTTTTCAAAAATTGATTATGGAGAGATTCAAACTCCTAACGTTTAACTTGGGACTCTACACCACTGAACCACAACTTATATTTAATATTTATATATATAATATTTTGAGTAGATAAATCCAACAACTCTACCATTATAAACATTATTTATTAATATGTAATTATTTTTATCTGAATTTTGTCTACCGAACTTACATATCTAAAAACGAATTATACACGTATATATGTCGTTCCGAATTAATGTCGAATCATGATCCGTTGACCGAATTTTTAACCGGATTTAACTTTTACTAATCTAAATAATATTCGTACGTTTGTCGAATTCCAAATTACTAACTAAGCACTTAACTACTTTCTTTCCTAACATTGGGTACTGTACTGGTGTGAGGTCCTTTATTCGCTAGATCTTTGAGGATCCAGCCGGACCAGCCTCTCCTCTTTTGCTTTATGAGGAGATAACAAAGAGTAGCAATTGTAACCGTGGATTCTATGGTTGGGTCATAAGTGTAAAGCTTATTCAGGTACACAACGAGGAAGAGTACACTATAAATGCAATGCAATTATATAGTATTGCCACAACAAGTAGAGATCCATTTCTTGTCTAGTTTGTTAATACTTTCTAACCTGATTGGAATCTATGAGAATTATTTTGGTCCTATCATCAAAAGATAAAATAGGATCATAATAATTATTATTTCAGATAAAATAGGATCATAATAATTATTATTTCAAAACTCCTTTATCCAACTATGGCTAATACACTTAATTAGTATTAATCATTGATTTAATTCTTAGATTAATTTAAAATTTTATTTTTTACTGCTTTATTTTTCAAAATATTTTTTTATTTTAAATATATTTTTTATTTTTTAAACTTTTTCTTTATTTATTTTTTTTAACTAGAATCGGTGGATAAGTGCATTTATACCCACCGATTATGAGAAAAAAAGTTGTAGAAAACTTTTGAATTTGATTTTTTTTAGAATCGGTACATGTGGGGAAATTTATCCACCGATTTTGGGCAAACAAATTTGTAGAAATTTTTTTTGAGTTTGAGTTTTTTAGAATCGGCACACATGGTGAACTTTATCACCGATTCTGGGATTTTTTTTTTGTAGAAAACCTTTTCAATTTGAGTTTTTTAGAATCAGCACACGTGGAGAACCTTATCTACTGATTCTGGGAAAAAATATGATTTTTTTTTTTATCGTTTTTGGGTTTTCTTTAACAATCGGTCGATACGAATGTCAATATCGACTGATTCTAGAGTGAGATTTTTTAAAATCGGTTGATATAAACACCCATATACACCGATTCTTCATGTTCTTCGTCAATGAAGAACATCAAACCAGAATCGGCATAGTGTGTCATCGCATCCACCGATTCTAGTTTGATTTTTTTTTAAAATCAAAATTCAAATGTTTTCCAAAAAAATTGGTTTGATATTTTTTTCACTTTTTGATCGGTTTTGAGAGATATAGGAATAAACCAAAAGAAAAAAATGAAAAAAAAGAAAGAAAAAAGTTTTTTAAGAGAATAAAAAAACAAAAAAAATTAATAATATATAAATATATAATAAAAATATTTAGTATTTGGGATAAATAATAAAGATATAAATGTAATTCAAACTAGTGAGGATAACTTAATACTTTCGTCATTTTTAGATAGGGGAACCTTGATATGATTCTTGTAATGATCATATTTTATCTTTTAATGATAAGGCCAAAATTATTTTTATAAGCCCTAATTTAGCCAGACTTTCTAAGGTTTCAATGGAAATGCAAAATTGATTAATATTCTTTTTGAGCCACCTTGGCACTTGGAAATCAATATTATCTTTTCTTTAAAAAGTAAGTAAATTGGTTACTTATTTGAAAGAATTTATGTGTATTTTGGATTTAGAGTGAGTATCATGATTACGGTGTAATTACTAATTAGATTCTCTCAAAAAAATCTAAAATTGTATGCTCCATATGTCCCTGACTCCCTGTTGAGAAGAAGATGTAGGTTTCTTACAAGTCCCATAAGGTTTTCATATCATTGCACAAAACTACCACTAACATCCTTATATTGGTCTTGCACAAAACTACTACCACTAACATCCTTATATTGGTCTTGCACAAAACTACTATTAACGCGGTAATGACTCTATCATCCCCACACCCTTATATAAACCACGCTCAACTATTTTCAAATCACACCTTTCTTACATACCTTCAATTATCTAAATTTTTGTTGGAGAAATATGAACTTAAAATGGTTTTTGGTCTTGGTGGGAATGGAACTTAGGACCTATAAGTCACTAAGGAACACTAACTCATTTTTCACTTTTGTGAATGAACCTTTAGTCCCACATTGGAGAAACTAAAGATGATTCCTCTCTTTCTTACCACAAAAATTGCATCTAAGGGAGGGCCCTTAGGGTTTAGAAACTTTTGTGGTTGGGGGAGGACTAAGGCAATGGGCTAGAGCAAACATACTTTTCACACATGTGCGGTGCAAACATACGAAGACTGTAGCTACTGCTGAGGGAATGAGTATGCTTACGGGTGCGGGCCAACCAAGACTTACCTTTTTTAAACAAAATATTTTCATTAAAGAATTTAAAATCAAAATAATTTTTTTTTTAAATGTGGGGGCGGAGAATATTTTATGACCGTTTTAAATTCGTTTCAAACATAATGACCGTGCTTTATGCACGGAATTGAATGATCATCAATTTTCTTCTCTTCTTTTGGCTATAAAAGAAAAAACGATTTCTCATTTCTACTTACTCCAGAGCAGGCTACTATCCCTAGCTCTTTTCCCTTCTTCTTGCTCTGTTTTGCGCACATTGCTTGTTTATTTCCCTTCCCTATCAATTGTTGTTGAGTTCGTTTGAGGGTGACTAGTATTGTGCTTATACTAGTCATAACGGGCAGTTCTATCCTGGACACATCTCCTTTGTTGGGGTATAGCATCTCTCATTCTTGAGGAATACCCGAGGACTATTGTGTTAAGGACAATGTGCTGAGCAGGTGGCTCTTTCCATTGTGTGTATCAATTTAGAGATTTCTTAACCTTAACAAATTTCTTATGTTTAGTGTTTTTCATTCTTGCAGAACCAACAATCTTAACACAAAACTAATCTTCTATAACAATGGCTAAAAGTGATGTTGACATACCACAAAAATTCAGTGGTAAAGATTTCAAAAGATGACAATCCAAGATGTTGTTCTTTCTGAATTTTCATAAGACCCTTTTGATGAGATATTGAATGATGCGGGAATGAAAGAGAGTTAGAAAATTGGGGTTGACAGAACTATATGGCCAAAAATCATATCCTGAACTGTTTAGAAGATGCATTGTATGATTTCTATAACGCAAAAGAGAACTTTTCTGCGTTTGATTTATGGGCTGCCTTAGAAGCAAAATATGAATCGGAAACTGCTGGTAGTAAGAAGTTTTTGGTAGCCAGGTTCCTGGAATACAAAATGACAAATGACAAATCTGTGGTGGACCAATTCCTTGAACTTCAGCGCATTATCAATGAGATTATTGTTGAAGGTATGGTGATAGATGAAACGTTTCAAGTGTCTGTTGTAATTGAGAAATTATCTTCTTCATGGTCTGAATACAAACGAAGATTGAGACATGAAACTGGTGAAGTCAGTATGGCTGAATTGGGTAAGAAGATTCAAGTGGAAGAATTGATGTGCTCCAAAGACAAAAACATATCTTCCGCAAGAGACATGTCCAACAAGGCTCATGTGATTGAACATAAATCTTCCATTACTGAAAAGGGCGACCGCAGCAACCGCAAGCCTGGTCCGCACAAGAAAGGTACATTTCCGAAACCCAAATATGATATTGGTAAAATTAAAGGTGCGTGTTATGTTTTCGGAATTCCTGGCCATATGGCAATGCATTGTAGAAAATGTAAGGATTTTAATAACAAGAAAAACAATGTTAATTTGATTGAAAGCAACAAGAACGAGTTTTCTGGCACGGTGTCTAAAGTCAATTTGGTAACCAATGTGAGAGACTAGTGGGTAGACTCTGGTGCTACCAAGCATGTCTGTGGAAACAAAGATATGTTCACCTCCTATTAGAAGGTAGGGGAAGGGGAGAAACTCTACATGGGTAACTCGTCTGCAGCACAGGTTGCGGGAAAAGGCAAAGTTGGGCTAAAGCTCACTTCTGGCAAAACTCTCACATTGAATGAAGTTTTTCATGTTCCGAAAATCTACAAAAATATTGTATCTTGTGGTGTTTTAGATGATACGGGTTTTAAATTGGTTTTTTGAATCTGGGAAAGTTATTGTCACTAAGGGTAAGGATTATGTAGGAAAGAGTTATAAGACTGAGGGTCTCTATAAATTGAATGTAACCTCTGTTGAAATGAATAAAATTGATTCTTCTGCTTATGTTTGTATGTCATTGAATGTTTGGCATGGTAGACTTGGTCATGTAAACTATAAGTCAATGAATAAACTTGCTAGCATAGGCTGCATACCCAAATTTAGTTTGGAAAATGAACATAAATGTGAAATATGCGTTGAATCAAAATATGCTAAAAAATATTATAGGAAAAATATTCAGAGAAATTTTAAGCCCTTAGAATTAATTCATTCAGACCTAGTTGACATGAAATCGGTTCAAACTAGAGGTGGTAAGAAATGGTTTGTCACTTTTATAGATGACTGTACGAGGTACTGTCACATATATTTACTTAAAGGAAATGATAATGCCTTAGAAGCCTTTAAGATATATAAACTAGAAGTTGAAAACCAAATGAGTGCTACCATTAAAAATGTTAGGTCTGACCGTGGTGGTGAGTATGTAATTCATATATGAGATTTTTGCATAGAACACGGCATTATACATGAAGTAACCCCTCCTTATTCACCACAATCTAATGGTGTGGCTGAACGGAAAAACCGAACCCTTAAGGAGATGATGAACGTCCTCTCAGCTTGCTATGTCTTGAACAGAGTACCCTTTAAAGGATAAGATAAAACTCCATATGAATTATGGAAAGGTAGACAACCTTCTTATGCATACTTTAAAGTATCGGGGTGTTTGGCTAAGGTGTCCATTCCTCCACCTAAGAGAACCAAGATAGGACCCAAAACTATTGATTGTGTCTTCATAGGGTATCCTGAACATACTACTGCATATAGATTTATGGTTGTGAGTTCTAAAATATCTGAAATTGGTGTGAATATTATTATGGAATCTAGGGATGCTGTGTTCTTTGAAAAAAAAATTCCTATGAAATCTGAATCTCGCATGATATGTGTTGATCCCCTAGATGTCCCTTATACTAGTCAGACATTACCTGTAGAAGAAGATGAACTTGATCTTAGAAGAGGTAAAAGACTTAGAAATGAAAATCTTTTGGGCCAGACTTCATAACATGCTTATCTGAGACTGATCCACAGACTTATAGAGAAGCCATGACTTCTTCTGAAGCTCCATGGTGGAAAGAAGCTACCATTAGTTAAATGGATTCCATTATACAGAATGATACTTGGGAGATTGTAGATTTACCTTTAGGGTGTAAACCCATAGGTTGTAAATGGATCTTCAAAAGGAAACGTAAGGTAGATGGAACTGTGGAAAAATACAAAGCTAGATTAGTATCTAAAGGCTATAAACACATAGACGGTGTAGATTTCTTTGATACTTATTCACCTGTTACGAGAATTACTTCCATAGGGATGTTAATTGCTATTGCTGCCATTCATAACTTAGAGATACATCAAATGGATGTAAAAACAACTTTTTCTAAATAGTGAATTAGATGAAGAAATTTATATGGACCAACCTGAGGTCTTTGTAATGAAAGGTTGTGAAAACAAAGTTTATAAACTGAAAAAATCTTTGTATGGTTTGAAACAAGCACCTAAACAGTGGCATAAAAAAATTTGATCATGTAATAATTTCTAGTGGTTTTAAATTAAATGAATCTGACAAGTGTGTTTATACTAAACTTGTGAATGATGCATGTGTGATTGTATGCTTGTATGTCGATGATATGCTTATACTTGGTACAAACATGGATGTAATTAATTCCACAAAGAGCATGCTAATGAGAACTTTGATATGAAAGACTTAGGCCCCGCTGATGTGATCTTAGGGATGAAGATTAGAAGAAATTCTAATGGATATAGTCTTAGTCAATCTCATTATGTTGAATATGTGCTTAGAAAATATAACCAGTTTGATTGTAAACCTGTTTGTACTCCTTATGATCCTTGTTGTAGACTCAAAAAGAATAAAGGTAACGGAGTTTCACAACTTGATATTCACGTGTCATAGGAAGTCTGATGTATTTGATGAATTGCACGAGACCAGACATTGCTTATGCTGTGAGTAGGTTGAGTAGGTATACCTGTAATCCAGGGAAGGAGCATTGGGATTAACTTATTAGAGTGTTAAGGTACTTAAAGTACACTTTAAACTTTTGTTTAAGTTATGAGAGATACCCTGCGGTCCTTGAAGGATTTTGTGATGCAAACTGGATATCAGACTCAGAGGAGTCTAAGTCTACGAGTGGATATATTTTCACTCTAGCATGCGGGTCTGTATCTTGGAAGAGTTCCAAACAGACATGTATAGCTCGATCCACTATAGAATCGGAGTTTATTGCGTTAGATAAAGCATGAGAGGAAGCCGCTTGGCTAAGATGCTTTTTAGAAGACATTCCTCTTTGGCATAGGCCTGTGCCAGCTATGTCTATACATTGTGATAGTCAAGCTGCAATAGGTAATGCTAAAAACAACAACTATAATGGGAAGTCTATACACATTTGTAGAAGACACAATTCCCTAAAACAACTAATCTCAACTGGCGTTATTTCTATTGACTTTGTGAGGTCTAAGGAGAATATCACGGACCCTTTAACGAAAGGTTTGTCCAAGGAGATAATTAGTAATGCATCGAGGGGGATGGGGCTTAAGCTCATTAAATAAACTTGCTATGAAGGACACTCAACCTTGCTGACTGGAGATCCCAAGATCAAGGTTTCAAATGAGACAACTAATTTGTGGTGGGTTAAAGAAAACACTATCATATAATTTCATTCTTTGTCCCTTCCCTATGGTGTACACGTGATAGTGTGACTGCATGTGAGGATGACTTTTTATTAAGTCTTAATGAGTTATATAATTTCAATTTAAGATTGAATTGGGGTGTAGCAGTAAACACTCTTGATAGAACTTACCTATCTGAACGAGGAAGTGGGCCGCTTCCTATGAGAACTGAGCTGATTCTCTAGAGCATTTTGAGAAACGGGATACGTCCAGGGCTAAAATGGACACAACGGCACGAACTTGACAGCACCAAGAGAGATATCACGCGTGGAAGTTATTGATGAACTACACCAAACGATGGCAGTCCAAGACATCGCGTTCACTGTCCATCAAGTAGTTCCGGTAATTTCTCACTAAGCAAAGGTTCAAGACCTTATGGACACCTATTGCTTAAGTGGTATTTCTCGCTTTCTGATTTCTGATTTTCATCGGGTTTTCATTCATGTGGGGTATTATTGGAGAAAAATGAACTTAAAATGTTTTTTGGTCTTGGTGGGAATGGAACTTAAGACCTATAAGTCACTAAGGAACACTAGCTCATTTTTCACTTTTGTGAATGAACCTTTAGTCCCACATTGGAGAAACTAAAGATGATTCCTTTCTTTATTACCACAAAAATTGCATATAAGGGAGGGCCCTTAGGGTTTAAAAGCTTTTGTGGTTGGGGGAGGACTAAGGCAATGGGCTAGTTAGAGCAAACATATTTTTCACACATGTGTGGTGCTTCGCACCGAAGCACGCACGCTTGCGGTTGCGACTTGCGGCTTGCGAGCTTGCGGACTTGCGGGTGTGACTGTGGCTACAGCTGCGGGAATGAGTATGCTTGCGGGTGCAGGCGTAGCTGAGGCTGCGATCCAACCAAGACTTACCTTTTTTGAACAAAATATTTTCATTAAAGAATTTAAAATCAAAATAAATTTTCCTTTAAATGTGGGGGCGTCTGACCCGGCTAGAATTAAGCTGATTTAAAGAGAGAATATTTTCTGACCGTTTTAAATTCGTTTCAAACATAATGATCGTGCTTCATGCACGGAATTGAATGATCCTTAATTTCCTTCTCTTTTTTTGGCTATAAAAGAAAAAACGATTTCTCATTTCTACTTACTCAAGAGCAGGATACTATCCCTAGCTTTTTCCCCTCTTCTTGCTTTGTTTTGCGCACATTGCTTGTTTATTTCCCTTCCCCATCAATTGTTGTTGAGTTCGTTTGAGGGTGACTATTATTGTGCTTATACTAGTAATAACGGGCAGTTTTATCCTGGACACATCTCCTCTGTTGGGGTATAGCATCTCTCATTCTTGAGGAGTACCCGAGGACTATTGTGTTAAGGACAATTTGCTGAGCAGGTGGCTCTGTCCATTGTGTGTATTAATTCAGAGATTTCTTAAACTTAACAAATTTCTTTTGTTTAGTATTTTTCATTGTTGCAAAACCAACAATTTCTACCTACTTTTTAAATATATTTCACATCTCATTTTATTTTATATTTGTTATAATAAATACGAGTATGAAAATTACATATATCAATACAATTTTTTACAGGCATAATTAATTAAAGGCATAAAAAGGTTTTGGTGAATGCTAAAGATGCAAAAATAAATATAGGGTGTTAACTATTACAAATGGATGCTAAAACCTTAACTTGGAATATAAGAGGTTAGGATGACATTATTAAAATGGATGCAATAAGAGATTGTAGATGATGTTTTTTCGACTAAGGGCAAAAAAGTCATATTCAAGGTCCCGCTGGGAAGACTCTGGTCAATAAGGCTAGCTCTGGCTCAGGCCGCGAATACTAAGTCGCGACCTCTTACATTACTAGTTCAAATTCAACCTTAGGAATCGATTAGTCATGTTTTACTAGGGAACACCTGACACTTTGGTCAATAAAGTATAGTTGGGATTCTAACCCACGAAGATCCTTACTCATGTAAACTTCATTTATGAGATCCCCATGGCTGACTCCTAGTACGTCCCCACGAGACTCGTTGATCATGTCTGCTCCCTAATCTCATGGATAGCTCCTAGTACGTCCCCAAAAGACTCACTGGTCATGTCCATTGCTTAATCTCAAACTATGAAGTATTAAGAGGCACCAACTAGCCCCCTCCTCAGTCAGGCATGTCCATTATTGACCCCTGAACCTGGGGTATGCAAGTTCATACAACAAAATCATGATACTTCGTTAAATCTCATGCGTTAGTCTAAAGGGACCCATAAAAGGGGAAATCGACCACAAGACATGCATGCCCGACCACCCAAGGATGATACTCAACCCCAACTCATCTTTTGTCTCACACACACAATCCACATGTTATTTCGAGCCATCTTATGCTCCTCACACGAATCAGACTAGTCATAATGCACAAGTCAGGTAATGGTCCTCTACCTCAATCCATGTCGACTACGGAGTGTATTGCTAACCTACCAACACTTCACATACGAAGTCTAGCTCAGCCACATACATGGGGGGATAAATTTAGGGTTTTGGTATGGCATTCTACACCACGTTTGAAGAATACCCAGTTGTATTTCTCACTTCTAAAGAGAACAGTCGATCGATGAGGTTACGGGAATAAAATAATAAACTCGGCTCATCTTTATTTATTCATGTGATCACGGATGAGAGTCTTATCGCACCCCTTCATCCTTATCTCACCGACTTGAGATCAGAGATTACAGTTATAAATAGGTCATCAAGCTATGCTAAACACATCTCATAGAACATTCTTTTATAGCCGAATACTTGCTCTGATTTCTCTCTTCTTTTGCTTCCCTCTCTGAGACCAACATTGATTACTTCATCCCGGTAGCCGAAGCAGTCTTTGAACGACCATAAGCTTGGTCTATGAAAAGGTTGTTCGTTCCCCAACCTTCCGCAACTAAACTTAAAACCCTAAAAACTCATTTTTACCCCTTCATCCATTTTTAGGTATCAATATTTTGGAGACAATAGCGGGAGGTTGTCCACCCAGTCACAACTACAGTTACAATAATGAAGGAAGTTGATTCCACCAACACAAAAAATAAACGTCCTAATGAGTCTGTCCCTGAAAATCTACCACCGAATCTCGAAAACTTGTCCAATAACTAAGATGTGCTTTTTAAGACTCATGCCATCATACTAGATACTCTGAAGATACTAGCAGAGTGATTGGTTGTGCTAGATCGAGCATATATAGAATATGCTCGAGTTTATTAGAGAATAAATCCTGAATCTTCCAGCAATAACGCTACTAATGATGGGGGAGCTCCTCATTTGTCGGTGAAGACATTGGGAGTCAAGCTCGTAATGAGCATGAATCACGGAAGGGTAATCAATCGGCTGAATTCCTCACTCTTGCTGATTTTGATAGAATATTGCGCAATCGTGAGAGGGAAACTACTGCAGATCCGCTATGTAGTCATTGTCCCCTTACACAAACGAGATTCAACGCATCCCTCTTCCCATAGGATATGTATCCCCATTGATCTCATTGTAAAACGGGATCGGGAGAGCTCATGATCATGTATCTTATTTCCTCGAGTCACTAGGAGAAACATCTTGTTCTTTCTTCAACAATTTATGATCTCTACTGGACCTCTCAGTAGGATTCGAACCCAGATGAAGTTTTGACCATCTGTGGGTCAAACTATGTTATATGTGTGAAAGAGATCTCCAAGTCACTAAGAGGAAGAGAGTACACATGGTGAAACAACTTATTCCTAAAAGCATAACCGAATGGAGTCAGATGGTGGATATACTCTACAAGAAATACTTATTCGTTTCAGAACATATTATTTTGTCGGACCTAGGGATGATGTTCCAGAAGAGCAACGAAAACCCTTGATTTTGCGTTGTGGTTCAGGACTCAATCCATGGATTGTCATGGATCGAACATGACGTAATCGCACCTGGTACAAATATGCATTACCGCCTACTCCCTATATACATGGTTTTGCTCGAGAATCTTGGTCTCCACACTTTTTCAAAGATGCATGAAACCGCGAAGCGATCCGTCTCATCTGTTCCTATCCGTCTAGAATAATCACTTCCATAACTTGTTGTTACCCGTCGAACCTTGTTTATCCTTTTCAAAACATATGTTAGGTTTCTGTTATGGGAGATCAAACTTCTTTCACAGACCTTAGCCCAATTTTTATATGCTTTATTGAAATCATTTCCTTTAGGAGACTCTTCATAATGTGCCTGCCAAGTTCTTCTTCGTTTCAATGGTTAACATCAATTACTTATCTATTAAGTAATTGTCTTACATTTCAATGTCTAAGACTTGTATGTTTTGAGTTTTCATTATTGAACTTTAAAAGACGTTATAGATAATAGCCTGATTCACAAATAATCAAGACTGCTTGAGATGGATTCTTCCAAAGTGGGATCTCTACAAGTTAGGTTTTAAGTCATTTTTCCTAGTTAATGCATCTACTAATGCAATTAATTATGACAAAATTATAAAAAATGTTCCTCTTTGATTTATAATATCAATTGTAATTTCTCTATTGATCATAATTAGCATTTACAATTAATTCACAAGAAATCATTATAGACATGTATTCACTATAAGCACATACAATTTGTAGGCAACTTATACTTCAACAAGTATATTAATATGATAAGTAACTCACGTACTTATGCTTGATCTTCTACGAATTTGTATCCATATAAACAATGTTTAATACATTTAATATTATATGATACAAATGTTCAAAATTTATGCTCCAATAATATTGTAATACCTCGTCATTAGATATTTGGTCGGCTGCCCAATCTTCCAATACATTACATATTAACCGGCATTCTACATTCCTTTCAATATCATTTCATACATGTCAATTGTTAGGAATTAAGACCTTAGAAATAACTCCACAGGACACTAGTTCTTCAGATCAATATAGAATTAAAGAAAACAGAAACAAGATGCACTAAAAGAAACAAGAAAGACACAAGATTTAACGTGGTTCGACAATATACCCACGTCCACAAATGGCTACAATCAACTCTTATTATAGAACAATTGAATTAGACGCTCAACGATTGATGAATCAATCACTAACTTATAACTAGCAAGGTGTTGTTTATAATCTCTCAAGTAACTCACTTGAAAACAAAACGTATTATACCCCAAACTCTCAGATTGTGAGAACACTCTCTAATTTTTATGTCTTTCCCTATGGCTTTTATACCTATTTATATAGGTCATAAACTTGGCTTCCAAGTATATGAGTTATATAAGGAAACCACAAACATATCCAAATAAGGAAACCCCTAACTTAGCCAAAATCAGGAAACTCCCTAACTTAGCCAAA
>JAJJMC010005941.1:2582519-2637384 GCA_023531435.1 Papaver californicum
AAACCCCTAACTTAGCCAAAATCAGGAAACTCCCTAACTTAGCCAAAATAGGAAACCCCTAGAAGATTCTAGATTATTCTTGAACCTTCCTAAAGCATCGACAGTATCTAACACCAATTTTCAGATTTTGGAACCTATAATTCTTATCGCAAGAATTATGTTCATATCATATAAATGTTATCTCAACAATTATTGATGATTTAAGGCTTTGAGATTTATAATTCCTTTCACAAGAATTGTGTTCGTGTCGTAAATTTTTTGTCTCAACAATTATCGATGAATTCCCCAAAACTAGAAAATTTATATAACAATGTCAATATAAATTTCTCTCCATTTCATTTCATGACTATGCTCAATTATCATGAAACTATTAATGTTTGAATGCACATATTTTCTGAGTATCCTTTTACAGTAGGTAATGATAACCATACAATTCTCTTCTTCATGTTCTTTCGGAATCCACCAAAAGGAAATTAAAGTCCATTGTTTTGAATTTGCTACAAGTAAGTAACCATGCTCGTAGGCAATGGATTAATCTTGTGAATTTATATTTTTGTCGTATATTTAATGATCCACAAGCCAAAAGCTTGGATCTAGAAAACAGACTTTTAAACTAATCAAGTCATCGTTAATTATTGGTTAAGTTCCCCATTGTATACTTTTCATAATAACTTCCTAAGAATAAAAATCATCAATCCAATCCACCATACACCAACACAGATGAAGATCAAGTAACATTTCATAAAGTGTCTGTAAAAACATATACTACCTCCGTTTCAGGAAAAGAGTTACTATCACTTTTTCAAATTGGCCTATTTTTAGGCTAAAATGAAAAAGTGATAGTAACACTTTTCTAGAAGTACTAATTAATATTGATCATGTTATACAGAGAAAACAAAAGACCATTCACAATGACTGGTCCCGGATGAAAAAACATGTAAGCAATCTTATTTTATTTCAGTCATAGGTCTAAAGACCTAACTAGATCATCGAAAAGACACCATCACATGAATCCCAATATCTATTTTCATACATAATTCCCAAAAATAAGGAAATCTTTAAATCCGATATAGTAACACAATTACTTCTCTTAGGATTTGGCTCTCTTATGGACATTGATTTTATGACAACGTAACTAACCGATGCTTCAACATCTTCCTGTTAGTTTAGACAACATTTTGACGTTTGACATACATATCTCCAGACATGCATGGTCAGTCACATTAAGAAGATACCCATTCAAAAGAGATGGTTTTGCATATTTATGCTTATCAAGGATACTAGTTTAATCATAGTGATTTATATGTATCTGCACATTAACTCACCATAATCTTAAAATCTTTTGAAGATGGTGGAATTAGGAAAAAGAAAAAAACTTTAAATTTGTATGTCCCGTATCAAAAATATCGAATTTACAAATTTATTTTTGTCCCATGTCAGAAATATAGAGCATGAATGTGTATCACACTTTCGAACTGAGAATACAAATTTTATTAATAGTTATAGGCATTCTATGCTGATCTTATAGCCTTTCTATTAAATGTATACATATGTAACAAACTAAACCAACAATTAGGATAAGCACAAAAATTAAAGCTTCTATAAAAACATCAGAACCTCACCTTGCTGAACTTTTGATATTTACAATTTGAGTTTATGCCAAGCACAATAATTTCCCAGATAAATTCCCTGGCTTCAAGTATCAATGGTCGTAATTTGGCCAAAATCCAGAGTTTGCACAAAAGATGGGACTACGCAAAACGCTTAGCGTGCCCTCGAGAATTTGGCGCCATCCCTTGCTTGAATGTAACCATGCTTAGTCCTCGAGCACATGTCAACCCTTGCTTGGTCCTCGAGAAGCATGGCGTCAACCTTGATCAGTCCTCGAGCACACGCCAACCCTTGCTTGGTCCTCGAGAAGTAGGGAGCCAATCTTTTCTCGGTTCTCAAGAGCATAACGCCAACCCTTGCTTGGTTCTTGAGAACCTTTGCACAATTATGACTTCAAAAACTACCAATATTGTACAATTCCCAAGCCTGCGCAATCCAGGGGTGCCACTTCCAAGTTTGTGCCTTTCCAAGTCTTGCTGCTTTCAAGCTTGCGTACTTTCAAGCTTAAACTTACTAATTTTACTAGACTTGACACTAGTAATTAGTTTACTCGATTAACTAATAAAAAGAGTCATTCATATGACCCAGCCATCAAATTTACGAGATATCAAACATGTCACAGGGGATGATCATTAGGATATTGGTCTGGTGGTTTATAACATGTAAGGTGTAACTGAACACACACGATGAGAAGGAATTAGGTGGAACTTTACTAGAGAATGGATTAATGAGCATTACGGTTACGGGAATTCTCCCAACAATAATGCATATTACGTTTCGAGAATTTTCCCAACAATAATGGGCATGTTCTCAACCACATTCTCCACCACTTCCGCTACTTACGAGATCAAGAGTTCAAAACTATAAATAGATCACTTTATTCTCACACGACAGAACAACAACACAAGTGAGACAACAAGTTTACCAAAAGTTCATCATACTATCATAAAAAAATTCATTTTTTTTACTTGAACTCTGTTACAGAGACTTGAGTTCTCCGACTAGAACTCACCAAGATTTGATCCCATCCTTATTTGCTTTGTTCCTTAAGATCAACCTTTTTTCCTCCTTTGTGACCGAAGCAAGCCTGGAATGATCATTTTCTTATTTTAGGCTAGCCTTGTACGATTGTGATCTCTGGTATTCTTATGGTTTACCCTTTCACTATTTTATATATTTTCCACCAAAAAATTTTGGCGACTACAGTGGGAGAACAATCTCTCGGTTACAGAAAATCCCATTCTTCTTTAAAAAAAATGGTCGATCTTAGGTCAAGGTCAGTAACTACTAATTCTAATCTCAATCTTGGTAACATTAATGGTGGTGCTAATAAAACCATTCCTCCTAACACCACCACGGGTAACGCAAATCCCACTCATGTTGGTTAAGTCACCGCAGAGACTAGAAATATTCAAACTCCTAGGATAGTAGATCTAATATAGAGACAAGAGACTTTCCCTAAAACTCAAATAGATATAGCCACCACTCAAAAGGAAATACTTGCCTTTCTCAAAACTCTCACATAGTAATTATCACCGGAACAACGAGATACCGAAAACGCTCTTACGGCTAATAATGTCAACATGTAAAGGGCTTACATACGGGAGGATGATTCACGACCATATTGATCATGGACCAGAAAGGAACCAACAATCCAATTTCATCACTTGCGAATATCTGGAAAAGATTCTGCAAAATTATAGGAAGGAGAGACAAACTATGATTTAACAACACCAACTCCCCTATCCTCTTGAAATCCAAAGGGTTCCTCTTCCAAGGGGATACTCCTTCCATTCATTCTCACTCTATATGAGAATGGGAATGCTCGTGAACATGTGTTTAGATTTCAGGAATCACTGGGAGAATACGAGTTAATATCATATGTTGAGATCATCATGTTTGATCTTTTTCCTTTGTAAATATTTTTTTCTTTTATATATATCCTTTTTTTCTTCGAAAAAAAACCCGAGTATAATCATGTATTTCGTCTTAAAGAATTTTCAAAATCTCTCACCGGGAGAGTATATACCTGGCATAACAAACAACATCGCTCCTAACAACATTTCTAACTAGTGCAAGATGGTCAATGTCTTCTACAGAAAGTACTTATTTTCCTATGAACAAGTTACCATATCAGACTTAGGTATGGTGTTCCAAAGGGATAACAAACATCCTAATGATTATATCAAGAGGTTAAGAACTTAAGCCCTTGATTGTCATGACCCGGATGTAACTGAATTATAGTTGGTGAAATTATGTATTAACGATATGATACCGGTCTATCGTGATATGCTGGAGAATTTATATTTTCAAAATTTCTCTGAACTCACGAGGCCGCCAAACTATCGGCTACCACTGCACCTGCTCTGTTGGGAAGAACTAGACCTCCTAAGAACAAAAAGGTATGTGAGATTCGTAGCAGCCGAAGACTCGCTTCTAGGCCATATAACTTTCAGTTATCTATGAGCAATGTCAGTGAAGGAAGCAAGAGAAAATCTCTGGCGCCAAAAATTCAAAAAAAAAGGTAGTGTCAGCGCCTTCCCAAGCCATAGTTCTGCCAATGGCTCGTGTGCCTTGGAAAGCAAATCAAGCAAAAGAAAATCATTGGTCCTAGATCCAGCTTTTTCCCCATGTCAACAACAAGCTAGGGAAGCCCAAACAATCCCATACTTCCTCATATATATACAAGAGGTAATCAAACTACTAAAACCATGGATACAAGATGGTGACATCATATTACCTCATGTTCAATGCATGCCAAGTGACCAGGAAATGACAAACCCTAAATATTGCCACTTCCCCAGATTCGTCAGTCACCCTACGAGTGAATTTAACGGTTTGAAACGTGTCTTTAAAGAAAAGGTTGAGTCAGGATACCTACACTTGGGGACTGAAAGAGTCCAAAAGAACCCCTTCCATATTAGCTTCACCATATTTGGAGAACATGTCATCTAGACGGTCCAATCCATGATGGAACACTTGTGTGAGATCCTCTACATCCCACAAGAACAACACAAAGACATCTTCATCTCCCTCAACCATATCGTGGCTGGTAAACGCCTGTCTTTTCCATAAAAAATCGTGACACGCTCAGAGTCTGTCACGGAGAAGGCAACTGCAAAAAGTAAAGAGAAATATAACTGGGGACTCCTCACTACTGTTTCTTTGAAAGATACCAGATTCAAGAAGATATTAAATGACGTCGGTATGACTGTCAATCTCATCCCTATCAATACACTCAAGGTCGTTGGAATTACTCGTTGTGAGTCTACTTATGCTCCAACCGTAATTAAATGTCCTGAGGGGAAATTCAAAGATACTTATGGTCATATCACTCTCGAAGTAAGGATGGATACCGCTCATACGGATACCAAGTTCTACATTGTCAAAGGGGGTTCAAACTACGACATGGTGTTGGGGTGTCCATGGCTTCACGATGACAAGATATAACCTGACGTATTGTCTTCATTATTGTCAAAATCTCCGGGAGATGTTGTTAAGACAACAATCCCAAAAAATTACTTACCATAAGACTGCCACCTGATGATGAATATGAGTATAAAACAATCTCGTGGGAAAGACACGGTACCGTACGTCCACAAGTATGGTACCAAAGTAAATTTTGTTCAATATCTCTCTCTACATCCGACCATCCAATGACCCATCAATGCTTGGGGACTTCACCCATCTTTTTACTAAAACATGTAGGTTTTCAACTTCACAAACCTACCGATTTTATTGATCTTCCATAATTGACAACTTTTTAGCTTCACGAAGCTACCAATTTTGGTGCATAGATGGCAATTTCACCCCAACTTTTTCTTTTTCTCTAACACCCCCACCCCCCCTCTTTAAAAACCGTAACTTTGTATCATAACACACTAACTATTAATTAATCAAGGGCGTTTTAACCATTATTAAAAATAGTTGGACAAAAGACTTTTGATATTACTTAAATGACCTATTTTGTTTTATTGGTTAGCCCTAAATTACTTTTGAGTCTCCCTCAAATTTGCTTAGTTATAATGAGCCCCAAGCAATGCTTTTTTATTCTCTTTTTATTTCAACGTATGTGTAGATGGTGGAATTTTGAAAAAGGAAAAAATTGTAAACTTTCTGTCCCGGAACTATCGAATTTGCAACTTTATTTCTGTCCCGTATCAGATATATATAGAATGGATGTCTATCCCACTTTCGAACTGAAAATACATATTTTATTAATAGCTATAGGCATTCTATCTAACCTTATAGTCTTTCTATAGAATATATATACATATGCAATACCGAAACTCCACTTGACTGAGCTTTTGATATTCGCAATTTGAGCTTATTCCAAGCACAATAATTTCCCGGATGAATTCCTTGGCTTCAAGTATCAATGGTCGCAATTTGGACAAAATCCAGAGTTTACAAAAAAGAAAAGACTGCATAAAACACCTAGCATACCCTCGAGAGATGGCGCCATCCCTTGCTCGACCTTAAACACCTTGCTTTGCGTCATCCCTTGCTTAGCAGTAACCTTACTTGGCCGTAACCATGCTTGGGTGTAACCTTGCTTGGCCGTAACCATGCTTTGCCAAGACCTTACTTAGTCCTCAAGCACACACCAACCCTTGCTTGGTCCTCGAGAAGTATTACGTTGATCCTTTCTTAGTCCTTGAGAATCATGCCAACCCTTACTGATAGACACATTTTTGTGTCTAAATTGTGCTCAATTCTCTATTTTGTTAATGCTTGATTTTATACTATTTACGAGTTTTTATGTCTTTGTAGGTAATTTTGAGAAATAAATATTTATGGAAAAATCGGCTCAAAAAGTGATAAAGGCACCCAACAAAAGTGTTAAAGGCACCCACCAGTTGGATTGGGTGCACCCCTTCTTTAAATTCAAAAAGTTAAAATTGGCGGGAAATGTTCTTCACGTACAGAAAATTCCTGAATTGGTGGCAACCGAGTTTTAAGGCATTGTTGGATGATTTCAAGCTACCCAAGTAAAGAAGAAACCAAAACAATATCAAGCACGTCACTACAGAGTGATTTATGCCGGAAAAAACGCTGTAAAATCAAATCCAAGCCGGAAAAGGATAATACTCCCTGTTTGAGATTTACACGTGATTGGAGTTGGTTTTAGATAAGGATTTGCATCCTAATCGATTAAGGATGATGTATTAGGGTTACATAAACCTATAAATACCAAAGAGAATCGAAGAAAAGCTAATCCAGAAACCAACGAAAGTTGACAGGAAAAAAAGTTTATGCTGCGAAGAAGAAGAACCTGAAGAACATAAGGAGCTCCAGAAGTGTCGCTTAAACAGTCGCATACGCAGCTGCTGAAGCAGTCTTATTCCTGAAGCACTTCAAGTCCGTCTTTCTTTCCTGTTCTCTTTTCCTTCTTCTGTAACACAGAGAACACTCTCTGTAACGCTTATAAGCGTATCAAATCACCTGTGTTACCTCTATTTCACAATTGTAAGCACTTTTTGAGCAATGAAAATCTATTTTGAGTGCGTTTCCATTACAATGAGCTAATCATCATCACTGGGGCGACGGATGAAGCTATTTCTCCAATAATTAAGTGGTAACTTTTATTTTATCTATTAATTGCTTTGAATTAAATTGAAAAATGGTTTTTATCAAGTAGTTGTGTTTTCTTTTGATGAGTCATGCTGGGTTTATTGCTTTTGATGTCTCATGCTTACGATTTACAACTATTATTTTGAAAACCTAACTTTGGAAATGTTTTGATTAAACTGAATACATGAGTTGCAAGCTTTTTACCACTTGAAAAATTGGCGAATGGTGGAATCCTTAGTCCTAGTTTTTCCCATCAATTTTAAATCAGCTTTACTTTAATCTGTTTTATTTTTAGTCATTAAAAATTAAGTTTAAAAATCAAATCTTCACAAGTCTGAGTATCGAACCTTTTTACCACTATATTAAAATTACATCACTTACTTGGTCTTCGAGAAGCATGGCGCCAATCCTTGCTCGGTTCTCAAGAGCATAGCGCCAACCCTTAATCGGTTCTTAAGAACCTTTGATAATCTTGACTTCAGACACTTCCAATATTGTGTCATTCCAAAGCCTGCACAATCCTGACGTGTCGCTTCCAAGTTTGTGTTATTTCCAAGTCTTGTCGCTTTCAAGCTTGCGCTCTTCCAAGCTTAAACTTACTAACTTTACAATACTTGACACTAGTAGTTAGTTTACTTGATTAACTAATCGAAAGAGTCATTCATATGACCCAACCTTCAAATTTATGAGATATCAAACGTGTAACAAGGGGATACTCATTAGGGTATTGGTCTGGTGTTTATAGTCTATGAGATGTAACTGAACACCCACAATAAGAAGGAATTAGTGGAACGCTACTAGAGAATGAATTAATGAGCATTACGGTTACGAGAATTCTCCCAACAATAATGGGTATTACGTTTTGAGAATTTTTCCAGCAATAATAGGCACGTTCTCAGCCACATTATCCACCTCATTATCTCGTCACCTCTTCCACTTCTTACTAGATCAAAAGTTCAGCATTATAAATAAACCACTTCATTTATTTCCACAAGAAACATAACAACAACTCAAGTGAGTCAACAAGTTTATTGAAAGTTTATTAAACTATCATGAACAACTTCATATTCTCTACCTGAACTCTGCTACAGATATTCGAGTTCTTCAACTATAACTCAACAATCTTTGATTTTCTTTTTCTCTGCTTCTCTCCTTAAGATCAACCCTTCTCCCCCTCTGAGACCGAAGCAAGGTTAGAATGACCATTTTCTTGGTTTAGGCTAGCCTTGTACGACTCTGATATCTCATATTCTTACGAAATACCCTTTTACCTTTTTATCTAATTTTCCACTAAAACAATATGATATACCAAAATATACAAAAAAGTTATAATGATCGTCATAACTTTAAAATGGACAAAAAAGCAGTCGCTATCATCCATTTCATGACATGCGACTGACGATATAATTTTTTTTATTTCTTAAGAAAAAAATATACTATACTAACGTGTAATATCATTAGCCGCATAATCAACTACATGGAATTAAAGTCTAATAGTTGCGAGAAAACTGTAGCATCTTAACCCTATTTATTTATTATATTTATTTCTTGAGACACAAATAATTTTCTGATATTTCAGATCTATTGGTTTTGTTCCCGATGCTGTACGCGATTAAATTGTTATTTTTTCCTATGCGGAAAAACATTTTTCTCGAGTCACTAAAAAACGTATTTGTTTATGAAATATTTCTTTGATTATATATATCCTAGTTTTATATGCTCCTCAACCTATATAATTGTATCAATGACACAATCCGCTGGGATAACAACGTTAGTAGTGGAAACCCGGGCAACGCTTATGATACTCCGAACAACGACCACTATGCATTGAATCAGACTCACAAAACCTAGTCAACTACGTTAAAAACTGGAGTGAAACGCCATGTTATATATGATATATGATTACTGAAATTCAAAACCTGCTATAAACCATTCGACAACGCTTCCTACAACATATCTAAAGAGAGGCCAATCAAGCAATAAATGTACTTGTAAACCATGCGGCGGAAAAAAGCCAACATGAAAGCTATCATTCAATTTTTTGGGAATATACATTTTTTTAACACATTTTGTATTACAGAGATCGAGGGATATGATATACCCGGGTGTAATTTCTTACTAGTTAATTTATGGAGTATTTTATCTAAAATAATCCACCAGGAAGGGAAAAGAAAAACTGTTATAACCATACCCTCCCAACCTGGTTAAATGATGGGTCGGGCGAGAACCGTCCTGTCATTAGTGTAGGTAAGATGCGGGTAGGATATATTTTTACCCACTTTCAATGGATAAGATGACGAAATAGATCACATCTTGCCCACCCGATTGGTTGTGGACCATTACTTTTAACTATTAAGAGGAAACAAGGAAACAAAAGGAATTAAAGCCTGGCTTAATTGGGGGATTGGAAAATTAATAGAGGGATGGAGGAAAAGACAAAATAGGGTCATCCAATAGTAATACCCCCTACCCCTTAGCAATATATTTTCAAAAATAGCTAAACTACCCCCATTTGATTAGTCTTAATATGTAATTAGATTAGTTATATAGATTATGGTTAGGATTAAAATTAAAGATTTTTTTTTCTTTTTGTGAGTAGAGTAGAGAAGAAGAGGGCTTTTGGAGGGAAAAAAAGTGAAAACCTAAGGTTTTGAGAGATGAGTGATTCTAGTGTAAATATTGATGTTGGAGAAGCTTCAACTACCAAAGATGATTGTGTTAATCTTAGCTTAGATTTTGAGTTAGATTGGATATATAACATTGGTCGATTGATATATGAAGCCAAAAATGAGGGTGCAAATGAAGAACCTCAAGCTCCAAATGAAGAAACCAATGCTCTGAATGAAGAACCCATAGCTCAAAACACCCAGGTAAACCTCTAAGAGTCTATGAATGGATGATTTTTTGGTTAAATTCGTCGAATCATAATGGTAAAGAAAAGACACAGAGTAAGTGTCGGCATGGTCGTGAGGTTAGGATCATGATGACTCTTTATAGATTGTCAAGGTCTTAACATCCAACAATGACGACACTAACCTGCAACTTTACCATTCTACAAAAAATCATCATGGTCCAACGTATGACAGTGATGACCCTAACTTACTCATTAAGAGTCGTCACTGTACTATGTATATACCATTACGACTCTTGGACCCAAAAATTCATGTATGAAATTTTTGTTAGGGTCGTATTGGTTCATATCAAATACCATGACGTCTCTAACCAAGTTTAATATCCATTCGTTAATGCGGAAATCATAACCTTGACGATTCCATTTGGGAATTTTTGGGTTTTTGCTTTTGTAAAACAATTCTTAACGTAAAATCATTTCATTGAATCGAAAAGGCATACATTGTGTTACATTAAAAAAAATGAAATAGAATAGATCATTAGATTACACTTAAACATATATGTTGAAATCACAAGTGACACTTTCTTCCAAAATACAATAGCAATCCTCATGCGTAAACGTTTTGCTATGGATGGTTTCATAGTTGTCGAGAGCCATCACCCACTGAAAAATCAATTTAAGTTTGAAAGTTTAAAACTATTTTTGATGAACGACTTATTGATTGACATACTTTCTATTGTCACACTGGATTCGGTGGGATGAGCTTCTTTTACAGCTTTTATTTCATGTTTCAAAGCTTCCAATCATTGAAACAGCTTCTCGAACCTTTTCTTAATGCCTTTGAATGTCTTACGATTACGATTTTTGTCTAATCCCATAAAAATATTAAACAAACGCTTCCACCAATAATCGGATGTCTGATTCATGATGTCTTCATTAACGGCTTTGTTACTTTAGGTAATGTACGCTCTATCATAGTCGTGCTTTATGATCGTAACCCACGATCTAACGATGGCAACATCTTCATCGTTAGTGTATTGAGTTACCATATTTAGTGCTTGAAAGGGACGGGTGAGAATGAGTTGGAGAATGAGAATGATAGGTGAGAATTAAAATTAAGATGAAAGGGATAGGTGAGAATGAGATGAAAGGGATAGTTTCCTTTTATAGTGTTAAATTACCAACAACAAGTTTTTTTTTAAAAAAAAAGAAGTCGTTGGATCAGTAACCATATTTGGCAAATTCAAAATTCACAATAACTGTTGCTAGAGTCATCATGATCGTATTGTAATACCATAAAAACCCTTGTAACTTTTGGACAATCGTCATTCATGTTTTTCGAAAACCATGACGACTTGTTTGTAAAATTGGACAGAGGATTGGGTATTTTTTGGTAAAGAGTCGTCCTTGTAAATTTTGTGTCGTCACAGTCTCTGGAAAAGGTCGTTAACGTGTTAAAAAATACAATGACGACATTAGACTAAGTCGTCGGTGTCGATATTTTGAGACCATGATGACTCATCTCATTATGTTTGCTTAAATATGCTTTTTCCTTTATTTGTAGGTGGTTGCACAACTAAGCGATGAACCTGAATCAATATCTCAGATAGGGTCAGATATTTCCCACCACTATATGACTGACAAGGTATGTGAGCTATGTTTTGAATTAATTTATGTTCTCAAAATTTTTGACTAGTCCTCTCGTCAACATAAGTATATTTCTCATAAAATCAAATTTGTGAAATGTAGACATGGGCAACTAAGGTTGAAGAAAAAGAACGGGTTATCTCAAAGGCCAAAGAGAAAATGTGCTTGTTGGTTCAAAACAACCAAGTCACGCTTACAAAGTTTGAGATAATTTTCGAGAGAGGCCGTAAGCATGAAAGCCACAAATCAAAGACTATAAGTACGAGAAGAAGAAGACGAGGGTCTACAAATAAAATACAAAAAAGTGTGGGTGTCTGTTTCAGATTAGATTTAATAGGAACTTTGAAGGTGGTCGATGGAGATTGTCGAGTGTTCTCGATGGTCGTCATAACCATCCATTGCCCCAGAGTATGATTGGACACACTGCATATTCCCGGTTGAAACCACATGAGATGGAGACGGTCCGGAAGATGAAAATAAGTAGTCCTCTTAAGATCCTGAATAAGATAAAGGTCGATGATAAGGATAACTTGTCTATAATTTCCACAATTTATGCCGCCAAAGAAACGCTCAAAATAACAGACTGGGATGGTAGATTAATCATGCAACAATCTTAGTGGTTAGCGGAAAATCTAGACGCTATGCAAACAAAGTTGGGCCCGGACAACAAAGTATCTTAGATTTTCCTTATGCATCCGAAGATGATGGCATTGGATCAGTGTTTTTATCAGGTTTTGATGATAAATTGTATCTATAAGACCAATAGGCATAACATACAGACGTTGTCATTCATACTTCGGATAAGCAACCGTTCACGGTGGCCTGGTGTTTTAAGGAAAAAGAGGAAGGAGAGGACCATATTTGGGCGTTGGAACAATTGAGGTTGATTTACCGCGGTGAAGAAACTCCAGGGGTTATAATTACCGATAGGGAGATTTGATTGATGAATGCCATTCAACATGTTTTTCCATTCGCATAATATTTTCTATGCATGTGGCACATCTCGTGCAATATCCTTTCAAATTGCAGACGTCATATCAAAAAGCCTAAGCCAAAGACCGGTGCTAAGCGTTCGAAAGAGGAAGACGAGCGTCTGACTCAACTTTCTAAAAAGGAACGGGCGGAAGATAAAAAGAAAGAAAAGGAACAATACAGTGAAGATGGAGAAAAATGGAAGCAATTTTTAATTTATTGGGACGATTTGGCTCATTCTACTGCCGAGGTGAAGTTTTTTTGTAAGTTACAAAAGTTTATTGATGATTGGAGCAATGATCATAGGAAAGCAGTCGATTATTGCCAAAATTCATAGTTACATACATACAAGGAAAAGTTTGTATATGCATGGACCAACAAATATAAGCACTTTAAAAATGAGTCTACAAGTATGGTAGAGGCATCACACGGTCAGTTAAAAAGCATCCTTGAAGAGAGTCAGAATGGGGTCGTTACGGTACATGAAGCTATTCACGAGCATGCTATGAATGATCTTAACCGGATAATGACGCAAATGGAACATAGTAGGGACAGGTTCTCGTTGGCATATATAAATGATTCTGATTTGCTGAGGGGTATATCTTACCAAGTGTCAGCATGGGAAATACACTATATGATGGCCTAACTTAAAAGATATAGGGATCAAGATAAATAAGGTATTTTGGTGCAATGTAATTGTACGACCTTAACGTGGCTCGGCCTCCCATGTCTTCATAAGCTTGGTGAGTACAAGGATGTCATTTCTCTTGACGATATTGATCTATCTTGGAGGCAACTTTCTTTAGTCCCAAGTCCCACAGGAGCATATGATGAACAGTTTGGAGACACGGAGCTTGGTCGCGCTATAAATGAAGTTTATCCTACAATAAATTGTGCGAGAAGACAAATATTGGTTGCTAACTTGTGGTCGGGCTTCCGTCGATCTTTGGAGGTGCAAGAGGAACCTACAAAGAAAAAAGCACAAGGTAGACCAAACAAAAAGATGTCATTGAGAGAACAGGTAAAGGACAATAAGAGCTGCACAAGAGATCCATCACATCATGAGCATGCCGAAACTGAATATAAGGAGTATGAGAATCCGGTTGCAGCCAAGAAAAGGGGTCGACCAAAGAAAGAAATATGCACCCAAAGTGACCAAAAAGTGACACCGAAGGTTGCCGTGATGCCATCGAAGCCACATACCGAAGGCCAACAAAATATGGATATTGATGAGCATGTGATCCAAAGCCAACAAAGCCAAACAAGTGAAATGGTTATAATAAAATAAAAAAAGGGAAATATGCATACCCTTAGGGATTCACAAGGAAGGCCATATCGTGTTACTCATACGTTGTACGAAGAGTAAACAGAACAACTCCCTCATGTCATCTTATATTACCTTATATCCATCGACGACGTCGACGATGATGGAAATTGTGGTTTCCATGTTACAACGGAACAATTAGGACATTTTGATGAATCCAATGACGAGAACGTCACCCAAATCTATTATGCAAGAACAAAAATGGCCGCAAAACTTGTTCAGGACAAGGAACTTTATGTTTATATGATCCCGGAAGGAGATAGGAAAGAAAAACGAAATACATTCAAGGAATTGGTGTCTTCTGTAAAAGGGCGGAAGGGGTCTAAGAAGGCCTGTTTTAAGTTTTGGATGAGGATGCCTTACTGTGGACAACTTTTGGCGGACACATTCACTTGTGTTGTTCATGTATTTTCTACTGGGTTCCCTGGGGGGCTCTACGACATACGTACCCTCCAGAACTAGGTGTAAGCTGGCACTAAATAAGAGAAGAATAATTATGGCACATGTGAATGATAACCATTACATCGGTCTTAAGATAAAAGAAGAGTGTCCTTTACCACCAATGAGTAAGTATTGTTGGAGAGAGTTTTCTAAGGAGTGGACAAACCAATATGAGTATGGCATGACCATATGGAAGACTTTGGATGAATCTCCAACAAAGGTTGATTTAGGGGATTAGTCGTACATCTTCTGGAAAATTTGTATATTTTGAAAATTGTATGTTGAAGCACGCTTTCGGAAGATTATCTCTTGAACTTAAACTTGTCCTGAAAAATTCGAATGCTTAACGAATACAACGTTTATTATCTTGTTATTTGTCAACCTCTTCTGTTTAGGGTCGTCACAGTTAAAATGTATCTACAACAACGACTCCAATGGTCATCAGGGTTTAAAGGTGTCATCCATATCGACTAATATTTTGGGGGTTTTGGGTCGGCAAGGTCGATAACAATACACAATGACGACACTTGTTGGCAAAGTTGGATTTTTTCTGAATGTTTTAGAGTAGTAGGGTCGCATCGGTTTAAATTGTATACCATGACGAATATAACTGATAGGATTTTAGAATACCATATATAAATAACCGCAACCGCACGCGTCTAACTAGTAGACACCGACAAATACGGGTCGAACCCGCAGGGAGCGGGAAAATACTACAATCAATATCTCAATTAAACTAATCAGAAATAATATTTTTGGATTTTTAAAATTATGAATGGAATAATAAAACAAACTAAATTAATAAAACAAATAAGCAGAGAGGTCGGTAACCAAGGTTTTTAGTATCCACCACTATTTCTATTTAATTACTGAAGTGAAATATAACTCCTGAATATTCATATATTGTTCGTTCTATCGACATCACCTATTATATGTATTAGAGTCGCAAATGTCACTGGGACGCCCTAAGCATGGCACATCAAAAACTCTAAGTCTCAGTATACACCATCAAATTGCGTTAACGAGAAAATTATACGAAACTAATTAAAGGTTCACAAATAATACCTGGACATTCTAAGCATACCCCATCAAAGGATTTAACCCAAGCATGAAATATCAAATAAGTAGACAAATAAATTTGCAATCCTATTAATGATGCACAAAGGTTACTGTATTGTACAAAACTGGTGAAGAAACAACTAATGTTATCATTAAATCAATAAATGGTATTCAAGAACTAATCATATTCAGATCATAATAGTCTGTATCAAATAATTCGATTTAATTGATCTAAAACTTTAAGTGGTTTCAACATAAACCCTAGTTACACAAAGATTAGCAAGAAATAACAATGGGTTTCTCAAAATCCATTAAAAACAATTAATAAAAGTAAAGACAGAAAGATATCACTGTGTTTCCGGCTGCCAACACCAACCCAGAAAAACGTTAGACTTTGTCTCCAGAGTACTTCTTCTCTATAGCCTTCTCTCTTTTTGATCATACCGCTTCTCCTTAGGTCCTCCTTTTCTCTCACAGAAAACAGTCGTCACACCCCAATCAATCGTCCTTCTCTCTCAAAAGAGAAAAACTCAAAAAAGAATCTCTTCCGACCTCTCTCCTCTTTTCTCACGTCCCCAATCAATCAACCACCAATCCTACTTCTTCCCTCTCTCCCCTTTCCAATCTCTCCCCCAAAAAAACTCTCTTCTCTGCCTCTCTCCTCTTCTCTCACGTACCCAATTAGTCTCTCCCCCTCCAACCCTAGGTATTCTCTCTCACACAGAAAATCAAAATCCGTTGTCCCCTATCTCACATCCACTTTCCAACCTTCGTTCTTCCTTTTTCTTGTCTTTCACCTCTCTCTCTGTACACTCCCTTCTTTCTCCACTTCCCTTGTCTCCCTACCCACAGCCGCACTCTCCCCTCACCCAACAGTACGCCTACCTCTACTTTTTTTCTTTTTTTTCTTCGCCTCCCTCCTCTCTCCAATCAATCACTTTCTCCCAGCCGTCACACCACCCTTCTCTCCACTATCCCTTATGTCGCTTGGTACTCTTTCTTATACCAACCGTCCCCCTATTTCCGGTTTCTTTCTTTTCTTTTATACTTGTTCAAGCCCCCAAAAGAAGTTTGACCTACTCTCCCTCTTCTTCTCACATTCTCATTCACTAACTTGCCACGCACCACCTGCCCCTATCCTAGCCACAATGCCTAGACCGAATCAATACTCGACACCTACTTATCAACTTCACTTTATTTTTCTTTTTGCTTTTGCTGCGCCAATAAAATCAATCATAGCCTGCCCGTTTCTGATCAAGACCTTCATAGCCACGTCCTGCTTGTCTGTGCATAGTCCATAATTGAGTGGGACGAATTGGACACAAAATGTATGCTAACACTTTTGCCCTTTTTAACCATATTTACTTATAACTCCAGATTTTAGGTATGCTACCTATAAAGACATAAAAATAATAAAAATTAGTACAAAATCAAGTACTAGAAAATATAAATTAGATGATAAATATGTTTAATTTATACTCGTATCAAATACCCTCAAACCTATATTTTGCTAGTCCTCGAGCAAAACTAATCTAAAATAAAACTAATCAAAAACTGATGGTTTGGTTATAGTGGTAAGAAATTGTTGCAACTGAAGATAAACGTTGCAGATGTGAAAATATCCGTTGCAAATGGATGAAGAAACCGTGGCTGATTGGTTGAAGATATTGTTGCCTATTCTCGGTTCTTCATGCAACAACAACAATAAATTTTCTGAATTGATTTCTCTGCCTTCTATTCGTCTCCTAAGCTCTCCCTAAACTCTTTGTGTTCTTCCGTGACCCTAGCAACCTATTTATACACCGCAGGACTCCAAATCACGCGAGATAATCTTCATTAATTGCTCTTATTTTTTTCTGCCAGTCACGGGAATAATTTCCTTGTTTATCTAATTCACGCGCCTTCTCGAAGCTGCCACACTCTAACACATTCGAAACATGTTTCAGAAAGAGTAGAACTCTTTTTTAGCACACACAATTTCCAAAAATACAGAAGAAAATCCCGAGAAGAACTCGCTTCCCCTGTTTTACTCTAACTCGACAATTGGGATCTGTTTTGATTGATTCAACACCCACAACAACTTTGCTTAGCCCTAACAAGTCCATCCCAACCAAATCCAGTGATTTAATCTCCCCCAAATCGAATCCAGAAATTCTGAATTTTCAAAATTCATTTTCCCGCCAAAACGTTGTTTGAACCGTGAAGAAGAAAGGGGTACCCCTATCCACTGTGCGGGTGCCTTTATCAATTCTAGGTGCCTTTATCACTTTTTGGGTGCCTTTATAACTTTTTGAGCCAATTTTTCCCAAATGTTTATTTCTCCAAAATACCTACAAACACAATAAAATCACAATATAAGTACACAAATGAGCACTATCAATATAAAGAATTGAGACAAATCAGACACAAAAATGTGTCTATCAAATACCCCCGAACTTATTATTTGCTAGTCCTCGAGCAAATATAGAAAATAAAAATCCTAACTCACTTTCGCAGGCATCGCGATTGCACTTAGCGTGTGCAATAAGCCTTTAAACCCCTAGGTGTCCCTAGTGGACAAGTTTTGTATCGTGAGGGTTTACAAGAGGTATACCCATAAAACATTTAATCCAAACCCTATCTACCTGTGAACGATTGAGGGTAGACACTAAACATGCTATTTATTTGGCATAAAACTCTTTGGCCATGGGAATCATTTCCCTGTATGAGTCCAATTGTTGCACACGAGTTTTCACTCAGCGTAATAAAGTTAATACAAGAATTCAAAACTCTACTTAGATAGTCGTTCAACCACGATACTCAGAATCTATCAAAGTACAATCACATGAAAAGATTTAGAAGATGGATATTGACAAAACGAAGTTTGTGCATGGTGACTAAGGTGAACGGTGTTTCCCATATCTGTCTGAAGGTCGCCGCTAGTATGAATCCTAATGGATTGAGATATGCTCCCACTAGTCTTACTCCTTATACCAATATTGACTCAGCTGGTATATACTTCAGCGGTCGATTTATTGAAAATAAATTACTATTTTTAAATGTACTGACAACATGATTGGATCAAATGAATCCAAGCACATGCTCCTTATCAATAGAAGATGATATGGTCGAGATAGACTCCGAGATATGGTGAAAAATGTTATTTCTAACACTTGAGCTAGGCATCCTTTTATGAATAGACCATTTAGCTGGCCACACCAATTCCTTTCCATCTACCTAGAATGGTTAGTGTCATCCTGAATTGTTCACAAGTTTCTAGACTTTGGAGTTTTAATTTTTACTAAAAGTTTATCCCTTCCCCCAAACTTAAATCTAACATTGTCCTCAATTTTCTAAAGATGAATTATTAAAATAATGAACAAGGAGAAATTGTTACCAATCGAAGGAAATGAGTTAAGGAAAGATATTATCGTGTCGCACGAGCATGGGTTACCTCCCAAGAAGTGTTAAGTTTAAAGTCTTCAGCCAGACTTTTGAAAGAACTAGTCACCTCATAGAATCATATAGCAATAGTCAGAACAACTGTGGGTCATCTGAATAAAATAATATCTTCCAAAATATAAGGAAACTGTAGCAGGCACAGAAAGTGAACAAACCAAGCATACACTTATCCCTATCTAGTGTCTGTTTAAGACAACTACATCTAGTTGAGGTTCAGGTTCTAGATCTATGAAAGGGTCTACATAAAATATTTTCATAGGTTGGATTTCCTCATTGGCAGGATCAGAAGAGTCAGGTTGTCGAATCTGGAAGAACTCAACTAAAAACTTAGAAGTACATAATAATAACCAGAATAATTGTGGATCCTCAAAGTCAATCAGATCTGACCTACACAGTTGACTACTCTGAAAATGATGGTCATTTTTAAGTAAATGTGTCGATTCTAATCTCCTAAAGTAATTAGGCTTAGTCTCAAAACTTAATAATTGACACATTTGAAAATTCAACCGTTCCCACATATGGAATAAAATATTTTGGTGTGAAAACAAAATCAATATTTGTATTATTTTCTAGGTAAACCACATTGACCAAAGGATGGGTTTCTAACAACTGAACTTCTTTTTGGACATCAACAGGCTCAGAGAATCTAGTTTGAAGATGATCTTGAAAAATAGTAGAGGTGCATATGTCAAGTCCCAAGTGAGGGACTTTAAGCAGGGATACTTGACAATCACAAGAATCATCGGTACCCCCAAACTTAGGGTGGACATTGCTCTCAGATGGACTAAAAACTGTTGGTTGGATTCTAGGGTCCTTAAGGTCAGAACTACACTCAACTTCCTTTATAGAAGGAAATAAGGTATACTTATAAACTGGTAGAAGTTCAAACTTAGTTTTTCATATATTATAAGTGTCCATCAAAGATGCAGAATCTAACAAATTATTCACCTCATTAATAACACTATCATTGTCAACATCAAACCCAAAGTGGGATAGGCATTTCTCTAATGGATCTTTAATAAAGTGTTTGGTAAAGATTTCTGAACTGAAGTACTAGTTATGTTCACTTCTTCTATATCATAAGAAGGTTGTCTACTCATACAAAATAGATTCAGTTAAATAGTCAAGTTACCAAAAGAAAAATTAATTATTCCATTTCCATAATTGATGACGACATTATATGTAGCTAAAAAGGGACGACTTAAGATCACTGGTATTTGAGCCTCTGGGACCTGAAAAGGTTGGGTGTCTAGGACAACAAAATCCAATGGGGAAACTATTCTATCTACCTGAATCAAATCATCCTCTACCATATTAAAATTTTATAAGAGTCTGTCATCTTCGTCAGAGACTGTTGTCTTCGAATCGTTAGACTCTAAATCACTAGTCTCAGGACAAATTCGTTCCTCTAAACCATTATCGGCTTCAAAACAAGAAAATTCTACATCGTCTAAAACAGTGGTACTCTAGTCAAATCCCCTTCCTTTTGAATAGGTGAATAATCACTAAAATTATTTGGATTTGAACCATAAATAACACTATCATCATGAAGCACAATTGGAGTGACAATTTCCCAATCACGCTGCCTGTATATTTCAAGTTCTTCACCAATACTATCCTCATCATCATAATAATATGAAGATGTTTGAACCTCGTTTAAATAAGTAGTGTTACCATTTTGATCCTCGTCCCCTTGACTAGGTGAATAATTATCAAGGGTAGCATTATATTGGAAATTAAGATTATTTTGAGGAAAATTATTCTTTTAAGAACTTTCGTTCACACTTAATACGAACCTATTTGTATTCTCGGTCAACTGCTTTATGATTCTTCATGTATCCTCAGTCAACTCCTTGATGGAATTCTCTAGAGAAACAACTAGATCATAAGGAGTGCTAGATCGCAACTGCTCGTGTGATTCTTTTAGAGGCATAATAGGTTCATTATAAGTACAAGATTGCATCTGCTTTAGGCCATCCCTTAAGACAAAGAACTCGAATTTTGCTCATGTTCATAAGACGAGTGTGTATATGAATAGTAATTGGGATCACCCTGGTATGAGCAATAACCTCCAAAAGGTTGTTGGTAGTCTCGACTACTATCCACACCATGTTGATAGTACGGATAATGTCTATTTTGAAATTCAGTCGGATATTCATTGTATTGGTCTTCATATTACCAGTTCGACATTTTCTAACAAAAACTTCCTAATATATTTACAAAATTAAACTCTAAAAATAAATCCTACCGGAAGGGGTTCTAAACAAACACAAACAAGGCCGACTCAACCAAATCAAACTTACTGAATCTAGCAAACAAAAAACATGATGGCTCCACTTAGATTATTTCTAGACCAACTTCTATTCTTCCAAAAGGCAACTAGTTACAGTTTTAGCGAATCTCTCAGAACGATCTGAATTAGATTAAGTCGAATAGAAACAGGATAAGCTCTAAGGAGCTTTGATAACCCTGCCTCTTTGGAAACGTTTCCTTAGATTACAAGGCGGCTCGAATCAACTTAAAATAATCCTCCTGAACTTTAAGTTAAGCTAACAAAGTAACCAATACAGTCCTTTTGAATGATTTTCCAATAAGCTCGATACCTTATCGGTCTTCTTTCTAGTCAAATTTTAAGGATTAGGTTCGCGTTAAGTAACGTGTTCATAAGGCGGGCAAGAAGGAAACAGTGATGAAATCTGAGTCCTTATCTTATATGGCCAGTCCTTTCCCTTTACTAGAAAATAAATCTGTATTCAGTTCCTCAACATATATGCATACGAAGAAATACAGTAAACTCACTTGCAGGAGGTTCGTAAGTTGATCGAGTCTTACCTCCCGTACCAGATGGGGGATGAATCGGTTGTAGTCGACTTGGGCCACCGACTTCTGTGTCAATATACGAACCCGAGAGGCCGAGTCAATATCGTAATTGTCGTCCTTCCCTGTTGTATTTTATATTTAAATACCCTCCCATAGGGTTTAAAAATAATAATAAAGTTCAAAAGTTCAAAGTCCAAAGTCCAAAAATAAGAAAAAACAAAAAAATACCTAAAATAATTACAAAAATAATAAAAATTTCCTAATACAATTTTCTAAAAAGAAAAATAAAAACCCTAAAAAAAAATTAACTTAAAAATAAAATAAAATCTTGTCTTCTTTTTCCGTTCTTTTTGATTTGTCCTTGGCTCCAAGTCTTTAATCAATCAATATAATCTTTGGCTCCAATTTCTTTTTGATCTAAAACCTGTAATATAAACAAAAATACCCAAAAACGTAAAATAAAACAAATAAAAATAAAAATATAACTAAAGTAACTAACCTAAAAAAAATTCTAAAAACAAGTCCGCGTCGGCGGCGCCAAAAACTGATGGTTTTGTTATAGTGGTAAGAAACTGTTGCAACAGAAGATAAACGTTGCAGATATGAAAATATCCGTTGCAAATGGATAAATAAACCGTGGCTGAATTGTTGAAGATATTGTTGCATATTCTTTGTTCTTCATGCAGCAACAACAACAAATTTTCTGAATTGATTTCTCTGCCTTCTATTCGTCTCCTAAGCTCTCCCTAAACTCTCTGTGTTCTTCTGTGACCCTAGCAACCTATTTATACACCACATGACTCCAAATCACGCGAGATAATCTTCATTAGTTGCTCTTGTTTTTTTCTGCCAGTCACGGGAATAATTTCCTTGTTTATCTAATTCACGCACCTTCTCGAAGCTGCCACACTCCAACACATTCGAAATATGTTTCAGAAGGAGTAAAACTCTTTCTTAGCACACGTAATTTCCAAAAATACAGAAGAAAATCCCGAGAAAAACTCGCTTCCCCGGTTTTACTCCAACTCGACAATTGGGCTCTGTTTTGATTGATTCAACACCCACAACAACTTTGCTTAGCCCTAACAAGTCCATCCCAACCAAATCCAGTGATTTAATTTCCCCCAAACCGAATCCAGAAATTCTGAATTTTCAAAATTCATTTTCCCACCAAAACGTTGTTTGAACCATGAAGAATAAAGGGGTGCCCTTATCCACTGAGTGGGCGCCTTTATCAATTTTGGGTGCCTTTATCACTTTTCGGTGCCTTTATAACTTTTTGAGCCAATTTTTCCCAAATGTTTATTTCTCCAAAAATACCTACAAACATAATAAAATCACAATATAAGTACGCAAATGAGCACTATCAATATAAAGAATTGGGACAATTCAGACACAAAAATCACTAACCCTAGAAAAAAGGAAAATTTTTGTTAGAGATGGAGTCGTCAATCTGCTATTTTAGACATTGACGATACTTACCATTAAACTAAATGATCAACTACTTAAATTAGGAGTCGTCAACCTGGTATTTTCTACCATGACGACCCTAACCACTCCCATCTTCACTTTTTCCTGGATGTTTTGGTGTGATAGGGTCGCAACGGTTCACCCAATAATCCATGACGACTTATATCTGCCATTTTTTGGGAGAGTTAAAGTCGTTAAGGTCGATACTTATATATAATGACGAGTCTAAACCTTCATACTTGAAGTCGTAATCCTCCTAATTTTGACCATGATGACACATACACATTCACTTGGAAACTTGGAGAGATACTTATGTTATAAACAATACACTACCACAACTAATATACCAAATTATGTTGTTCCTCATAAATGTAAAAAAAAACATGAGTTCAAGTACGGTAAAATCAAATTGTGTCTATCTAAGAAACGTCAAGTCACATGAGACAAGTCTATTATTGCAATGTCTTAAAAACAACATCGTTTCAACCATGATCACGACCTCGGTCACTTCCTTGTGTAGCTGATCTCCGGTTTCGCTTTGCAGATTTTCCTTGACTTCCACGACCTCCACCAATATCTCCTTGCCCCTCGTCGCCTTGGGTATCAACACCTTCTTGGGTTACATGGGTATAGCGTTTCCAAGACCTCTTACTTTCACTTTCCAGATCAGTAAACATTTTAGCCACATCGGGGTTTTCAATGTGTGTCAACAAGTAAACGTACCGACCTTGTTGGTCAGGCATCACCACCTGTCCCTTATCATTTGAGAAACTTAGTCCCTTGATCATAATGTCTCTTCGATCTCTCTAAAAGAAATAAATTACAATTGAGGTTAAGTGTATATATTTAACAAAAAGAGAACAAGATAGGCAAAAACACTTACGACAAGCTTTAGAATCATAAAGTCAGTTTTGGTGTCGGATGTCGGAGTAGAAGAAGTAGAAGCTTTGTTGCTTTTCCACCCACGAGAATCAATCCGTATCACACGACCATGGGAGAACTTTCAATACCATTTCAAATAACCCTCCTTTGCCTCGTAACCCTTATTCACATTATCCAAAAAAGAGATGTATACCAAATTAGCATGTCTATTATCCCAATTACTGGTCCCCGACAGAGGGTCGTAAACCACCTCAATGCTAGAAATATTGTACTTGCATTCATCAAGTTTGAGTTGGAATTTTGGTTTATAATCCTCATCATGTGGTTCTTGAATATATCCAAGTTGCCGCATTACTCTAGACGGATCATACAGTGAGAGTCCGGTAGGGTGAAACAAAGAACCATTGTAAAAAGATACATCTTGCCTTCATCAACTCTCTCTCCCACATATGTATCAAATACTACATCTTTAGCTGTCATCATGCCCAAACTTTCCCGCATGTCTGACAACTGCCTCTTATGAAACTTCTTTTGACACCCAATGAACGTGTATTTCAATCCCCTTGGTTGAGCCTTGGTCCAACCCACGTTCACTTTAACGTGTTTGTTGTCTTTGAACAATGACGAAAATGTTCGTAATTCCACACCTACATAATAATCAAAACATTAAAACTAGTTTTCATTAAACAAGAGATTGAAAAATAATAATATTTCATCCAACAAACAAATATGATCACTTCAATTACCTGGAGTAGACTAGTATTCCCGTTTATTTGAGATGTTCTTTCCCTATATGCTTTTGCTAGCTCCTCATTTACGTGTACGACGACGTCAATCCCCCACGAGTACTTATTCACATCTTCCAAAGGATGCAAGAGCTGGAGATAGTTGGCGCTGACCCTGTTTACTTTGCTGTCGGGAAACACAACAACCACTAGCACGTACAACAGATAAGCAGCCGCGACAACAAGAACTTCAACCTCAGTGAGGGGACCATTATTTATTTCCTTTTATAGTGACCCAACATATGAGCGCCTCAAATCTAACAGGTTAAACTCTCTCTTCGGGTACCTGTCCCCCTTGAAAAACTTGGACTTCGCGGTGTCTTCATCCCATCCAAACAACTCCTTGGCCAATTCATAAATTTTATGCCAAAATTTTTTGACCTTGAAGTTGTCTCCGGTGGATTTTCCTTCGACATGTAGCCCTAGAATCTGCTCTGCATCGTCAGGAGTTATAGTTATCTCGCCAAACGGGAATTGGAAGCAATCTACTTCAACGTAATACCTCTCACAGAAGCAAGAAACTGCGACCCAGTCATACGCAATCATATGGTTCTCTATGGCAGGATACAAACCAGAGTTCTCTATTAACTCTCTAACTCTTGGACATTCATCAACTAGTTTCTAAAACTTCATTTTTGCATAAGAAGACTGGCGTCTGAAAAGACGTACGACGTTCGAATGATCCTATAAAATGGAGGCAAAAAGGGAGAAAACAACCCAATCAACAAACTAATTAACAACAAGAAGTTAAAAAGAAAAGTTGAGATTGTTACGATGGTCTGATGGATGGTACGAGCCCACGACCCGGGATATGCAAATAAAACCTTTCCTTTATCTAAGGGTATGCCTTCAATATTTCGACCGCGTTCAGCTTCCATGATCAAGTGGGGTTTGGGAACGTGCCTCGCAGGTGGGGCTATTTCCTTGCCCTTGTCCTTGGATTGTACCTCTTTTTGCGCCTCTTCTTGTACCTCTTCCTCCTCCCCATCATCATCATTATCATCATCACCACCACCACCACCAGTACCACTAGAACCACCATCCCCCTTCCCCCCCCCCCCCCACCAGCACCACCAACATTGGTGTCATCAACTTCATAATCGGTTTGTTCATTGTCATGATCCGAAGTCACAGATGGAATAGAGGAGGCAGGAGAAGGGGAATCATCTGGTTCGTTACCTTGTTGTGTATGTTCACGAATAGAGAAAGGTACCTCCTTCAGACGTTTTTTCAAAAATTTATGTGGGCGGGAAGTTTTTGAAGGAGGAGTGGGTACAAGTTTACTTTTTTTTTTTTTTGCCTTTTCAACCCAACTACAATACACAATACGCAAAAATCAAAACTTCGGAACCAATAATCTCAGACTTAATCATAGAGTCGTCATGGTCTAAATTATGGATGGTAACGACACAAGATAAAATAGTAACGATACAATATTTGTACATTGACGACCTTTATCATTAAAATGGGCAGAGTAGTTGTTTTTTCCTTTTGTGGTCGTTATGGTTTAAAAATACAAAGGGTCGTCACTAGGGCTGCACAGGAACCGAATGGAACCGAAGGACCGAACCAGAACCGATGGAACCAGACCGAACCGAGAGTATAGGGTATAGGGTACAAGTACAAAAAAAGAGAACCGAGTACACCCGGGTACCAGGTACAGGTTCTACCTAGGAACCGACCTGTACCAGACTAAAAGTACCGATTATTGTTAACCGTTGATCATATATTAGACTTTCAATCTCATCCGTCTGTTTCTAAGTTAGGTTACTCACTCGATCGAAAGAAGAAGCAGAAAAAATTCGTCTGTCTACTGAAAGAAGAAGAAGAAGACAGTTCTTCTGTACCATTGGAGAAAAAACCCTTATTTTTCACTTACACAACTACTACCATTACTACCACATAGGCGGAGGTATCAGAAACCCATTTCTCATCGTAAGTTCTTCTCTGTGATCTTTACTTTTGCTGTTTTTTTTTCTTGATTTTTTTTTTGGTTAATGGTGTTGTTTTCATTGTATTGTTAGAGTTTTTGGTGTTTTTGTATTTTTTTAGTGAAAACCCTTTGATAAGATTAAGCTTTGAAGGTTGATTTTGACAACCCTTTTAGTTAATTTTAGGAATTAGGTTGAAATATTATGTTTAAAACCCTAATCTTATGTTAGGGTTTTGTGTGATTCATGGAATTTGTTATTAGGTTAAATATGTTGGAGACGTAGTTGGTTGAAGATGTAATATCTGTTGATTTTTCTGAAGGTTCTTTGTTATAATGGTTTGTTGTCTTAGTTTGGTCTGTGTTGGGAGGAAGGGGCAATTTAATGTATTTATGAGCTAAGTTGAATCAGTTGGAAAATAGGAATTCTAGGTTTTGTATTGTGTTTTTAGTTTCCTTTCAAATGTATACACATCTTGAATTTAAAGTTTTGTATTGTGTTTTTAGTTTCCTAGATAGTAATAGATCACTTCCTGGGGGGTGGGGTGGGGTACGGGCTGCTGCTTGCTTATTTGATGAGCTTCTTCCTTCAACGACCTTTCCTAAAGCCTAAAGCTGAAGCTAGATTCCTCTTGCTTGTTACTTTTTTTTGTGCTTTTGAATTCCAATACATCACATTATTTAACTTACTGGCACTCTCATTTATGTCTAGTTCTGCATTTGTGTATCATTACTTCTCTAGCAGGAATCTGAACCTCATGATGCAATCTCCATTTTTGTTATCTTGCTAGACATCTCCTTGTTTGCCTACAGAAATTATATTCATATTGCTCAACAAAATTTTCCTCGTTACCCTCGTCATGAGATGATTTTATGGTTTTCATATGCACCGACGTGTTGCATCGTGATACTGAAGCCTATGAGATATCCAATTGGATATTTTTAGAAGCCCAAGAGATGCTAGTTAGAAATACATAATAGAATGCTTAGATTTTGTAACAGGGTCAACATTTGGTAAGGTCCTTTGGGAAGGCTTGCAACTAATGTAGGGATAATCTTATTATTCAGGGTATGAATACTTCTGAAAGGCGAGTTGTGCAGAAATTTTGTGGAAGACTCAAACCAATTTTTTTATATATTGTCAACAACATTGACCAGGCTATTTATCTTTCTTGAATGTCCCCTTTCCTTGTCCCCAAAGATGAGTCCCATTTTAGTAAATTCTGACAGTGAGAGTCCCTTGATCCTAAGGATAAGAAATTTAGACTCCTTGGCCCCTGCACGGGATAATCTATTTACACTTAAGGATGATGGTTGAATAAGATTTAGGAAAGATGTAACTAATAACCTTCTTATGTTAGCTAGAAATGCCCCGGGACTAGCTGGAACACTTGATTTTTGACCTGGATCTATTCTTAAAGCTAAATACTTTCATAGGGTACAGGACCAGCTTGGCTGCTTGGGTGAGTATCAACACGTAAATGTTTCTCTAATGATTATCTTTTTTAGTAAGATATCTAATTTTGGGATGCATTTTCCAGTTAATGATAAACTGGGGGTGAGTCTTGAGTTGGGATCATTTGTAGCTGGCTTTATGATATATACCATTGACTTTGTGCAACACACTTTAGACCAGCAGGTAGTCACTTTGTTCTTGATAGGCCTAGTTATGTTAATTGTAATTGTATTTGGGTCAATTCGTAGACTGGCAAGTAAGCTATATGAACCCCTTATGTTTTGTTTCCTTCTCTGGTTGTAAATAAATACGTAAGTAGGCTATCATAGTTTGTTACAGTTTACATATTATGGGCACTGGTTATGTGAAAATATTGTTTTAGCGTATATCTTCAGAAGGTTCACTTTAGCTTGTTGCATCTTTCAAGTAGAGGTAGTTTTCTTGTACCTTTCCTTTTACTACATAGATTTTCATAGGCGACATATTTGGCAAAGCATATACAGTATGCATTGAAGGTTGTGTTGAAAGCATGGATGTGGCCATGTCTTTATGAGTTAAAGTACATATTCTTGGATGACTTTCAAGCATGGTATGAAGCCAATGCATGCTGTAGAACACAAGATGGACGCAGACCTATACAAACAGTTGTTAACCATTTATTGAATGTATTCCTCCGAAAGCTGTTTTTACTTGATGAGATGACATAATTTCTAATTGTCGCTTTCATATAATGCAGGTGGAACCAATTCACAATTTGTTTGTTGCTCTTTTCCTTGCTAGTATTGGAATGCTCATAAATATCCACTTCTTGTGGAACCATGTTGATATATTACTTGCATCCGTGATTCTGGTTGTAGTCATTAAGACGACTGTGGTCACTATGGTGACTAAAACATTGGGATACAATATCAAGACATCAATGCTTGTAAGCATAGTAAAACTTGTTCAAAGTGTTTCTTTATTTCTTCAAGTTACTCTTTACTTTTTATCTAACTTTTCTATGTGTTCTAAAGGTGGGTGTGCTTCTGGCTCAAATTGGAGAATTTGCATTTGTTCTTTTAAGTCGAGCCTCTAATATTCACATTGTTGAGGTTCTCTCTCCCTATTGCTTTATTCATTAAGTACTTATAACAATGGTAATAGTCTATTTATTAGCGTCGGAAAATTACGTATAAAAATTGAATACCATTTTCCATTTCAGGGGAAAATGTATATTCTTCTCCTAGGAACGACAACTTTCAGTCTGGTGAGCTTATTTTCTGGTCGTCAAATTAGTTGGAGATGAGTAATTTTTTTTGATATTGTTCTACTGGTATATATTTACAGGTAACTACTAATCTCATGTTCAAGTTGATACCTGCCCTGATGCATTTGGGGTCTCATGCACTGGTTTCCTGCAGAAAACACACGGAATGAGGTGCGATTTCTAACTTAAATTACCATAAAGTGATTCGAACCCAACTTATTTCTCCTTTACGCACTGACATGATTTCCAATCTGTAATGTGTCTACAACATATACTAGCTGGTTGTACAACTTCAATCGAAGTAACACATGCTTTGGATATCTTGCAAAGACAAACAACCCGAAAGTCCGACATCAAGCTCATCAACCAGTAAGTCATCATGTCTATCTTGTATATGTGTACTGGAGGGTTTACATCTTTCACATTATGGATAGTAGTGTTATGTGTGTTCCGCTTAGTCATGTATAACCTCTTGTTTAATTTCCCTCAATTATATAACTGGGTTTTCATGGAAACTAAAATTTTGGAAACTAAAAAAAAAAAAAGGTACAGGATCGGAACCGAACCGATAAGACGGGTACAAGTACAAGAACCGAACCGAGTATATGGTACAAGGTACAAGTACACGGGTAGAGAACCGACCATAAGGAGGTACAGGTACACGGTTTTACCAAGACCGAGCCGAACCGACCTTTGTGCACCCCTAGTCGTCACACACTAAAAGTCGTTATGGTTTAAAAATACAACCGATGCGACCCTAATGACCCTTCGTCTTCAGGGGAAAATAACCAACTAAGGTCATCATGGTCGAAAATCAAAAATCATGACGATTTTTCATACTTCTACCAGGTATATGATAAATCGTCATGGTCTAAGGTTATCGACCATGCCGAACCTCTAACTGTAACTGCAATTTTGCGGTTTCTAGTTTAGATTTGCACTTAAAACAAACATACATTCACATCCAGCAAATATAGTAATGGATTTTGGTTTACTTACTTTTTAATTGGGACCATCGTCCAATTCTTCTCGATTTGATTTTTTGTGCCTTTTCGACTTCAACTTTCCTTTAACTTTCTCTACAATTCTAGGTAGACTAACATCTCTATGGAGATTCTTCGTACGAGCCATGTTTGTAGAAGAATCGTGGATTAAACTTTTGATTTGATTTCGAATAAAAAAATAAAATTGTTAGGGAGGAGAAAATGAGAAATTTTTGATTTTTGGTTTTAATTTAAAATGGAAATGGGGCTGATTTTAATTAAGTATAATAGAATTTAAGATTAGTATTAGGATAAGGATAAACTAGTATATACACCATCTTTTGATACCCCTACGGTTAATAATATGGGTATAAATTTGCTAAAGCTCCTGTTAATTCCACAAACCCCAATTAAACCTGGAATTAGTGGTCGATCAGCACCCCATCGAAAAGGATCAATGGATCATAGCGATCTGTGAGAGCCAAAATTTGGTTTCAAAAAAAATAAAAAATATCAGTGAGAGACAAATGATGAAAATTTTAATTCCCACCAAAACCCCTCGAAAAATTCAAACAAAATTCATCATCCCGCTTAAAATAGCCACAAATCGGATAATACTCGCCACGTGTTATAATCGAAACAATCAGATATCGGCGTACATTAAATGCTATATACTCCGACACACATTATCAATTTAATTAACGCAAGTGAGAGACCACATGGTCGGTGTAGAAAATCTCCCTCTCATACTCCACTTTCTCTCTCCTCTTTCTCTGAGACTCGAGATTTTCTTTCTTCTTCTTCTTCGCTTTCGAATAAAAACCCTATTCTAGAGACTGCGCGTGACCGTGACCGTTTTTTTCACATCTTTCTCTTTCTAAAGAACTTGTAGCAGAGCGTTAATGGCAACAACGGCGGCGGCAGGATCTTATGAAGGAGGAGCTGGAGGGAAGTTTCAGAAGAGGCCGTTAAGAAATAGAACCACTAAACCTTATGAAAGACCTATTACAGCAATTAGGAACCCTATCGAAGCAGGAACTAGAAATGGTTGGATTTCCAGAATTGTTGATCCAGCTTCCAGATTAATCACTAGAAGTGCCCAAATTTTTTATTCATCTGTCTTTAGGAAAAATCTCCCTGCTCCACCACCGCCTGTTACAGGTATGAATTTTTTTGTATCTTGAATTTGTTTTGTTTTTCTTGCATATTGATGCGGGGTAGGAATTTCTATTGTTTTCTTGTTGTTATTTTTAGGGTTTTTATTGGGTATTTTTATATTTATTTGGATTTTGTTGATTTGTTGGTAAGACTAGTTTTTTTTTATTAGGAAGAAATTTGTCAATTTAATGGTTAATTCCGAGTTACTGAAGGTGTAGCTGAGATGATCAAAACCTAATAGATTTTTAGGGCCTTTGAAGATAAACCCGCTAGGTTTAGGGTTGTTTGGTTAGCCATTAGTTAGGGTTATTTGGTTAGTCGTTAGTTAAGATTATATTCGAGATTAAAAAAAAATGTGAAGTCTAAAATGCCTACTTAGAGAACAAGTTGCATAGATTATTAACAATGTAAAGAAAATCCCAAGTTTTATATTATGAACATAATAATAACATTAGGTTATTTGTTGTTTTTTTATTCTTAAAAAGTCATACCTTATTCCCATCTTTTGAATGTCATCATTTTTGTTACAATCATAACCTATGTATAGTACGAAGTACGAATGTTCATGAGTTCTGATCAACATTATGCACTAAATATTCTTTTCTGCAGAGACAAATCATGGACAGAGGGTTCAATTTCGAGAAGCTGGTCCATCTGTAAGTTTGGCTAGATTTAGGAAGTTGTTTTGCTGAAAATTGTGATCAGCTGTTCCACTGAAATACATGTGTGTTTTATTACTAATTAATTGGTTTTCCTTTTGTATTTAAGAAGAGCCTACTACCTATTTATATTTTCGCCCAATCCTTTACATGTCAATGCATGAATTTTTGGCATCTCTTGCGTCATGATGAAAACATTAGTCTAGGTTGATGTGGTACCAGTTTACTGGATAATTTTGAAAGCTTGGCAAAACCAATCATGCCATCATTTTCATGTATAACATCACTTTATCTATGCTGCTGACTCACCAAGGCATCTCTTGATTTGCTTCGAGTTTACCTTATTGAGGTGCAAGAGTGCAATGTGTATGAAACAAATGCCTAGCTGAGATTCCTCCTAGTGTTCGATTTTCTCTCATTAATTTTTTTGTCGCTCACTATCATAAATTGACAAGTGTTTGGAAACAAATTTAAATTGCAGTACTCTGCTCTTATTCTTCAATCTCTCTCACTATCCTAGGGAGACTGAATACAGGCCTAGATCTTTTCTTTATACTCATTGCATGGATTACACTCACTGGAAATCACTTAAGTGTAATACATCTAACGTCATCAAATGGCTGTTGGAACTTACTAGTAGAATATGTTTTCCCCTAACCCTGTTGGATTAGTTGCTGTGGCGTGTTTACTTGTCCCGAAGGTTTTACTTTTCTCATATTTCATGTCTCTCAGTGTCCTGGAACTTTCATCTTTCAGTATTCAAGTGTTCTGCATTTACTGTGTTCTGCAGGTTCCATCCTCGGAATCACGTGAACATGCCACTGGGAATGAAGGTGACCGCTTGAATAATAGTCCTGGGGACAGTGGAATAGATGTTCTGGAGAAACTTTTCAAAGAAAAAACCTTTACAAAGTAAGTAACCGTTGTATGGCAGTTTATAATGATATCTGAACAAGGGAATTTTTATTTATGTATTCATTTAGTTCATATCGTAAATAATTTCCGTCCAGTGCCCTTTGCGGTTTTCATTCTCCTAATTATTAAAGTTTTTTTTTTTTTTGGTACTGTCTTTGAATATTTTAACATTTATAATCTCCAATCCTGAATGTGTGATATTTGATTATCCTCTGATTTAAATTTAGATCCATAGCTTTTCATGTTCTTTTAGTTCAAAATACAAGACTATTCATAGATCTGTGTTGTTGATCCTTCGCGAATTTACATAGTTTCATCACTATCTCATAATTAATGGCTAAATAATTCTGATAATGTCTTCCCGTACAGAGCCGAAATCGACCGTTTGACTGAAGTGATGCATTCAAGAACTGTTGGCGAATCTACAGGAAATGGAAAGAAAGCTTCTGGGCTAAGTACTTCACAGAAGGCAACGCCTCAAGAAAGACAAGAACTCCTACATATGGCGGTTCAAGAAAATGGAATGGTCAGCCAGAACTTACACGGAGGCGTTTCAGCTCCTACTTTCAGATCAAATGTATGAAATCCAAGTTCGCATTCCTTATTCTTTTCACATTTAAAACAACATACAGATGTTATTAAAATGTGTGACATTGGATTCAAATTCTTGATTTTGCACTCATTGCTTACTAAGTCCTGTCACTATGCTGCTTTTGTAGGAAATTGAACAGGATGTTGCATCACCCACTGAGCTTGCGAAAGCTTATATGGGCAATCGGTCTTCCAAAGTTTCTCGTTCAACATTAGGTTTGCATAGTCAATCACTCAGGGAAGACATGTCACTGTTAACTAATGCACCATTCACGCCAAAGTTGCATTGTATGTCCCTTGTACCAAGATCTGCTGTCCGCTTTCCTACCGTCTCCGAGAATGGCTTTATGACGCCAAGACCTCGCGGCAGATCCACGATGTATAATATGTCTCGTACCCCGTACTCTCGAGTTCACAATAGCGGTGTCCTGAAGGTGCATATATAGATGCTTGAATTATCATTTTTCGTGTTATGCAATTGCCTTTTTTTTATTGTTTTTATTTTCAAGATATTCACCTCTTACGGCTCTCGTTTGTCATGTTTTATATTCTAGATTGATGCACAGGTGATAACCCCATCCACATCATCTCAGCGGCCTTGGGAAAATAGCACATTTTCTGGTGGTAAACAGGTCAGCATACATGAAAATTGGAATTTTTTTAATATTTAATTGGATTTTCACATTGATCTTATTATGCTATTTTTCATATGCAGCCTTCTAAAAGGAGAATCTCAGTTCTAGATAGTGATATAGGCTCTGTGGGTCCTATACGTAGGATTCGTCAGAAAACCAACATGTTAATGTTACCATCAAAAGCTATGATCACACCTGGGAGTTCTTCCTCTAATCCGTTATCTGCTGATGGTTCTTATGCTGCTCAAGCCTCTACTTCTTCGGGACAGAAATTACTTCTGGATGAATCCAAGCAAAATAACACCTCACATTTGAGGCATTCAGAAAAAGGATATAATAGCGTGCTCACTACAAGTTTTGCTTCAGTTCCTTCTCAGTCAACTCAGATGGCCCAGAAAATATTGCAGCAGCTTGATAAGTTAGTCCCTTCTCCCAAAGAAAAATCATCTGAGCTCAGGCTAGCCTCTGCCAGGGGCAAGTCACCTGCTAAGTTAACACTTGGTATGTTACAAGGACAGGCTCTTAGAAGTGTCGAAGATGTAGATTCATCAAGGTTTTTGGTTACTGCACAAAGCTCGGGTGCTCTGGATGGGGTAGGTGGTAACTCTGCTTCAGGTGCCGAGGCATCGACTTCTCGAAAGCAAGGCAAGGTTAAGGACAATGGCCCTGCAGAAGTTTTTACATTTAGAGATGAGAAGGCTCCTAAAACAAATGGTGTAGAAACTAAATCTTCTACTGAAGATACTGTCCCTAGTGGCAAGGCTTTAGAGATGCCTCCTCAAAAGCGTGCCTTCCAAATGAGTGCTCATGAGGTATGTGCCCGCGCTGGGTCTCATCTTCTTTTAGTTGTTGGTCTATTTTTATCTGTTTCTAGAATATTGTTATTTTACTCTATTCAAGTATATAAAATTGCATTTTTGAAAAAAATAAAGCTAAAGTCGGCTGGGACTTTAGATTCGTTTACCTGTTACCTTCTTTTATATGATACTCATCCCTAAGAAGTTCTCTATCCATCAGTAGTACCTATTTATGGATGCTCTTTTCATGTCATATAATTAAACTAAAATTATTGTTTGAAGGACTATCTGGAGATGGACGATGATTCTTACAGTGACAGGGTTAATATAACCCCAGCGGTTGCTGAAAGTGAAAAACTGGGTATATATATGGTGCAGAGCCCATCCAGTGCTGCTGAAACAGTGTCTGTAGTGAAGCCTTTTGCTTTTTCTTCTGAAGCACTCACTGGAAATGCAATTTCCTCCTGGGCTGATGTTGGAGCTTCTGACGAGGCCGTTGTAGTTTCGAAAAAGGATTCATCGTCTGCTCTTCCTGTCACGCCTTCACGCAGTGCAGCAGTGGTGGAAAGCACGCCTACTTCTCAGCCTGTTTTATCAGTTGAAAACTCAGAACCGAAAGGACAAACTGCATCTGCGTTCAACTTTGCCACGAAAGCTTATAACCAGGGTTCATCAGTTGATTCACTAGGCGTTGTATTTGGCGCTCCATCTATCAAAAAGATAGAGCCAATAAGCAGGTCAGCTTCACTTTGTTATTATATAACAGTTTCAAAATCAAATAGCTCTTTCCATATATTCCTTCACTTGCATAATTTATTTTGCGCATATAACTGTGAACTTAAAGTGCTAGTGGTTTCTGAATTTCTTAAGGTGAATCTTTTAGAGTACATATTTTGGGATCTGGCGAGATCAGATTCCCTTTGAACCATACTTAGATAGTTTAATTTTTTTCATTTATGTTTACTCGAATAAATGATAATGAATTCCGTACAAGTTATTATGGCTGAACGAGGACACGGGAGGATTAGAAAGTGTGTCCCATTGTTCTATCCCTGTTTTGACTTCAGAACTGTAAGACAGAAAAACACTGTACTTATAAAAAACTTGGTTGCCGTTTTACATATCTATCTGTATCCTTCATATGACGTGGCTGTACGAACAACAAGGATTAAAGCCACCCTTCATGGAGAAGCGTGTACTCAGTATATGATTATTTGTGGTCATATTATAATGAAACTGATAGCTTGTTACTTGCTTCGTCATATCCGTTGACTCTTCTTGGCCCAAAATTTTACATTTTTCGACGATCGTATATTGTAGTTGCTTCTGTGTACTGGTCTTGAATAAAAACAAATGCTTAAACTGTGAGAATTAAAAATATTATGTTTAAATTGATGAATGTAAGGTAATATTAAAGAACTGGACTCTAACAACCTTATCCAGTAGAAGAGCAGTACCCACATGGATTTAGTGGTGGTATCAACTTGATTTGTGTTTGAACTACAAGTCAGTAGCGAATGAGATTACTAATGCTTGTAGGTTTGGTAACTGCAATTTTTTGGTAGTCCATAATCTTCTGCTGATTCAATATCGCTGTGGAACAATCTTTTTCCTTCTTCAGTATATTTTGACGTTGAAGTAATTACCTATGTTGATTTGATTGATTTTGTTATCTAACTTACTTTGATTCTATCCTGCAGTACTGCCGCTTTGGCTGTTAGTGCGACAGAGCATGTGCCAAAAGCTGCAGAGTTGGGTAAAAGTAACGAAAGTACTCGTAAGGCTGACGAGTTGTCCAAGCAGTCAGAAAATGTCATCTCCTCTTGTGTACCATCATCGACACCCATATTCTCATTTGGAGTGCCTACTAATTCGAGCTCAAACGGCTTCTCTGCTTCGACTACTTCTTTGTTCGGTGCTCCTACTACTGTAGCTTCAGATGCTTCCAAAGGTCTAGATACAAGTTTAGATACCACTGGCAAAACCACCATTGTTGCTGCCAATGGCATTGCCAACCCATCCAATGTTGCCAGTACTAACAGCAGTATATCCACCTTACCAACAACCCCTGCAGCGGTGTTCCAGTTTGGTTCAAGCTCTACCACAGCAGTTGTTTCATCTAGCTCAACTACACTGCCATTGCCATCGTCTGGCTCAGAGGATAAGCATTTAGAGTGTAATACAAAGCAGCCACGACCTTTTGGTAGCCTAACCGCTATTGGGGATACACCATCTACTTTCACAAGTACCGGAAACGGCATTTTTGGTTTCAATGCTTCTGGTCCAGTGAATCCCTTCGCCAATAACAAATCTCTGACTCCTAATCCTTTTACCTCTGCAGCTGGGTCATCTGTATTCAGTGCAAAGGCAGCCACTGCTGAATCTGGAAGTGGGACTGCTCCATCTACTATTTGCACGCCGAGTCCTTTTGGGTCTTCTGCTCCCTCTCCGACCTTTGGCGTGAGCGGCTCAACGGCAGCGAGTTCTATTAGTTCTCCATTTGGTAATCCAGCCCCTGCTGCTAATCCATTTGGTTCAAGTACCGGGTTTGGTCAAAGCTCTTCAACGCCCTTCTCTATGACTGCTGGTTCTTTCAGTTCTGGGACTGCTGCAAATAGTTTATTCAGTTCGAGTTCTCAGTCTGCTCCATCTGCTGTCTTCGGTTCTGGATTTGCCTCTGGAGCCTCAACTGGAGGGTTTCCGTTTGGGGCTTCAAAACCCAATGCTGGTTCTACACCTTCTGCATCAACAGGGTTCTCATTTGGATCATTAACAACTCCTGTTGGCCGCTCTGCACCATTACCAGTGTCATCTCCTTTCTCATTCAGCTCTGCGGCTGCTGGCACAGCCTCGTTGAACTCTCTCTCCCCGACTGTGTCTGGTTTTGGAACCCCAAGCCCTGGTATGTTTGGTACATCCCCAAATAACGATCAGATGAATATGGAGGATAGCATGGCTGAGGATGTTTTACAAGCATCAGCTCCTGTGGTTCCTGCATTTGGTCAGTCAACAAGTTCAACTTCACCATTCATGTTTAGTTCTCCGCCTCCATCAGGGGGGTCTCCATTCACGTTTAGTGGCCAACAAAATCCTGTCACTCCACAAATGCCAAATCCATTCCAAGCACCACAGGGTGAATTTGGACTTGGAGGTACGGGAAGCTTCTCACTTGGTAGCACAGGGGGTGGTGATAAATCTGGTCGCAAAATAATTAAAGTTAGGAGAGATAAGTTGCGGAAACGGTAGGGCTCTCACATGATTCTTGTACCGAATCTAGTGATTCATGAATATTGCTTGTAAGTGATGGGCCAATTTATGTTAATGTGATAGAAAGATGTCTACAATTGAATGTGCGATCTTGTTCGTGTTCGTTTGATTCCTTTGTACATGGGAAATTGAGTAAATTGCCTTTCCCCTCCTGGTCCTCAGAAATCTGGTAAGCCTGATTGCCTGAATGCATCTGCATCGGGATTTTCTTTTCTATACATCTGCCTCTTGTTTCTTTCTTTCTCAGATTGAATATGTTCTGCTTGCCTTGACGTGTTCCAGTTTTGGTTAGTGTTTCTGCAGAACATTCTCGGACCATCTTGGTATGTTCTTGTAGGGTGTCTCTATGCATCTTTGGTCAGGGTTGTCGTTCATGTTTCAATGTACGTTTAGTTTCTTATGTAACATAGTATGAAATGGGCTTATGTAATTTTCAGGCAGTTAAAAAAAGTACTCTATATTCATTGCGTCTTGGGCATTTGTTGTATTTAAACGTTGAATTCATGCGCTGTGGTGGTCATAAGATGAGCAAAAAATTTAAGCTATTGTCTTGTATATATATGCATTGAGCTTTTGACTTGACGGCAAATGTCAGATGGCTTTCCTAACCAGAGCTTCCAACTAAGTTAACCCAACTTGGTTTTGTGTCCACTCATAATGGGGGTCTTGGACCGCTACCGTTTGGTGCATTGTGGTGTAGTTGTAACTTGTACGACTCAAACTGTAATGCTTAGGGACTGTTTAGAGATGGGAAAATATGCATTTATCACTTGGTAAGTTGGGACGATCACGCACAGCCAAACTTGAACTTTCAAGTTACAAGTGAAGGACACCTAGTTGCTTTTGTATCCTGTTTTCTTAAAATCCATTTGAAAATACAGTATCGCATTGAATTAGTTAACAGATGAAGGCGCAATATTATAGGAATATAATATCCAATACTGGTAAAACATTGACTCTGTTTCCTACATCCAGGATCATTTCCCAATTGGATGCAAGGGGGAGATGAGAAACATCACTGCATTAGTATTAAGTTTTCTCTGATCAGAGATCTGCTAGTCACTTTTGCTCAGCCCTAGTGGCCTTATTGGATGGAGATGACCTTTTTTACGGGTGGTATTACTAAATCGCATTTGTGTAACTTCCTTTGGTGCAAATGTTTCACTGTTCCATTGCAATCTCTGGCGGCGGTACTGGTATTTCTCCTTTTCTCTAAAAATGGAGCATAACGTGCATGTGTAGGCATGAAATACAACCCCTTTTATTGCGTTGCACCATTGATTCTTAGTCAACAGAAAAATGACAATGACCAAATGCACGAAAACCCAACAGAAAGATCACTGGGTTCGAAAGCCAGTTTATGATCTCTACTAAAAGCAGGAAATCAACCACTGTGAATCTGTGATTATGGGATCCAGAAACTCCATTCCATGATGATAATGAACGAGTCGGACATTCCCAAACTCATATTTTGTCTCGTCTGTAGGAGGCGTTCTGGGACCATTCAAGGAGTACTGGAGGTGTAAATTTATTGAAACCTCACAATTGCATTGGAGGAACCATTTGGATCGTGATGTAGAAGTAATACAGGCTGGTGACGGAAACCAAATTTCAGTTTCTTATCTGAACGCTTAGCACCTCCTGGTGGTGCTCCAAGAGAACTTTATCCACTCACCATTTTCCAAGAGCAAGATCACTTGGATTAAAAGCGGGCATCAATAGAAACATGCCCAGAGTGTCATTTTTAGGCGGATTTTGCCAGAAAAAGTATACCTCAAACTGACATATTTAGGTGGATCGACATCACCAGAAGTGTTACAGAATAAATTGTTCTGCAAATCCCTGAATATTCAAAAAACACACACGAGCATCATCAAAAATTAAATCACACACAAAATACGTTTGCCTAAGCAGAAGCATGAGTACATCACAATATTTCATTTTCAAAATTGATAAAGACCTGAGACTTAAAAAAATTGAAAGCTGGGAGGGAGTTCAGGAGTATGGGTTTTTAAACCAGGGATAACACGTCAACGATAGACAGCAATTGAAAGCGTCTAAGTTAATTAAACAAATGAAATTTGGTGTGAAATGCTAGGTGTCACACAGAGGAAGGGGAGCATACAAGGAGTATGCGACCCGTTCCCATCCTAGTCGGGCAATTCCACGCTTGACAGATAACCTTTTTCCCATCTGGTTATGAGATTGGAGCTATGGAAACTCAGAAATAAAGTAATTCATGAGAACGAGAAACTCAAATGGTTTTTTTTCAAGACGGTCCACCAGCTTATTCAGGATTATGCCCATCGTATGAAAGGTTTTATGCACAATACTTGTGAATTTTGAATTACTTCAGAGTTATGCATAGAAGGGAGAAAACAAGGGCACCAATTGAATGTCGTTCGCTTCCTCCAGCTACTGATGTTGGTCTGGTCTATTGCACCGGTGCTTCAAATGGCAACCCTGGGTTTGCGGGTGCAGGTATGGTGGCGTCATGGCGAGAGGTAATGATTATGTTATGCTTGGAGCACAAAGTATTGGCCTTGATGTGATGACTAGTTACTTGGCAGAGGTTCATGCTGTAGTTTATGCTCTTGAATGGGCAGTTGAATGGCGTTGGAGGAAGGTATTGATAAGATCATACTCGGCTAGTATTGCTCAGGCTTTCAATAATAGGTCATTCCTTGGAGTGTTAGGCAGCGACGGCTTGCAGCTTGCAGGTACTATGAAGTTATAAACTATAAACATATTTATCGGAAAAGTAATTTTGCAGCTGATGCTATGGCAAAGAGAGGGGCCCGTTGGCTCGAGGAAGTAGAACTAGTTATGTAGCTAGACCGGATTTTTTTACCTAATGAAGAGATGCCGGACAAAGCTTAGCATAGATTTAAATAGTTTTTCAACTTTTTAGGGGCCTTTCACTCTCTTTTCTTATAAATAACATTTGTAATTTTTTTTTGCTTTTTAATATAATCCGATTTACTAAAAAAAAAAGGGCCAGCATCTCAATTCAATAAACAACTTGATATATATATGTTTCAAAAAAAAAAAAAAACTTGATATGCCAGAAAAAATTTCACGAGACATTACTCAATTTTTCTGTCTTGAAGTTTCCAAATTTCGATTCGTGCCCTTGAAAAGTAATGTCTCGTGAAAACATTTTAGAGACAAAATGTTAAGATAGTAAACATGCCAATGCTCTATATGTAGAAGCCTTATATAGGGGCTCCAATATCAACAGAGGGGCTCCTCTATGAGGCGAGATGACCCAATTTTTCGTTAAGGAATGTCCTAAGGGTAAAGTTAAATGTCCATTTTGCCCTTAACCCAATAAAAAAAAGACAAATTTATCCTTCAATTAAAATCTTTCCGTCTCCTCCATATCTTCTCCTTCTCCATTTTAATCAAATTTCTCTATCGAATCAAAATTTTATCGCTGATTAAACTCCCAATTTCGTGATGAAGAATACTAATAAATGTGTAGAAAGTAGTAGTGATGACAATCCGGATAAAACTAAATTACACTAACTAATTTGATGAAATCACGATTTGAAAGATTGATTTTTTGTTGTTCAGAGAAACTTACGGTTGGGTTTCATGTCGAACCCAACCGTAACACCAAGAACACCGAAGAACACCATTTTTGCCCAGATTTACGGTTGGGTTTTCAACCAAACCCAACCGTAACTAATTTGTTCTTCATATTACGGTTGGGTTATTAAACAAACCCAACCGTAACTTCAAATGTAGGAGATGAAGATTCAATTAAGATTTACGGTACAAAATTTTCTTACATTTCATCTAGTTTTTCTTCCTACCAAACACAAATTCAATTTTTTTTTCTTCAAATCATTTGATTAAGTTAAAGATTATGTTTAATTAATCATGATTAGCTTAATTTTTTAATTAGTTAGTTTAATTAAGATTAACTAATCAGGGGTGGTTTAGGCATTGTAAAAATATTATGGATAAAGGCTTTTTGAGCTTTACTTCATGATATCCCTATTTTATCTTATTATTGGAACCCCTCTATTGATGTTAGAGCCCCTATATCAGGCTTCTATATGTAAGACGGACAAAATTTAGTAAGATTTGTTTTTGATCAAGAAACCTTAATGAGCATACAAAATTCCAAACAAATCTTTATTTATTTGGATCATACTTTTTATTACAGCTACAATAAAAAATCCATTATTATTACCTAAAACAAATCAATAACTATAATCCCATAATTAACATAAAATTACACACAAATTGCACTAACTAGCAATTAGTGCACAAAATATTGTTTTTAATTTCTCTTAAATTCTTACATACTGTATAAAAAGTTCATGTCTGAGATTATGAACTAATAATAATTTTTTTTAATTTGAATCCTGAGCTAATCTCAAATAAGGGATAATTGGAAAAACACTCTAAAAATGCATATTTTGTTGGGAAAATGTCCTGTAATTTTCTTTTATGGAAAAATGCCCCAAAGTTACATTTTCCTCAAAGTACCGTTAAATAGTCATTGTGCAATCTTGACCTTATACATATGTGGGCCTTAAGGCAAGATTACCCTTATTTTTTGATTCCGCCACGTCTCCTAGGGTTAGATTAGGACGGCTAAAGGGTAATATTGTCTTAAGGCCCACATATGCATAAGGTCAAGATTGCACAATTTGACTATTTAACGGTACTTGGATGAAAAATGTAACGTTAGGACATTTTCCCATAACTTTTTTTTTGTAGGGCATTTTCCCTACGGGTATGTATTTTTGGAGTATTTTTCCAATTATCCCCTCAAATAATTCTTTAACTCGTTAGGAAAGCAAGGATACTTTTCCATGAATTCCCATGCATTTTGATAATCTTCACAGCATTATCTTTGGTCGATGATTGACCTTCGATAAGTAATAACCCGAGTATTTTTTTTACCGATCCAAACATTAACATATCTTCAATAAGTTTTTCTTTTGGATGAAAGCTACTTAGCAACCACAATATTTTGAGCCCTAATTTTGTTGCACAGATTGAAACTCGGAGTAGCTTCTTTGATAAAGCAGCAATCCCTAACTTATGATCAACAAAAGCTAATCTTCCTTCGGCGCACTCGCAAAGCAATTTGGTAATATACAACATTCTCTCACAGATTGATTTGTTGGAGTGGGGTAGTAGTTCAATTAAAACACATTGCACCGGCTTCGATCGCTTTTAGCCTAGTTTGCTTCGAAGAGCTTAAAATGTCTATCAATACGTCAAGAGCACAAGAACTTGCTTTTGTATAGATGTCATCAGATACTAATTCTAACAAGGATTTAAATAAATCCATTCCTTGATCCTGAACAACTAAATTCCAATTATATTCAATTTTAGACATGTTTCGATAGATGGTTACTGTATGATACCGTGCCTCGGCACTTCCATGTTGCAACATGATTTCCATGGCTTTCATGCATTCGGGTTTTGATAATAAAGCCATAGATGCGTCATCTGATATCGGAAGTTGATATAAAACACCTAAAGCTTCTTCACAAGCTCGGAATGTAATGAAATCTGATCTGTCGATGAGAACTTGGGTGATTATTCGACTAAGCACTTCGATACCACCTAAGTGAACAAAATCTAATCTAATCTAATCTCACATCCTAATTCAATACAAAGACCGAAGTTTCTTTAGGGAACTTACCTTAAACGGCGTGGATTCGATGGTAGTCAGTAATGATACCAACTCATCATGTTTGATCGATATAGACGACGACAGGTGATTATCGATCGCTTTGGATTCTCGTTTCTGCCACACGAGTATTAATCTTTGAAGTGTATGGTAAGGAGTTACATCAAAGTTCTGCAGAATTTGCATGGTGGCTGGACATGTTTCCTTGTTATATATATAGAACCAATTTTCGATGTTTTTTCTTTCATACGATAAACCCGTCGATATCGTTACCGGATTCTTCATGACTTCCATTGATATTGGACACCTAAAATACAATGGAATCTCCATTTCTGGATCTGGTTTTCTCTCCATATTATTATTGACCAAAAAAGAAGAACAAGACTTATTAGCTAGGATCTAATAAACGCATACATGCGTACGTATATAGAAAAATGAAAGTCAAATCTTGAAAGATGCCTGCATAATTTATTACACACTCAGCTGTGTGTATCTCTGTATTTGGAATTTTCTAACTTGTCTGTCGATTTTGGTCTTAATTTGCCGCGTAGAACATTATAGGTTTGACTTCTTAGATAAAGAGTAATTTAGTGTTCCATACACACCTGACCTATTCAATTTCAAAAGTTGATTTTTTTTTTTTGGATTTTTTGAAGCATTTTTTTTTGGTTTTTTAGTATCAGGTTACTTAGGCTAACCACTGTGGAGCTCACTTTCAAGATTCACAAAATAAAAATCGTCATCTAATTATGTGATTTATGCTAACGTTCAAACACTTGTTTGAACATGAACTTAAATCAAATTTAAGACGCCCAATGGTCTGGCGTACCGGATTTTACTTTTACAGTAAATAAAAAAGTGTAAAAAAGAATATTTTATAAAAATATTTTTATTTACGCCTTATCATTTGACGTAACAAGAATATTCCGTAAAAATATTTTTATTTGTGCCCAATCGTTTGCCATAAATAACATACTTTTTTCTACGGTAAACGATTTGGTACAATACGGCAAACGATTTGGCACAACAATAAAATAATTATAGTAGTTAGAAGTTGATTCAATCTGCGTGTAAGAAAAGTTAAATCTTGTCTTCACAGCGGTTAGCTTTACAATTGTTCTTTTTTCATTTGAGTTTTACTGCACCATGCATGTGGTATATGCGGGCACACGGCACTGTAGAATCTGACTAAACTCATCTGTTTGTTGGGATAATTAATGGTCGTACTTTTGGTATAAATTATAGATTATCAGTTAATTAATTAATGGTAGTTCATAGCGACAGAAAAATCGTGTAGTTGTAGAGGTTTGTTTAGAGATTTTATTGAAAAGACTTAGTGGTTAGATGAGAACATGCTGTTTGTATATTATTGGATGTATTTACTGTTTGAAACTTACATCATGGTTCAAGCTGTTCCACGCAACTGCAGGATTGTGTATATGTACGTTGGAACTCAAAGAAACATTCGCAGAAAATTAAAACAACCTATTAAAGGTTCAATTAACTTATATTTCCTCTGCAAACTGTCGACTAACTTCATCCTAGTAAGCCGATGATTGTGCTGACTGCCGAGAGTTCCATTACATTTATCTAGTCCGAACTTGTTTTACTTTTACTTAGACAATTAGAATTGATATTCATTACAAAAGAATTTGCAGTTTGGTATAGCATCTATATATCCGTTCAGATACACAAGTAACCTAATATTGACATTGGTAAACTAATATCATATTTTCTTGTTTTTGAATGAATAGCATTCTTCTTGATGAATAGTTGAGTGTTTGTCTGGGCAAATTTAACTTAAATAATCCAAGATAAGATCTTCCAAACTCTAAATCCTCAGAGTTCAACATGCATGGTCACTGTCTGACAACACGTACGAGACCCAAAGGATAACTCTCTTTCGATTGGTTGGCAAAAGAGTGCTCGTTCAACGACAAAAATGATACATATCTTTAAATTTTAATCTACAACACACTTTCACTACAGCGTCTTTTTGATCTTCACAACGAACCATTTCACAATCAATAACCATTTTATTGAATATAGATTTTTGGACAAACTACACTTGTATTCAACAGTTTCAGAATCAAATATATAGCTCTTTCCATTTATTTCCCCACTTGCATAATGTATTCTTCCCATATAACTGCGAATTTTAAAGTGCTAGTAGTTTTTGAATTTCTTAAGGTGAATTTATTACGCATATATTTGGGATCTGGCGAAGATCAGATTCCCTTTGAACCATGCTTTAAATAGTTTAACTTTCTCCTTTATGTTTGTTTGAACATCTATTCTTTTAAAGGGCTAATTTAATCATATTTCTTGAAATTTTATATTTAGTTAAAAGTGAACGATATCCATCCACTTACATTACTTAATATTTTTTTATTATTTAATATTATTCAAACATAAAAATACTAAAACGGTAGCAATCACCTATTACTAATTTAATCATGCCCCCACATTGAACGGTGACCAAAATACTTTCTATTTATTTAAAAGTGAACAATACTCATCCATTCATATTGCATAATATTTCTCAAACACACAAATACTAAAACGGTAGCGATCACCCACCTTCCTGTAAAAACTAAAAAAAAAGAAAAAAGATATATAGTCCGTTGGTTATAACCCCAAATGTGTCACTATTCATCAACAAAAAAACCATCAAAACAAAAGTAATACAAAAACCCCATTTAACATAAACTCTCTAAACTACCCTTCAATATGTTTCATCCCACAAAACTAACTGCACCCTAATTTCTCTAAACTTTGTACAGTTCCTTCCCGTAACAACCATTTTCCCAAAACCTTCTTTTCTCTTCCCCAAAAATCAAAATCTCAGATCTGAAATCACCACCAGCCAGCAACACCACCACCAACTAGCATCACCACCAGCCAGCCATCACCACCAGCAACAACACAACCACCAACTAGCAGCACCACCAACCACCACCACCAACGAGTACCACCAACCAACACTATCAACATGCATCACCAACCAACACCACCAACGATAACCACCAACCACTACCAGTAGTAACCAGAACCACCACCAACCACCACCAGTATCACCACCAACGAGCACCTCCACCGACCACCACCATTACCAACGACGACCACCACCACCAATACCCAACACCACTCACCATCACCAACCAGCACTACAACCAACCAGCAACACACCACCAATATGATCACCAGCAACATTGGTTTCGACGATAAAAATTAGGCAGAAAAATGATGAAACCAGATCTGGTTTCAACATAAAATTGACATTTCACCAACACAACTTCAACGAAGAAACCAAATGCACCAAATTGAATAAACTAGGAAAAAATTAGTTGAAACCAAATTTGGTTTCAACATAAGCGTATTGTTTCACCACTAAACTTTGGTTTCACGATAAAAAATAGGCAAAAATCAGATGAAACCAAATTTGGTTTCATCAAAACTTACTATTTTCACCAACCAATAAATTGGTTTCAACGTTGTTTAGTTTTTGTAAAATTTGAGGAAACCAAATTTGATTTCATTTTTTTTCTGACATTTCACCAACACAAATATTGGTTTCAATGTTGTTTAGTTTTTGTAAAATTTGATGAAACCAAATTTAGTTCATCATTTTTCTGACATTTCACCAACACAAAACCCTAATTTCGACAATGATTATGTATCATTATTTTTTGATGATGATTTTCGACGATGATGATCAGGAGGTGTTGGTCATGTTCACAGAGGATAGAAGGAGGAGGAGGAGGTGTTGTTGGTGGCGGATATGGATATATAGTAGTGGGGGAAAGGATAAGAAGGAGGAGGCGATGAGGGAGGAGAAGGTGTTGTTGGTGGCGGATCTGGACATAGAAAGAGAAGGAGGTTCTGGTGGTGTTGGTGGAGGAGACGGAGGTGCTGTTAGTGGAAGATATGGGTGACAGAGCTATTATTGAATCCATAAAAATAATTCAACAAGCTTTGGAAGGAATCCAGGAGGGCCCTATGAAAATTTAGAAGCCCGACTGAACATAAAAGTAAAATAAAAAGAGAGAGACGTTGGTGGAGTAAGACTGAGGTGTTGTTGCTCCGGATCTGCCTTTTTTCATTGGTTTGGTCGCGACGGAGCTACTGTTGCTGATGGTGATGGTGATGGGGAGGAGGAGGCGGAAGAAAAAAGAAAGAAGAAATGAGAGAAGAATAAGAAGAACTCGATGAAAAAGAAAGAAAAGATAAAAGTGACATTTTAAAAAGTGACAAAAACTAAATTTAAACATTATAAATGAAAATTGGGGTTTTGTTTCATTTTTATTTTAAATGGTTTTTATTTATAAAGAATAACATGGGAAGAGTTTTTGTACACTAAGTACGGCCAACTTGGTTTTCTTTTCACTAGTTATGAAAAAATATTCTATTTATACCAATAACTATTATAAAAAATATTATACACATTTAAAAAATATGTTAAAATATTATACATATGGCATCACGACACTCAAATTAAAAATTCTTATCGAAACTGGTGCATAACACGGGTTACATATCAATGTTATTGTAAAAAAATTAAATATTCTCGATGCATAGCACGGAACAAATCTAGTATGATAATGGATTCAATACAAGTTATGGATGAACAAATAAACGAGAACATGGGAGGATTCAAAAGTGTGTCCCATGGTTCTAGTGACATTTGAGAATCTACATTGCTAACAGATTTGTATTGTGTTGTATTGTATTGATCAGAAAGGATTGTTTTGATTATACACACAATATGAGTATATATACTCAGGCTTAACTCTCACTCATTCTCACACACACGTGTGCACAACACTTTTACACTCTCATGGTATTAGGTTCTATCTCTGTCTTGACTTCAGAAGTTGTAAGACAGAAAAACGTTGTACTTACTTAACAAACTTGTTTGCCGTTTTACCTATATATCTGTATCCTTATTTTGAGGTGGTTGTTCGATCGACAAAGATTAAAGGCACCTTTCATGGGGAAGCGTACGTGTACCAAATATGTGATTGTTTGTGTGTTAATATCTATATTGGAACTTATAATTTGGTATTATTTATTTAACTTTTATATTTTTAGAAAGGAAATTCAATAAGAGATGAGAAATTTACTGAACTCTACTGGAGAAGAAAAGTACAAAGAAAACTAAGAAAAAACCTTAAAGTATCAATTTAAGGTAGAATCAGAAAAATTTAAATCCACTGGCTTCCCACCAGCTGCAACCCAAGTGAGGACTAGAGATTTCGCTTCAATTCCCAAGTATTTGTCAGTCTTAAAAGTATAGTCGACCTCAAACGTGCGACAATTTCGTTCTTTCTAAAGGATCCGACAAATAGCATCTGGAATAAGAGAGCATACCATTTTGTCGCCCGAGTTCGAAAGGTGAGTAGAAGTCCAGCACTTAGCTAAGTCATCCTTTTGGGCTAGAGTATAGACCAAAGATTAGAAGCGACTTTACAATGGAGAAGAATATGATTTTGAGTTTAATTCAAGTCCCCACAAAGAATACATGAATCTTCCAAAGTGACACCTTTACGACGAAGCATATCTATTATATTCAGCTGCCATGAACTGCAGACCACATAAAAATATTGATTTTCGGTGGGATGCAAGGTTTCGAGATAAACAAATTTGAGAAATTTTCAAGACTTTCCTCTTCAATTAACTTCGCATATAAGGTTTTGACAGAAAACACTCCTTCCTTATCTAGAGTCCATTTTCTAGTGTCAGGTAAGAGTCAAGAGTGGGTGGAGCTGAGACAATGAAAAATGAGAAGATTAGCAAAAGCAGATACCTCAGCACTCAAAAGTATTCTCTTGAAATCAAATCTCAATTTCCCTTCAACTGAAATATAGGTAGCCAAATAAGCAAACTTGTCATTTGCGATATTATAAAGCTATGATAAACTACAAGTCAGTGGATATTCCCTATCCACTTATCGTGCTAATAAAATATTAGTACCAGAGTGAATGATAAGGTTAGAATTGAGGTTGATCAATTGTATTGAATCCACGATGATTTTCTAGCATGAAATAATACTCTTAGAAAATTGGTGCAAAATTAGAGGATGAAAGAATAATTTGACCTTTTTTAATATAATCGACGAGTGCAGTAGGTTTCCAAATTGTGTCTTTAGGATTTAATGAAGTTCTAACATCGTAATCGGATTTAAGGATTGTATTTTTTTAACCCTGTATTAAGATTTTGATGATGCTTAGAGAAAGAAGAAAACAATAGATTTGATGTTTTGATATGTTTTCGAGAGAAACAATCACCACTATTTATAAGGGTTTTACAAAAGAAAAAAAGATAGGAGTAATTAGCTTTCATGTCTATTGGAGATGTCTCTTCATTTCCAATAGACACATATGATGTCTAATGAGATGGTTGTGTCTTATGTAAACCATCACATCCATTTGAGTTGCCTCTTTATCTCCAATGGACACATATGGTGTCCAATGGAAATAGTTGTGTCTTATATGAACCATCACACCCATTGGAGATGCCTCTTCATCTCCAATGGACATCCATTTGAACCATTGTGTCTATTTGTATTCAAACTAAAATTTGAATCTCGAAACCCATTTCGTAGTGGCAAACAAAAATACACAAAGCATTTATTTTCTATAATATTGAAAATATCCAACAATCCCCCCCTATTTTAATAACTCGTGCTTATTTTGACCAACTTGCTGAACAAAGTGATTTATCGATTGATCAACTAGTGCAGTCGGTAAATGATTGTGGTCTTACTAAGGATACAAGTTATAATTTTTCTTATACTCATGATTAATGAAACCGTTTTAAATGATGAGTCAGTGTGTATTGAGAATGACGATGAACTTGACAATGGTCATAGGAATAGAGATACTGTCATACCAACTGAAGGTGATGTATTTAATCGAACTTCTGATTGTGTTGTTAATGCTCACTCGTCTATTAAACAGGAAGAGGTTAGGACTGATGACACCATCCTTTTAGACGGTGTGACATATCAGTGTTATAACAATGATGCTTATGAAGAATATATTAATTTCGAGGAAACTGTATTTAATTCTAACGACTTAGAGACATTAGACACTACTTATAAGGTTACTTTTAATCATTTATTGTGATATTCCTATAAACCCCTTGGGTGATGATGATTATGATGATGATTTAGTATAGGGTCACAAACCCAGTGAAGAAGTTAATATGCCTGGAATTGTTAGCACAACTTTTCGGAAGATTCCTAATTTTGGATTAGAACAATGTGCTTCTCCAGTATTACTAGATTATTTTGCATCTCGTGATTTCTCTTTACCTGTGCATGTCTGCCAAATAGTTTTAGTTCCCATCCTAGTGAGCCCTTTGACTCGGTTGTTTTTTTTTCAAAATAATATATCCTTTGCAAAAACCAGGTCTGGGGGTAGCTTTTTTCTTTTGATAGTCTCATCCAGAGACAGACCTATAAATGGGCTAAGTGAGGCTATAACATGTCCCTGATTTTAGCCCACCAAAATTTCAGTTATGAAAAATTTATAGTTTTTTTTTAGCCCATAAGTAAAATTAGCTAATGTATTTCTAGCCCTTATAATTTAGTTTTATCCCATATTACGAGAGAAGTAAAACCTAAATTTTGTTTAAATATAATTATTTTTCTTCCATAAACCTTAATTTATTTCTCTAATCACATTTTATTATTATTTTTTTTTGTTCATTGTAATCTTTATTTAGTTATAACTCAAGAATCCTATAGGCAAATTACATTTGCCTACTAATCGTGTGATTCCCTCCAAAAAATTTACCGCGACCTTCGGCCACGACAACAATCAATGAATATCTAGCCCTACCTAAAGAAGAAACCTGGGTCCGTCCCTGGTCTCATCATCTTTACATTACTACTACGAGAGCCTGAGGCTGTCATTGGTTGTATATATGTGCTCTAGGTTGATCCCTGGATTTTCAGGTTGTTAATATATAAAGAGTCATTGTTTATACATTCTAGTAGTTAGATTTTTCTTTTTCTTTAGTGTTCATTGTTATTACTGTCGTTTGGTTGTGTTACAGGGAACACTCTTTTCTTGCGTCAATCAGGCGAAATTTTATAAATTTTTTTTTAATTTAAATTTATCTCTCTTATATATATTGCATGCCATTCTAGGTTGCACGATTTGAAACATTAAGGACAATGTTAGATTTAGGTTTGGGGGTAGAGTTTCCGAAAATTGATGCCAATAAGATACTTCAAAACTTAGAAACTTGTGGACAATTCAGGATGACACTGACCATTCTAGGTAGATGGAAACATAGCTCTTATCTACAAGAATTGGCGTGCCCGAAAAATGGTCTATTTTGTGTAATACAAGTGTTAGGAAATAACATGACAATCATTAAACAACCATATCTCGAAATCATCATAACCATATCACTTTCTGTTTTTATTTTTGCAATTTTGTGTTTCTCTAAGTGCTTGGGGCCCTAGTATTTCCATAAGGTTATAGCTTGGATACACTAAAATTTAATTTTGTCAAAAAAAATGGTCCGACAATTAGAATGCAACATGTGTTTGTTTTCCCTGCCTCTGGCTCCTAAGGCAAGAGTCGAGAACATGATCCATGGGAACACTCACATTGCGAGCTGAAAAGGAACACACGCTTAGATTTAAAAGATCTAATCATGTAGTCGGTATTCAAAATAAAATAAAATAAAAAACAAAACAAAAAAATAATCAAAAAAAATTTATTACAAAAATACAATAAATAAATAAATAAATAAATAATATATAAATTATATAAATAATAATAGGAGCATCCGATCCGGACTTTTATATAAATATTTTGGGAAACATTGTTCACCTTAGTCAACAGATGGACACTTCATTACTTCCATATCCATCTTCTAATCTATCTATATGTTTGAATTTGATTGATTCCGAGCAATGTGAACGTTGACAATTTTTATCCAGTTTTAGATGTTCAATGATTATTTGACCAGAGTTTTGCATACTTATATGAATTTTAGTATGATGTGTGCAAAATCGTGCACAACAATTGGAATCCATGCATGATAATTATTCTTATAGCCAAAGAATTTAGTAGGCTAACTAAATAGCATGTTTAGTGTCTATCCTCAATCGTTCACAGGTAGTTAAAAGTTAAAGTATAGGTTTTGTGGATATATCTCTTGTAAACCGTCACGACACAAAACTCGTCACTAAGGCCACTTAGGGGTTTAAAGGCTTGTTACACATGCTAACTTTAGTCATGATTCCTGCGAAAATGAGCTAGGATTTATTTTATTTTTAGATTAGTTTTGCTCAAGGACTAGCAAAATATAAATTTAAGGATATTTGATGGGCACTTAATTTATACATTTTTACTACCTTATTTATATTTTCCAGTGATCATTTTTATATTAATTTTATTATTTTAATATTTTTATAGGTTGTACACTTTAAATCCGAAGTTACAAATAAAATCCGTTACTTTGGCAAATTTCCAAGAGGCAACGTTCACAAATCAGATGGCATCCCCAATTATGCATTAATTTCCTTGATTGCTTATATTAGTTAAATAAAAGAAAGAAAAAGATAAAGGTCTAGCTGAACTGATGTGTCACATGGCAGCAAAGAAAGAAAGTTATTTCTTTTTCAAATTTTATAATTCCCGAAATAATTTTACATTTGAGTTCATAATGAGTAGAAATTCTATCAAAAAGGAAACCTTGCTTCTTTCTAGCTCACTTAGCCAATTAATCTGCTTCACCATTACAGTCCCGATAAACAGTAAATATGTCCAATGTGCTATATAGACGTATCCAAAGAGTTATGTAGTCTGTTAATATAGCTTTATTTCTCCAATCACATGTTGTTGGTTTGTTTTGTAAAAAATAAATAAATCTACCCCTTTACAATTTGTTTGGATATGTATCTCCTTTAATTATAATTCTGAAGCCCACTCAACTTCTCTCTTCACTGCAAGAGCTCTGCACAGTCAGAGCTTGTTGCGATCCCTGAAATTTTTTTGATTTCAAATATGTTATGAATAACCCTGTGTATGATCCCAATTCCATAGTATCCAGCGGTCTCATCGAAAGAACCATCCACGTATTGTGAGTACACCGTGAACCGGTATTATCCTTTGGTCCGGATTGTGTAATTTGATGACGCTGTTGAGTATCATCTAACTGAATCGGTACGTTCCAATCCATTAAAGTTTGTCTATTCAACTTAATGCAATCTAAGGGGTTTGGTTTAATGCTATCAAAGATGACAGAATTTTTATACTTCCAAACATGCCAACAAACGATACTAAGAATCTCAAATAACTTAGTCCAAGATGATTAAACCATGCTTTAACCCAATCTAAGAAAGTCCCAATTTACGCAGGACCTTTCAAATTTAAACCAAACCAAACAGGTTTGGTGAAAGCACATGATATAAATAAAGAAAGGAGATATAGGGGCTCCAATATCAATAGAGGGACTCCTCTATGAGGCGAGGTGACCCAATTTTCCGTTAAGGGATGTCTTAGGGGTAAAGTTAAATGTCCATTTTACCCTTTATCCAATAAAAAAGATAAATTTGTCATTTAATTAAAATCTTTCCATCTCCTCCATATCTTCTCCTTCTCCATTTTAATCAAATTTCTCCATCGAATCAAAATTTTATCGCTGATTAAACTCCCAATTTCGTGATGA
>JAJJMC010005941.1:2647751-2722623 GCA_023531435.1 Papaver californicum
AGGAATTCTTAAACTACCGATTGTACCAAGATAAAATGTTGAAATTTGGCAAAAAATTTCGATTTCCAATTTGGGGCTACTTATTAAAATCAGTAGTTTTAGGAATTCTTAAACTACCGATTGTACCAAGACCAAATGTTAAAATTTTACAAAAAATTTGGATTTCCAATTTGGGGCTACTTATTATAATCGGTAGTTTAATAATTTCTTAAACTACCCATGTCAGAGTCAGCTTAGAAGAACTATAAGACTTCGTATTAAAGACAGGCTCGGAACTAGGCTTTACATATAAGGGTATCTTTCACCCGGTTCACTAGAAGCTGACACGAGGGACCAGAACGAACCACTTCATCTTTCCGCAGGTTCGACTTGAAGTCCAGGCATAAGCTGTCTATGCGGCTTCTGAGAATCGGTAGATTATGGTGTACCCAAAACTTCTGATTCTTTATATTAGTTCGAACTTAGTGTATATATTTTCTGTACACTCTTGTTACACCAGGCCTCAACGTTTTTTTTTTTTTTTTGAAAAAAAGAGCCGTTAAGACTGTAATCTATATAAGGAGGGTGACCTCTTCTTATTTATGCACCTCCAATACATTTTAACTCTCCAACTTCGAAGAAATTAGTGGTTCAACCTATTCTCAACTAAAACATCAACTTTTTTCATTTCTTTTCCTCTACCGATTCTTCTACTCCTTTTACCCTTAAGTACTCCATTGAAAATGACTCCAAAATCTTTACCTAAACAACCAAAGAAGGGAAAGGAAAAGATGGTGATAGAGGAGTCCAAAACCATTGAAATCAATTCGTCGACCAATTCCGAGACAACTTACTATGTTTTGGATCCTCGGTGCATTTTAAGGGACAAAGACTTGTCAAGCATAAACCCATACTACAATGAAGCTGGAGAGTACATAGGTCCACTTCGGGCTGATCCTAAGGGGGATGAGAAGAAGAAGAAGAAGCCGGTTGAAACTAGGACCAAGTCCAGAGTAACAAGGAGTGGAAGAATTTCATGAGATCAATGAGATTGATCAATTTGAACTTCTATGATGTGTTTTGTTTCGTTTAATTCAGATGTTTTTAGTTTTTTTAAAACATGTTTAATGAACAATATGTAGTAAGTTTATTTGAACAAGTTTTTCTCCGGATGTTGAAATAGTATTACGAAGTTAGATGTTAAGTAAAATCGACATATTCGGTAGATAACGATGTTTCTAAACTACCGATTACGTACAATCGGTAGTTATTTATTTCTCGTGCTACCGATTATCCACAATCGGTAGTTATTTATGTTCACTAACTACCGATTGTTGCAATAAAAGTCATGGACAACAAAACCATTATAATCGGTAGATAAAATTGATCTTTAAACTACCGATTACAAAGTTAAAAATTTTAAAGTTTAATTCATTATATGTTTACAATCGGTAGATATAAATTTTCAATACCTACCGATTGTGAAAGATGAAGAGTTCGAAATTTTGAGAAATTCAAATTGGGGCAACTTACACAATCGGTAGTTTAAGTACTCCATTAAACTACCAATTGTAAAATCGGTAGGAAAATAAATCATGATCCTACTGATTGTACAAAACTAAAACTCGAAAAATCAATCTAAAACACTCTCGATTTCTAATCCAAAACTAACTCAAATCATTTTCTAATAACCAAATTAATCAACTAATTAATCAAAATTAATACTAATTAAGCAAAGGTAGATTAGCCATTATAGAAAAAGCAAAGGTAGATTAGCCATTATAGAAAATAGATGGATAAAAGATGTATTGAGATTACTTCAAAATGATCTTATTTTGTCTTATTAGTCGCCCCTAATTAATTTTTGGTAGCCCTTAAAAAATCAGGCTAATAAAATACCAAAACGAAAACCACTTCCGCACCACTTCATATACCTCACAACACCTATGCCCAAACTTTATCAATCACCACAATTATAAAACATTTCCACATATTCAACCTAACTCACAATTTTAGGCTCGAAGTTTCAAAGTCCAAGTCATATGCTTAATATTCAACCTCAACATTGTCTTCATACGCAACATCAATCCCAAGCTTTTTAAGAACACGTCAAGCCAAAAAAAGGCCGGTACATCAAGCTGTGGATGAAGAAAACAGATATAAGAATGCATTCTATAACAAAAATAAAACCACATACTTTGAATAAGATCAGAATATTTACTTGCAGCATAGCTGGTGAGAGTCGTGAGACCAACTTCAAGACCATATCTGGGAAAACTCATGGGCATGAGATGCACACATTACCCAATCACCTGTAATGGTAGCAGACATGATTTATACCTCTTGCTGGTGAAACGAACAATACAATCAGATTACATCCAACCAAAGAATGAAATGAGTCTATACCTCTTGCTTGCTCCCAAGAAATATTTTTATGGGTTTAGAATAAACCAAAGCTGGTTCACAAAGCTTGATTGCTTCATAAAAATCTCTCAAATGACCGTATTTGGGTTCCCTTGGTAGTCCTACATGAGAGATAAGAGATGGTAGTTAGAAAATACAGAAGCTGATATTATTCTATTGAACCAACCATCTAAAAGCTACAACAAGGGCCATCTCTTACTGGTGGACGCATAAAGCTACAATAAGTGTGTCATTGCATACCCCATCAACAGAAGACTTTTGACGTTCAACTTCTCCAGCTATAAAATTTATATGCAATTTAAATTATATCAACAAAACCACCATTCAGGCCTCTCATTTAAACAGAGCAATGGCGTGCACTAAACGAGGAATATATGACCAGTAGCTCTAGAAATGTAAGCAACACCAATTATAAAAATATATGAAGTTAGACAAGGCGCTTCAGTGATCGATTATTAGAATATTAAGGATAACGTACTAAAGGCATGAGTTTAACATAATGGGACAGGCATCCAGCTTTATGCAACCTAGAGTTTATCAGAACCATGGTATTACTGTGATACAGGAAACTCCAAAGATTAGGGGCTACACTTTCAATTATGTAGGTTCGTCAGTACTCACATTGTGTCCTCTTAAGAAAAATGATTAAAAGTCAAAACAACTTGCAAAGGTTAAGAATATAATTCAACACATTTACATCTTAGTGTTGTGTAAATCAAAATTTCACTACGCATGAACTACAAGGATTATCTATTAGGAAATAACTCCAAAAAGCAACCAAATAGACATTCACCTAGCATATATTTGGTGTTTCAAAGCTCAAACAACTTAAGCTTCAAAGAGAACGATACAAGATTAGAAAGTCAATAAGGAACCTCCAGAGACACAGGGTCAATCCCTGCAAAATCTATTTGGCAGGATGCCAAATTTGCACTAAAAGACACTTCAATTCCCTTATAGAACACGAAAAATAAAAAAGACGTGTTTCGTATAAGTCTCCACCATAGATGGAGAAATATTAGATATCTCGGGAAACTACTTGAGCTCAACTTATTTTGAATTCATCTAACATCCTTAGAAACATTCTACAAGATACGGTGCCGTAAGTAGCATGTACAAGTAATATTCCTATTTTAATGTGGACTCACATTTACTGTGCCATTATAAGTTGAAACACATAGCGAATACCTACTCCAAAACTTATAAGTACCATTTGATTCTAACATCTTGTATCCCTTCCAGAACTAATAGATACATTTATATCCCTACCAAAGCTAATGGAGATGGGCAGAGTTAAGAAATCACTCGAGGAGATGGTTCTCACAAAGCGATTGAGTAAAAAAACTTAATGAAACACAATCCAAATACAATTAGGATCCAAAGTTTACAAGAGATAACCAATAAACTCAACATTCAGCCGATACTGAACAATCTAAATATTAAACGTAAGGTAGAAAACAGAAAGCGACAGGACTCAACTAAGAAATGACTAATCATCAACATCAGATATACTACTGCTTCAGGACCAATATTAATCATGGCTAGCAAAATTTTCAAGAGATAACCAAAAATAACAAAGAAGCAATCTCAACATTCAGCCAACACTGAACAGTCCAAGTATTAAATTAAATTGAAGGTAGAAAATAAAAAGCCACAAGACTCAAACTAAGAAAATCTAACTAATCATCATCAACTGATATACTACTGCTTCAACCAACTAATTTTTCAGAAGGAGTATATTACTTCATTAGCACCAGTGGTGTCATCCACATGAAATTCCAAGACAACGTCATTTTTTCCTTGCATCTGTGTTTGTGAGACATCTGCTAACTATACTTCAAAACAATGCTTCGAACCTACCACGAAAGTTAGCATATTCCCTGCACAGAACAAGTACATCAAATAAAAAGACATCGATTAAGTTAACTTCGAAAACATGAATAAAATGAAGAGACTCTAGTATGCAATCAGACAAATGCTTATGTTGATAACCAAAATGGCACACGACCCCAATAATGACACATAATAGTTGGTTCACTTACTCCAAAGTCTCCTATAATAAATTCAGAGGCGAATATTAATAAGACTTGCAAGGATCAAGAGAAGTTATAAACAATATTCTATAAATACTTAAATACATAAATCCCATTTTACAAAAGACCTATGGAAAAACACAAACACGGAAATGATAAATGAGTATGAGACTGAAAAGAACAACATTAACAGGAACAAAGGATTACATACCATTTAGATCAACTTCTCCCCAATTCCTTCCACTTACAGAAAGCTGCTTTTCCGCTGGTGTTACTCCGATATTGGTTTGAATATATGTTGTCAAGCTACTTACATCCTACATAAACGAAAAAAAAAAAACCCAAAATAAATCAGAAACAAATGAAAAACATTTTGCTCCACGAATTGGTTAAAAGAACCTTGGCACAAGACTCCTAGTAGCTTACAAGATTTACTCTAGAAAGGTTAATAAAGGGAAGAACAATATTGATTGAATAAGTAACGAAAATCCAGAATCATTACATTATAAACTTTCTGTGATAAATTTTTGTACGAAATGAACTTCTCAAGTATTACTGTCACGGATCGGAAAAATCCGCCTCTGGCGCTATGCGCTGGGAAGGTCAGAACTCCCCGATGCGTGCCCTGAGAGATAATAATCGGACCTTAAAGTTTAACTTCTCGCTGTGTGTGCAGGTATATTTACCTTTCCAAGCATGCTTTGCAAGCATGATACTCGGAACGTAGTTTCCATATTGTTCCAACTCACCTTTATTCTACAAAGGGTACATGACCATTAAAGCATATGGTGAATGCCTTTGGCAAGCATCACGCACTTATAAGCATTGTCCAGGCCTAACTCATGCCTTGGACTAGCACCTAAGCCATTTCAATCCTAATTTTTCGCTTCATCAATTCAGCTTCGATCATACGCTGGAGTCTACACTGGTCTTGCTCTTGACCAATGGTGCAACATCCAGGCACATGCCATTCCATGCCGTAAGAGTTGCTAGGAAGTATGAAAAAAATCCATCGAATTGAATTGCAATGACCTCATCATGTGTGGCAATAATCATCTCTTGACTTAGCATTTCCAAGCCAGATGATACGAGTTACCATAATGTCGCAATCACCTCTAAATTAGATGATATGAGCGACAAGGTGCTGTACCTCAATGCATTGTATTGCGGCTGCCTACGTACCCAACCCGTACCTTGAAGGGATCAAGCATGCCCGTAGTTCAACAAAGTGGCAATTCGAAAGGAACAAGCAACTTAAGCCTATTAAGGCAAAGCCAGCATCAGTTCCCACTTTATCGCAAGGCCAAAGGAAAAGCAAAGCCTAGACCGTATAGGCCGAGGGACTTTCGCAAGGTATGCACTAGCTTGCGCATAAATATCGCTATTTACTATGCAAATATGTGTTATCGAGTATGCAACACAATTGAATGATGCTTTCGCATAATTCAAGTTTTATGGGCTAAGCTACAAGCATATTGATGCTTATGCATCAAGTATACTCCAACATATAGGCCACATCGTATATATATATGTGCATCACCGCTCATGCACATTCAAGCTTTATCGTTTAAGCTGTAAGCATACTGATGCTTATGCATCAAGTATGCTCCAACGTATAGGCCACATCGCATATATTTATGCATTACCGCTCATGCTCATTCAAGCAAATTTCTCTCCATATATATGTTTTATTCGTATTTTTATAAATAAATAAAAGAAAGGAAAGTGACATCCATCGACTGCACCTTAGGCAAAAATGCCAACTGGTTGGCGCCGCTTAGGCAAATCCGCTAACTGGTTGGCGCCTCTAGGCAAATCCGCTAACTGGTTGGCGCCTCTAGGAAAATACGCTAACTGGTTTGCGCCTCTAGGCCAATCCACTAACTGGTTGGCGCCTCTAGGCAAATCCGCTAACTGGTTGGCGCCTCTAGGCGATTCCGCTAACTGGTTGGCGCCTCTAGGCCAATCCGCTAACTTGTTGGCGCCTCTAAGCCAATCCGCTAACTGGTTGGCGCCTCTAGGATAATCCGCTAACTGGTTGGCGCCTCTAAGAAATTCCGCTAACTGGTTGGCGCCTCTAGGCCAATCCGTTAACTGGTTGGCGCCTCTAAGAAATTCCGCTAACTGGTTTGCGCCTTTAGGCGAATCCGCTAACTGGTTGGTGACTCTAGGCAAATATGCTAACTGGTTGTCACCTCTAGGCAATTCCGCTAACTGGTTGGCGCCTCTAAGCCAATCCGCTAACTTGTTACCGCTTCTAGGCAAATCCGCTAACTGGTTGGCGCCTCTAGGCCAATCCGCTAACTAGTTAGCATAGCTAAGCATCATCGATTTCCAACCAACACCTCCTCCCTATATATGTTTTATTTGCATTTATACAAGTGGATATAAGGAGGATATATGACGTTCATCTACTGCACTTTCTTGTGATGCATTCTCAGCCATGCATCATTAGCACTATGATGCTCTCATGGATACGCAACATTGGTTTAGTGATTCATTCTCAATTATCCATCACGGCATAATAGTACATTAGCACTATGATGCTCCCGGGTACGTAGCATTGGTTCAGTGATGCATTCTCAATCATGCATCACGGCATAATAGTGCATTAGCACTATAATGCCTTCTCGCATACGCCACATTGGTTAAGTATTGCATCCCCAATCATGCATTACGGCATAATAGTGCATTAGCACTATAATGCCTTCTCGCATACGCCACATTGGTTCATTGATGCATTCCCAATCATGCATCACGGCATAATAGTGCATTAGCACTATAATGCCTTATCGCATACGCCATATTGGTTCAGTGATGCATTCTTAATCATGCATCACGGCATAATAGTGCATTAACACTATAATGCCTTCTCGCATACGCCACATTGGTTTGGTGATGCATTCCCAATCATGCATCACAACATAATAGTACATTAGCACTATAATTCCTTCTCGCATACGCCACATTGGTTCATTGATGCATTCCCAATCATGCATCATGGAATAATAGTGCATTGGCACTATAATACCTTCTCGCATACGCCATATTGGTTCAGTGATGCATTCTCCATCATGCATCACGACATAATAGTATCTTAGCACTATAATGAATTCTCGGTACGCAACATTAGTTCAGTGATGCATTATCAATCATGCATCACGACATAATAGTGTATTGGCACTATAATGCATTCTCGGTACGCAACATTAGTTCATGCATCACGACATAATAGTGCATTAGCACTATAATGCCTTGTCGCATATACCATATTGGTTCAGTGATGCATTCTCCATAATGCATCACGGTATAATAGTGCCTTAGCACTATAATGCATTCTCGGTACGCAACATTAGTTCAGTGATGCATTCTCAATCATGCATCATGACATAATAGTGTATTGGCACTATAATGCATTCTCGGTACGCAACATTAGTTCAGTGATGCATTCTCAATCATGCATCACAGCATAATAGTGCCTTAACACTATATTACGTTCTTGGTACGCAATATTAGTTCAGTGATGCATTCTCAATCATGCATCACGGCATAATAGTGCATTGGAACTATAATGCGTTCTCGCTATGCAACATTAGTTTAGTGATGCATTCTCAATCATGCATCACGGCATAATAGTGCATTGGCACTATAATGCATTCTCGGTACGCAACATTAGTTCAGTGATGCATTCTCAATCATGCACCACGGCATAATAGTGCCTTAGCATTATAATGCATTCTCGGTACGCAACATTAGTTTAGTGATGCATTCTCAATCATGCATCACGGCATAATAGTGCATTGACACTATAATGCATTCTCGGTACGCAACATTAGTTCAGCGATGCATTCTAAAATCATGCATCTCGGCATAATAGTGCATTGGCACTATGATGCATTCTCGGTAAGCAACATTGTCTCGGTGATGCATTCTCAATCATGCATCACGGCATAATAGTGCATTAACACTATAATGCATTCTCGGTACGCAACATTGGCTCAGTGATGCATTCTCAATCATGCATCACGACATACTAGTGCATTAACTCTATAATGCATTCTTGGTAAGCAATATTGGCTAAGTGATGCATTCTCAATCCTGCATCACGACATAATAGGGCCTTAACGCTATAATTTGAGGTCAAGGACTCCAGACCCTAATGCATATCTGAGTAAGATTTATAAGCTTAGGATGAAGCTTCATCGCATGCCATGATGCATCCCTAAGTAAGCGTCATGCGAAAATTACGGCTGTTACATTCTTACCACCTTCAAAGAATTTTCCCCAAAATTTAACTCGAAAACTATTGTGTACAAGCTTCATCGATTAAGGTTTCCTATGCATATGTCCCATTCCATGATGCACATAAATCCTGGAATGGTCTAATGTTTGTTAATGAACACAAATTAGAACCTTCAGAATATGTGTTTCATTCCGTATATCCCGGAATCCTAATAGGGTTCGTAGTTATCGTAAACACCGATTAAGACCTTCTAAACATACGTCCCATACAGTATGCTCGAGGATCTAACAAGGTTTAACAAATCTACCAAGAAAATCAATTTGGATCCCTAAACATGCGTCACATACCACATGCTCAAGAATGCAAAAGGATTTACTCAACACGAGGTCTCAAGTGGACGTCCCATATCATCCACTTAAAAATCTCCAAAGTTCACAAAAGTTGAAAAGAGTCATCGCAAATTGATAAGCAGTTCTTAGCGTAGTACAGTGAGGACCAAACTCTAATGCAAGTGCAATCAGATGCAAGCCTACCGTTACAGCTAACGGTCTTCCGGGTTGCCACTCGTAAGTGGGAGCAAGCAGGCATGACAACACACACCGTTCCAGCGACGGATGGGGATGATCAGTCCCGTTGTCTACCACCGTTCCAACGACGGTCTTCTGGGTTACCATCGGTATGGTAAAAGAGTCTAATAAGGCCTGGCAAACTCATAGTACACTCGAGCGCGTCCAAATATCAGCGAAGTAACTATCGTAATAGTTACATTTTTTCTTAGCACAGGAGCTTTGCCTGATTGTCCAGCGCAAACTTACAAAGTAACTAGCCTAGCAGTCACAAACTCTTCTTTTTGCGTAACAGTTGGCCTACTCTTCTAACCTTTTCCTTTTTTTTTTTGAAGGTAAAATTCTGTAGTCGCATTACAAACTCTCATTTGACGAGTCCACAACACACAGTCCCTAGTGTTTTCTCGGAAATTACTCTGATACCATTTGTCACGGACCAGAAAATTCCGCCTCCGACACTATATGTTGGGCAGGGCAGAACTCCACGATGGGTACCCTGAGAGATAGTAACCGGACCTTAAAGCTTAACTTCTTGCTGCGTATGCAGATATATTTTCCTTTGCAAGCATGGTACTCGGAATGTAGTTTCCATATCGTTCCAACTCACCCTTATTCTACAAAGGGTACATGACCATTAAAGCCTATGGTGAATGCCTTTGGCAAGCATCACGCACTTATAAGCATTATCCAGGTCTAACTCATGCCTTGGACTAGCACCAAGGCCATTTCAAGCCTAATTTTTTGTTTCATCAATTCATCTTCGATCATACGCTGGAGTCTGCACTAGTCTTGCTCTTGTCCAATGGGGCATCATCCTGGCACATACCATTCCATGCCGTAACGGTTGCTAGGAAGTATGAACAATCCATCTAATGTAATTGCAACTACCTCATCATGTGTGGCAACAATCATCTCTTGACTTAGCATTGCCAAGCCAGATGATACGAGTTACCAAATGTCGCAATCACCTCTAAATTAGATGATATGAACGACAAGGTGCTGCACCTCAATGCATTGTATTGCGGCTGCCTACGTACCCAACCCATACCTTGAAGGGATCAAGCATTCCCGTAGTTCAACAAAGTGGCATTTCGAAAGGAACAAGCAACTTAAGACTATTAAGGCAAAGCCAGCATCAATTCCCACTTCATCGCAAGGCCAAAGGACAAACAAAGCCTAGACCATATAGGCCGAAGGACTTTTTGCAAGGTATGCACTAGATGGTGCATAACTATCGCTATTTACTATGCAAATATGTGTTATCGAGTACGCAACACACAATGATGCTTTCGCATAATTCTAGTTTTCTGGGATAAGCTACAAGCATATTGATGCTTATGCATCAAGTATACTCCAACATATAAGCCACATCGCATATATATATGTGCATCACCGCTCATGCACATTCAAGCTTATCGTTTAAGCTATAAGCATATTGATGCTTATGCATCAAGTATGCTCCAACATATAGGTCACATCGCATATATATGTGCATTACCGCTCATGGACATTCAAGCAAAGCTCCCTCCCTATATATGTTTTATTCGCAGAGAAATGATATACCGAAGCATAATCTGGATGATTAGCAAATTCATCAAGTTAACTAGCTGTAAAACCTTTATGATAAGGATTAAAAGAGATTGAGCGGTGTGTTCGTGGTGATGGAGGTGATGGATTGATGATGGCTGTGAAGGTTAATGGTGGTGGTGGCTAGAGGGAGAGGGGGGAAAAGAGATGAAGAGAGGTTCTCTCGAGACTTAGTTAGGAATTTATTTAGGTATATATATATATCTTACATGGATGGCTAGGATCAATCTTAGAAAATACCATAATAATCGTTCGCGAAATGGGTGGTAAAACGAGGGCTAAAATGGTAAATATCCCCCGACTGTTTTTAACGGTTCATGATTTTTTCCGTGTTTTTTTTAATCCACGACTAGGGGTGCATAACGGGTCGTATGGGTTGGGTTTGACCTCACCCGTCACCCGACCCGTTGATGACGGGTGATGGAAATCATCACACGCACCTTACCCGCCTTACATCGGGTCAGTTTCAACCTCACCCATCATTAGGATGAGTCGCGTCGGGCGGGTGGTAGGTCTATCCGACGATATATAGATTCTGACGAGAACAATTGAACAAATGATTAAGAAGTTACTTTGCAGTACTGTACGTATCATAAAGCCAGAACCTTCTGGAATTTAACTATTCACCACGTATCTTCTCAAAATTTCAGAAAGACGCCATAAATTATTTTCTCTCCCATTCTAAATTCTTCAATCACAGACAAGCCAGAACCTTTCAGAAACCCTAATTATGCATGTTTTTAAGAATTCATCATCCCCAATTTACAACATTTATAGAAACAAAAGCTTCCTCCATTCAAGATTCTTGTGAAATAATCAACAACAGAAATCTCATTTTGAAGATGTAGGTTCTTCTATGGCATTGGCATCACATATAAAAACATAATCTATAATTCATTTTCGAGGTCCTGATACTATAAAATTTGTTCAAGGATTAGTAACACATGATGTAAGAAAGTTTGGTCAAGAAATTGGGGAAAACCATCAACTTTAAGTACACCAAATGTATCACAGTGAGACTGATGCCCATTCTTCAAACCAGATCCATAGACATTACCCTGCTTAAAGTTTAAGCTCTATCCTTTGATTAAAATCACTTAAACGTTTCAACTACCTAAAAACCATTTTCGAATAACAAGTAATTTTTTGTACAAAAACCATTTTTGTTTAAGCTCTATCCTTTGATTAGATTGGTAACAACATTCCAGAATGGTTTTAAAAGTATAAAAGTAGAATGAGTTAATCGGCCTTTATATTCTTCTTTGGGATGCTAATATCCTTTTAAGATCATCATTTATATTTAAAAGTTTCAACCTAAACCTCAATCCATCTAGATTTTCAGCAGGTAAAATCATCCTTTTCTATGTATTCTACCTGTATGATAAAATGTTCGTAAGAAGTTCTCTACTTCTTCTATGCTTGTGTGCTAAAAACATGTTTTAGTTTATATTAGTAGATATGTAAAAAGGCTTGGATTTATGGGTGGAAGTAATTTAAGGGCCAGAGGATTTTTAGGCGGGTGAGGTCGGGTAATACCAGGTGTGAGTCATATTCGAACCAACATATGGCGCATATTAGAAGGTGTGAGTCATAGTTGGCCCATGTTTAGGCGGGTGCGGGTCGGGCCGGTGGGTTGGGTTGGGTTTGTGCAGCCCTATCCGCGACCGTCTTGACCGATCAAAATTAAACTACCGTCAATGTGGGTCATTTATGTGGGTGGTAAAAACACCATTTTCCACTAGTGTAGTATACATACCACCATAAGAAATCTCTCTTTCCAATAACTTGCTCCTTTCGAGGAACTTGGATGATCCACGATGTTGTCGAAATATGGTATCACTTCCGCATCCATATTAAGCACATAAGGATAACCTCAGTTGTTAAACCAAGTCAAGTAGTTATCCTCAACTAGGTTTTGTGCCACGAAAGTATTCATACCTACTAATATCAACATGGTAGGGGGCCCAAATATGGCCGTTCCAATCGGAGACAGATGAGACAGAGTTATAGACCAATCTAGCATTATTAACTAAGAGCCTAGAATTTACTCTATCCACTTTAAAGTGTTCCTCCTCATCGCGAACATTTCTCTGGACAACTCCAATTTTACGAAGAGTTCTACGAGGGTGGTAAATGACGTACCCTGTTGGATGAAAGAGTGGTCCGTTTTAGGTTGACGCATCGGTAAATTCACGAGCATCATGACCATTTTCATCAAGCCTGAGGTACGGGCCAAACTCCACATCCTTAGTTGTCAGAGCGTCCAATTGACCCTTCATCTGAACCATCTTATCCTCTTTGTCCTTCTCCTGATTTCTTGAGAATGGATATCTGCTTCCTGTTGGAGTAGGGAAACGCCATTTTTTATCCTCCGTTGGTCTCTTCAAGTTAGGAAAATGATCGTAAATCCATGACTGTGCAAAAAGAAAGTTATATTAAATACAAATCAATTTAAAAACTGAACGAACATTGGAAATAGTAAAACAAAAATTACCTGGAGAAGGCCAACATTCCCCGCAATTTGTGTTTGGTTCCACCTTGAAGCTTTACCAAGAATTTCAAGTAAGATAAAAAGGGTGGCAGTACCCCACGAGTACTCTGCTACCTTGTCCAACTCCGGATTAAGACTGAGATGTTGCAAGAGATGTAAATAACAAGCGTTCACCCTGTTACCCGTAAGATCGAGAAAATGATGGTGCCAAGTGCGTACAACAAGTAACATGTAGCTTTATGTCTAACCCTTGCATCATCTATCTCCCTATCCTTGAAATTCTAGAACTTAGCTCTTAGACGACTCAAGTTTATCTTTCTTGCCATATTTTGCGGAACCATTTCACCATCCTTATTCTTCTTTCTTCTGTTGCCGAACTCATTTTCTCCCTTCGGAACTTTTCCGTATCCTACCTCAAACTCTTCTTGGGCGTCCCATCCAAGACATTCTTCAGCCAACTTAAAAAGATCTTCAAAAGAAAGAGAGTTGCCGAAACCCTCATGCATAACTTTTTCATCCACGGACAAGCCTGTAATTTGGAGAGCATATTGCCAACCGAAAGATGAAAAGTATTTATCTTGGGAAAATACCTCTCCCTAAAAGAGCAAACTGTAACAACCCCGTACTACTTCTGCGTTATCCAATGGCTAAAAACTCTCCCTTAGGTGTTTGAGTTTCGGGACCGTTGTGGTATGATCCTACATCAACGATGGAAAAAAATAAATAATAATATGTAAAAATTTATCTTTGGATTACATTAGATTAGATTAGATTATTACCAACGCCGAATAGACCCTTGCGGCCCATGAATGTTGGTAACTAAATAAGACGAAATATTTATCCCTTGGATCACCCCAAGGTCTTCCATTCTCTTTGTCGGGCAAAAAAACCATGTTGTTAATGACTTGAGAGGCTGTAAGAGGAATTGGATCCTTCTCCTTCTCTTTTCCTTTCCCTTTAGCATCAGAGGGACCAAGCAATGGAAGGACACTTTTTTCGCCCTTATGCTCTTCTTCAATCTCATGTTCATATGGTTGTTGAGAAAGCACAAGTGCACCTTCAGTTACCTCTTCTCTTGGTTCACTAATAACAAATGCACCTTTCTTCCATCTCTTTGCACCCAATTTTTTCTTGTGACGAAGTGTTGGAGTCTGGTCATTTCTTGACGTAACTTATTGAGTTATTCTCTTTTTTTTGTCCTTTCATGGCCTAAAACAAATTTAAAAGGCATGTTCAATGCATATAACAAGAAAACATATCTAAAAAATGAAAATACAAAAAATTGACACTTCAAAAAAGGAACTCAGGGTAGTTTGGCTAAGAAATGTGCTTCTACGGTTGGGTCGAAAATGTTTACGGTTGGCTTTTCCAAGCAGTGACCTAGTCGTAAACCAAAAAAAAGAATTTAACCTAAACTCAGGGTCAGTTAAGGCTAGAAAGTGTCATTTATGGTTGGGTCAAGTTGTTCTATGGTTAGCTTTGCCATACACTGACCTAGCCGTAAGCTAAACAAACCCAAACTCAAGGTCACTTACGGCGAGGATTCCCAACTTACGACTGGGTTTTAAAAATTTGACCTAGGCCGTAATTATATTGTTTACGGTTAGGAATGTTTAATTTCCTAACTGTAAATCAAACAATTTTCAGTATTTACGGCTGGGAGTTCATAACTTCCCAGCCGTATGTTGGAAAAAATCAATTTTACCGCTAGGAGTTCATCTTTTTCCAGCCGTATATCTGTGTTTACCCTAATTAACCAAATGTGCCCTAATTAACCAAAAAAATTGATATAAAAAAGATGTGTTTTTCGATTCATACTTTAAACGAGTCATTTCTGGTAGATTAGCAGGTTGTTGATCTCCTTCTTCGGTAGTCGATTGATGTTGTGGCTCTTTGGGTGCAAAAGAACTCGAATCATTGTCAACTGGTTGTCTTCTTGTGTGTAATTGAGTTCCTTTTCTATTGTTCTTCGACCTCATCTGGTTTTATAGAAAGAATTTGATCGTCGATGAATAATTTTTAGAATCGTCGTTTGAAGAGGAAAAATGGAGAATTAAAAATATGAAGATCGTTACGGCTGAGAGGAGGAGGAGAATAGGAAAAGAGGAAATGAAAAGTTTAATTATATTTAGTTGTTTTTTTTTTGTATTAGATTTATGATAGGTATTAGGGGGAGGGGATTTGGCCTTTGATATGACTATTGAATCATCCCATATATTAATTTTGGACACAATTGCAGTCCTCGTGAACAAAAGTGTGCAGCCCTAGGTTCTAAAAGAAAATCAAATTTTGTTAACTGAGCCCCTTCCAAGTGAAAAATACTATGAATCATTCGTCTAATTTCATCGTCAGGACCCGATTTCCTAATAAACTTAAATGTAAGAGGGTGTTTGTTTTTTGCACTTTAAAGTGATTTTCACTTCAAATGTCTTTAAAATGGTGGGATCTAAAAAAATGGGGTGTTTGTTTTTTGACTATATAGTGATTATCACTTCAAGTTGTGGTGATTTGAAGTGCAAAATATGAAGTAGCAAAAAGCTACTTCAATTTTACCACTTCAAATATTTATCACTTACTACCCATTTCATCCTTTAACAACTATTACTATTCCAAACTCTATCCCCAGTCTAAACCACAAACTACCCGTTCACTTCATTCCATTCCACCAATTCACTGCTACTACAGTTTGCATCTCCACCTGTGTTCACCTCACCAACAACACCATAATCCATCTCATCTTATACACTTCATACACAATTCGTATAGGCCATTATCACCACTTCCGTACCATCTTCAAAACACCAAACCAGCATCAGACCCCCTCTTTTTTTTAATCTAGCTGTTGAACCTGGTATTTGGGTATAGGGTTTATCGTTTTGAAGAAGTAACTCCCCCGTTCACCACCTTCCCCACCTGAAGAAGTAACTCCTCCGTTCACCCAGTTCTTCCACCCCCCTCAACTCTCCTCTATCTTCGATTATGCATTAACACTTTGAAACCCTCAACATAGAGAAGACAATATTTCAAGTAAGTTGAGTTTGTAAAAAATTAAATCTTCTTATTTTGATTTTTTAAAATTAGGTTTTAAAGTTGTAATTAGTTTTGTATGAATTAACCTAATTGTATATCAGTCTTGAATTTATATTAATTTGAACTGTTTTATAATATTGGATCAGATTTGGAATTAGGAAATCCATCAATTTCTTCTTTCTCTGTAAGACTTAGAGAGAATTTGTGCACAAATTATATCTCCGGAAGCTGGTAAGAAATTTGATTTCTTATTCCTTTGAATTGTCAGTGCGAATGTCATACATTTTGAGTTTCTTTTAGATCGAAAGTTTGATTTTGTTTTAAATTTCCTGTTAATATTCTTTATATATCAGATATATTTGGTTTTTGTTTAGCATGTGAATCCAATTTAAAGTGTAATTTGTCTATGCAAAACCCACTATGCATGTCTTTATAGGTTAGTCAAATGCTACTTTTTGTTATTTCTTTAGAGTAGATCTGCTTTGATGTGCTTCTGGATGTGTATTAAGTCTTTATTCTTATGAAACTGGTTGTTTGAGGGTAGGTTTTTCGCTTAATTATCAGGAGTTTATGTAAGTCTTTTTCTGTCTGGTATTATATCTCTAGAAAGGAAGGAAAAACCATGGACGAGTGTTCATTTTGTGGGGCTTCAAAGTGGAAGATAGTAAGACCTAGGAAGAAGAAAAATACCCCTTCTAAGATACTCCGTCACTTCCTATTAAAGCCTAGGCTTTAGCAGTTGTTTGTCTTCCAAAACTGCCGAGGACATTAGATGGCCGAAAGAATAACGAACTGATACTTATGATCCAAGTAGTCCAGGGAACAATATTAATTCATATTTGATACCTTTAAATGAAAAACTTAAAGAGATATGGGCATAAGGGGTTAATAATTATGATACAATCTTTATTTTTGAGTACTGTCATTGTTGCCTTGTTGATGTGATAAGTCATTGTTGTCATGTTAACTGTTCACCATATTAAAAGGGAAGAGAACATGTTAGCCTGAGTATATAGAATTTCTTGTTGGTACTCTTATAGTACAAAGTTAATGTTCTTCACTTCTATTTCTTCTTGGTTGTAATGTTGATGTTTGACATTAGAATTAAATGACACTATAGTAAGTGAGATGATTACATATAGTAGAAATACTATGAATATGTTAATCCTGGAATTATAAGTTTATCACGATACCCTGTTGTATTTTATTTAGTTGTTTTGGCTTAATGTTCTTAATTTGGTGTGTTTAGCGAAGTAACTTTGTGGTTTTTTATTGAAAACTCATTCTGTTACTTTCACTGTTACAACTAACTTCTGTATTCGATGTCTTTTTATCTGTTAACTTTTGCAGTACACTGTTTCTGAACTTGCTAAATTTGATCATTATTATATCATTAATTTGATCACTGTTTCGGAATTGCTCTATCTAGTGGGTGGTTTTTTGCCTTTTGCATTATGTGTCTTAAATATATGTGTAGGATTTGAAACAAGATGGATAAGAATGAGAAAAGAAGTCCTCATGTATGAAAAGAGAAGCCTGAAATGGAGAAGGAGTTTATCCGCTTACTCGCACACGAGGGGTTTTATGGCTCCTTATCGGGGTCAAAGATATTGGTTGTCAAGTTGGAGATCCGGTCCGCGGTTAGTAAAGAGGAAGCATTCAATCGTGCTCATGCTCTATTACGAAACATGATTGAAAGGACTTTTGGTGTATTGAAGAATAGATTTAAAATATTAGAAAGAATGCCGTCTTATAGCTTGCGTACTCAGACACATATAGTAATTGCATGTATGACGGTTCATAACTATCTTCGTCGGTATTCTTTTAATGATGAGTTGTTTTCGCAATATGAAGATGATAATTTTGTGGTTAACGACAACGAAGATCCGATGCTTCCTTCCGAAACATTTAGGCCTCAAGATCAATTTGCAATGGTCCAGCTTCGTGAGGAAATTGCCAACAAACTAGTTACTCTTAACAACAATTAAGGCTCTTGTGTTTATGTTTGTCGTGAATTTAAACTTTTGTTTTGTAGTTTTAGATTTGTTGACATTATTATGTTTTTATCATGAGGAATAATGATGAGTTCTATCATTAAAATGGAAGAAACATATCTAAGGGTAAAATAGACAGTTGTAACATAAAAAACACTTTAAAGTGAAAAAAAAAACACACAACACTTCAAAAAAGCACTTTAAAGTGCCTAGAAAACAAACACACAACACTTCAAAATAACATTTGAAAGTGCAAGTACTTTAAAGTGTTTTTCACTTTAAACTGATAATCACTATATAGTGAAAAAAAACAAACACCACCTAAGACTTTTCCATTTCAGATGAGGTTGAATACGATTTACACCCAGGCTTTTTGTTTCCTTCTCCGTGAGACTAATTTGCTGCCCACTTGTCTGTTCTATTTTAATAAATAGTTTTTGCACCACAATATCAAACTTTCTTTTAATACACATAGTCTCAAAATCCCACCAAACTTTCCATATTTTCACTTCTACGTGTTCCTCCTTTGTGAATACAACACCAAAGTTCACTGCCACCTTTTGATCTGTGGAACTAACAAGTCTCCCAGGGCCAAGAAAAAAATCATAATCACACTTAAATTTTTTACCATTATGCCCTTGATTGAGTTTGACCGGAAAACATTATCGGCTTCCAACTTCCTTCTTCCATTAACAACTCCATAACAGATCTTGAGTACAAACACTCTCACACCAAGGAATGAAGGGAATTCGTGCCACACCTAACATAATACTGACAACCATGAATTCCGGTAGATGCTTCAAAATGGCATTTGGCCAAACAAACCTTTTCCAGTTGCCCCGAAGGTAGAAATTAGGATAACATAACGAATGGATGAAAACGGAGAGTCAATGAGGTAAAAAAATAGATCAGAAGAGGATTTGAAACCAAAATCAATCAATTTTTTTTCCTTTGAATACCAGACCTCCACCGTACACATATTAAATCTTAAAATAAAATCATTATATTATAATAGTTCGAAAAACACCAAATCAAGACCTAAAAGTTTTTTCTCGTATCGTGAAGAAAAATCTACGATTCAGATAAATTACTTCTGACAATGAGACAGATGGCGGAAGCCTGACAGAAACAAGAAAAATATCACAGACCTGACATCTTTACTGCATGAGAAACATGTATCGATTATGTAGATTACGGGACAGAAAAGAGTCAAAATATGAATTATCTTTCCCGTAAGTTACATAATATCTTTGTTGCATGAGAATCACGTGTTAATCATGCAGAGTCCGGGACAAGCATGATACAGATGGAATCAAAGCATGACACATCTTTCCCGTACGTTACGTGCCAAACATGCAATAGCACAGAAAGGATTATACGGTCCACAACTCAATATATTCACACCATATTTACGAGATTAATTGCGTGGAGGAATTCAATTAGCCAAGCCAAGAATAAGGACCGCAAAGAGGATGCGATCCACTCAACATGAAATCAGATAAATGAAAGAAGACCTGTATCATGCGAAACACGCAAGAAAATATGCGGGACAAATATCTTAAAGGATTTAGATAAGATCAAATAGCTGGACGGGTAAGATCCGGTGGATCCTTATAAAGCTTTATAAATACTGGACTCTAAAACTGATGAAAGGGTCGGAAAAAAATCACTAGAAAGACAGAAAAAAGAAGGAAAAAGACTAAGAAAACATAATAATATTTGGATTAAGAAAACTTGAATAGGTAAAAATTACAGTAATATGATGATATAATCATTTCTCATATTAATCATTTTATTTGAATAAAATATATTTTTTTATCAATATTTTCAATGTCTATTCAATCTTATTTATAGAGTCTTTTCATTTAAACAATAAATTCATTTGGTTGTGATGTTAGTTTTTTAGTAATCACAATTTGGCGCAAGAAACAAGGAGGTAGTAAAGACTTTATACTACTTGATTTCAATCCAATGCTTTTCTTTTCTTCTCAATGGTAATCTCATATTTTTTATAAATGAATTTGTAATCATATAACCGTTATAAGGGTTAGATTATCTCTACAACAATTGAAAAATCAAATCATTATTTCAAATTCAATTTTACATCAATCATATCATTTCATATAAATGCAACATATATGTTGATTCCTAAATTGTTATTCTGATTTGATTAGATAAACGACAGAGATGGAAAAATCAAAAGAGATAATCACCAACAATCAGAATATAAGTAAAGAGATTCCTCCAACATCAAGAATAATAACTCGAAGTCAAACAGAAAACGTTAATTCAACGGTTAAAATGGTAAATGGAAGATCCAATGAAGAAATTGAGCAAAACAAGATTCACAAAGTTGAAGAAATAAAGGAAACAACTAATAATATGGTTCATGAGCAAGTAAAGATTGATAAATAACATTTATTCTTGCAACTAACACCATAAGAAATCTTGTAAATCAAGCAGCAGACACTGCGAGGAATATTATTGACTCCCAAGAAGTAGTAGAAGAATGACGAGGTCCACAAGAATCTCAACCCCTATACAGGATGCCCTACAATAAAAACAAAGATACTAAAGTTGCGGTTGTTATCCCACTACAAACAAAAGAATTGAGAAATGATGATCAATTCCAAGAAACAAACAGAGTGAAGAAAGCACAAAGACCATTGGATAAAGTAGTGGAATCCAATAACCCCAAAGATCAACCAAATAGTAACAACAAAACCGCGGGACAACAACAAGCAAAAACATTTTAAAATAAAACTGATCCTTTCATTCAACTATTTGCTGAGTTAGATGAGATGCGCAAGAGTCAACAAATTCATTCGGAAATAATTACGCTTCTAGCAAAAGAGAACCAATTCCTCAGGGACAAAATCAATTATAATACTGAAGTACCAGTTCCACAATCATACAGACAATAGGAAAATTTCAAAGGTCCCGCAGAAAGCAAATTTGGAATTAACAGAGACCGAAAAATAATGGTAGTTGAACCAATACATGAAGCATATGAACAATTACACCAGGAAAAACATGATCAATTTTATACATAGGAAAAATCATACTATTATGATTGTGAACCAAGAAAACCTCAAGATACAAAATGGAGTAAATGTCTAGAGGATTTAGAAGCGATGAGAGAAGAAATAAAGTCATTAAAGACAAAACAAGGAGGTGAAAGTTTGTATGAAGTATTAAAAGAAGCAAGTACAACACAACTCGCCCCGCATATTGCATTTGAAATTATCCCAACCAAGTGTACTATGCCCAATTTTGAATGTTATGACGTGACTAAAGATCCCGTAACTCATTTAAAATAATATAATCGTAATATGGCCCATTGGGAGCAAGATGATGTCATCATCTGCAAATATTTCCCTTCAAGTTTAAAAGAATCTGCACTGACCTGGTTCGATTATTTACCTGAAGGAACGATTCATTCATATGCACAACTGACCCACAAATTCCTAGAAACTTACATGTACAATAAAATTGCAAATCCAGGAATGGATAAATTATTTGCTCTTATAGCATGGCCATAGGAAACTATTCGGGATTATATAGATTGATGGCAATCGATTTGTCAAGCAACGGGAAATATCAGTCCAAATTTCACCATAAACTATTACAAATGGGGAATATCCAACCGTATGAGTCCACTTTTCGTGGATATTCATGGGGAAAATCCAACAACTGAAGGGGAATTAAGGGTAATTATTGAGAAACATGCGAGACTTCAAGATATACAAAGGAAAAATCCAAGAGCAAATTCTCAAAGTTCAAAATCCTCACATAGAACTAATTCTGCTGAACCAGCATCAAGCTCCAGGAAGCATGTGGCGGAACAAATTCCCCCTAATGACCCCAAGTGGGGAAAATGCGATGATGAAAGAAGATTCAATAAAATATTTGAAGATCGAATCTACAATAAATTGAACACCGGATATTCTCGAAGTTTAAATTCAATCAAGAATAAACAAGATTTTGAATGACCATGGTCTAAAGGAAAGCAACCTCCACATATAGAAAATTCCAAAGACTAATGTGAATATCATTGTTTTTACGGACATGCCACAAACAAATGCAGAAATTTGAAGATATAAGTTCAAAATCTAATTGATGCAGGGAAATTAAAAAAGTTTCTTCATTTACCTGACCCGCCAACAAGACCGTGTCTTGATAAATCCGTAAATATCCCACAGAACAGTCAAACAATAAATACAGTTTCTCATGTAGAACATCTATAAATGGAGAAATTAACAAAATACTGAGAAAAAGAGTCAATGATCATGAAATCTTCAAAATTACGGGAAGAATCTCAGAAACATGGGAAGACTCGATGGCAGCACCGCTAACCATTTCAGCTAGTAAAGTCGATCAAGAAGTTGAAACACATAATGATCCATTGGTATTCACCTTACCAATATCAGCATGGAATGTAAAAAAGGTTCTCATAGATGGAGGAAGTTCGCTCAATGTGTTATTCTATGATGCGTTTCAAGGAATGGGGCTTAAGGATGATCAACTTATGCCTTCTTGTTATATTATTTATGGGTTCAATGGGACAACTTCGAAACCAAAAGGATAAATTTTACTTGGTCATGGCAGGACCAATAAACATTCTCACCAAATTCAGTGTAGTAGAAGCACCTTTCTCCATATAATGCAATTATTGGAGTTTCATCGCTTGAAAGGTGTAACCGTAACTTATCATAAACATTTGCGATTTCCAACACCGCAAGGAGAAATGGAAATTAAAGGAGATCAAAATATTACAAAAGCATGTGTCTCCATAGAAACACAAATGAATAAGGAACACACTCATATAAAACAACAGAAAAAGAAAGAATGGAAAATCAAAGCCGAAGATGAAACTATTAATCAGTACATGGTTGAAACTGCGGGAAAAAGTCTATCAGGTGTTAATGTTACATCCGAAGAAGATAAATCAAAGATTGAATCAAGTAACAACCCATCCAAATAACAATTAAAGGGAGCTCCAAAAATGTCAACAGAGGGACAGAAGAATCACCAAAAATGATATAAAATTGGAACTTTGATGGAACCAGAACGGGAACATAATTTGTTCACTTTACTCAAAGAATATTTTCGCTTGGAAAATGGGAGATATGCTATGTATTGATCCAAATACTGTTCGTCACGAATTACGTATACAACCGGGCACAACTCCATTCCGACAACTGGTACGCAAGGTAGCCCCGGAATATCATTTATTTGTTGAAAAGGAACTTAAGAAGCTTTTGGATGCAGGATTTATTCGGAAAGTGAGATACCCAACTTGGATATCAAATATGGTGATTGTACCAAAGAAAAATAAAGGAGTCAGAGTCTATATAGGCTTCCCTAGTTTAAACAAAGCATGTCCGAAAGATAGTTATCCGCTCCCCAACATTGACCAGTTGGTAGATGCAGTTGAAGGGCATGAAACTTTATCTTTTATGGATGGAAAATCAGGATACAATTAAATTGCATTAGCCGAAGAAGATTAGGAACATACTGCATTCTTTAGTCCACATGGCTTATATTGCTATACCAGAATACCATTTGGATTAAAAAACGCAGGGGCAACATATCAACGACTTGTAGATACAATTTTTAAACCATGGATAGGTCGCACATTGGAGGTATATCTAGATGACATGTTTGTAAAAAGTAAACTTTCAAAAGATCATCTCCAGGACTTAAAAGAAAATTTTGAAGCCCTGCGCCAATACAAAATGAAGGTCAATCCAAATAAATGTACTTTTCAAGTTACATCAGGATTTTTTTTTGGATACTTGGGTACTAAAAATGGAATTGAAGTTGATCCGGCCAAAATCCAAGCAATTATTAATATGCCCTCTCCAAGAAATGTCAAAGAAGTTCATAAATTGAATGGCTACTTAGTTGCGCTTAACAGATTCATTGCAAGATCTTCTAACAAGTGTAAACCATTTTTTGATACTCTAAAGAAAATGAGCAAATTTGCGTGGAATGAAAACTTCGAACGCGCTTTCCAAATCATAAAGATTACCTGGCAACAATACCAACATTACAAAAACCAGAACCAGAAGAGGTATGGCTTTATATATAACCGCAACAGAAGATGCTATGAGTGCAATACTGGTACGAACAAATGAGAAAGTGGAAAAACTGGTGTATTACATCAGCAAAACTCTTAATCCATCAGAAAGAAATTATACCAAGATTGAACAACTAGTGCTTGCATTAGTTTTTTCCATACAAAAGCTTTGTAGTTATTTCTTAACACATTATGTTCGGGTACCAAGCAAAGCTCCATTAGAATCTGTATTGAAGAATGCAGAAAAAGTAGGGAGAATAGCAAAATGGAACGCACAATTGGAACAATTCCATATTCTATTTGAAATACAGACTGCTCAAAAATAACAAGTTTTAGCGGATTTTCTTGCGGATTTACCTTTGGATAATGGATCCGAATTTCAAAATATGCCAGAAGCAGAAGATGATGAAGATGATTCCCAAGATGTTTTAGATTATGTCAATTCCCACAGATGGAAAGTGTTCGTTGATGGGGCACAAAATAATGATGGAGTTGGAATAGGAATCGTGATTACAAATCCAACTGGAGATCGAATCGTACATGCATTTCGTTTGGAATTTGAGGAACATATGTTCGGCTCATAAGTGATTCGTAACTGGTAGTTCGACAAAATGAATTAAAATATCAAGTTTTTGATGAAGATTTGATAGCATACAAGAATTTAGTTCAACAACTGGCATCTCAAACCCGAACATCAACAATCACCATGCTGACGCCTTAGCATATATTTCATCAATGCTGAAAGACCGACCAATGCACATCAACAATTAAAATTAGACAAATATATGAACCATCTATCAATGTAAAGTCAGTTGAAAATTTGGAAGAAGAGGTAGGTGAAGATATTGAAGATGAAGCCATCCAAGATGATGCAACTCTTCTACGAAGATCGAAGATGAATTAATAACTGAAGAAGATTGGATGCTACCATTATATCAATATATACAAAATTGAATATTACCCGCAAACGTAAAAGATGCAAGAAAAATTCAATTTAAGTCCGTAAATTATCAGTTGCGGGACGGAGTTTTATACCGTAGATCATTTCTTGGACCTTTGCTTCGATGTTTATCAAGGCATAAGGGGTAACACATTCTTACTAATAATCACTATGGGTCGCAGGGAGTCACAGTGGAAGGCGTTCACTTGCACTCAATACGAGAATGCAAGGATATTATTTGCCATACATGAATAAAGATGCAACTAATCTCGCAAGGAAATATGAAGAATGTCAACGCTTTGCAAGGAGAATCAAATATCCCGCAATAGAGCTCAATTCAGTACTAAGCCCGTGGCCATTTGCAAAATAGGGGGTAGATATAGTGGGACCATTAGTGAAGGCACACAGAAAAGAAAATTGTAGCAACTGACTATTTCACTAAATGGTTCGAAGCAAAATCCCTCGCTCGAATCAGAGATACTGATGTCTTTAAATTCTTGTTTGAAGATATAATTTGTAGATTTAGAATTCCAGTAGCTGTAGTTTCCGATAATGGAAAACAATTACAAGGAAAAAAATATTAATATGCTTTTTGAAGTATTTAATATTCAAAAGAAGAAGTCCACTCCTATTTATCCTCAGAGTAATGGTCAAGCTGAAGCAACAAATAAAACCATTGCCATGAATTTGAAAAAGACCCAAGATGGACATCACAAAAGATGGTGTGAAAAACTTCACAATATTTTATGGGCTTACCACACAAAAAGGAGAGAAGCAACTGGTGAATCACCATTCCGACCAGAGGCAGTTATTCCTACTGAAATCATTCTACCAGCAACCACGAAGACAGAAGCTTGGGAAAAGAATCCGAGTACAGATTTGATGCTTGAAAAATTGGATGATTTAAAAGAAAGAAGAGAAGTTGTACTCCAAAAAATGGAGAATTATCAAAGAAGGTTGGCCAGAGAATTAAGGCTGCGTAACTTTGTGGAAGAGAAATATGTACTACGTCAAATCCCAGAATATCAAAGGGAAAAAAAAGCATAGAAGTTTGCACCCACATGGGGAACCCCCATATTATTCATGATATTACGGGACAAGGATCCTGTCATCCGTGGAATATGAATGGAGAAGTGTTGCGGCATCCTTGGAATGCGCAATACCTTAAGAAATATTATCTATAAAAAATAAAAATGGATCATGCAACAACAACTTGCATATCACAAAAATATGTTATCACACCACATTGCTTCATACTAGGTAAAACATGATAATCGCAATCTCTCTAGAAAATCCATGTAAACATCTATGAGTGTATGACCAATGGATATTTCTTAAGTAAGAGATGCCTAACATGATATTTTATTTATTATAAAAACAGGTGCAGTTATTTTGAATATACTTCCTTCACAATCCGGACCCATTATTAGCTTCTCTCTGGCCAAGTTGAGGTTAATCATGTGACTGTGTCCTCAAAGGTAACTCAAGGTGTATTTTATCCTTGTAGTTTGACAATTCATACACTTATCACAAGTCAATTCGATACACATGATTATGAAACTAAAACATATTACTAATGTATATATATTTATCAAAGTATTACAAGTACTGCACCGAAACGAAAATTAAGATAAAAAAAAAGGTTGAGTACACAAGAAAAAAAAGTGAACTGTCAAACTATTGAGGAGATGAAGGTTCAACACTTGAAGAAGAATGCTTTGGAATCTTTTTACGAGCATATTTTTTGGTAAATCCATCATCCTGCACTCTATCCAATGAATTATTTATTTCCTTAGCCACCCCAATAGAAGCTTCGGTTTTAAGCCAAGCAATATTGTCCCATGCAGTTCCAAGTTCAAGATTTAACTGGTTAACTTGACTTGTAGTTTCTTTTGCCCGTTTATCCAATAAAGCGACTTGATTTTTCTAGTATTTTTTTCTCCCCTGCTCAATGGCCAAATTCTGGACCTAATCATTGGCTCTAGAGGTCTCAAGCTTCATATCCCCCTCAGTTTTATCAACTTTGATGTTAACGAGTTCATCTGATTCTCAACTTCAACAATTTTAGCATTTGCGAGCTTCAATTGTCCCTCAACTTCTTCTGTTTTGGTACTTGAAAGTTGGAGCTCTCCCTCAACTTCTCCAACTCTAGCTGTTGAAGTAGTGAATTTTCCATTAACTTTTTTAACTCTTGAAGTCGCATTTCTGAGATTTTCCTCGAAGCATGTAACATAATATAAAATAAAATATTAAGTAATGTAAAAAGCTATACGGAACTACAATTATGCAATAAATATACCTCTTGCGAGGAATTAAGACTTTTTCTAGTTCATGAACTACTACATCTCAGGACTCATCAAACTCATATGTTTTTATAAGTTTTTGATAATTATCACTAAGGCGATGAAGATCTTGACGGTATCGATCCAACTCTGCCTGTTTCAATGCATCTTCGTGACATAATTGATTCATTTCTTTTATGAGTTTTTTCGTTCCCTTTTGATAATGATGAATATCAACTTCATGTAAATGCTCAACTTCTAATAATCTAGAGATTTTAGATTTAACTTCTACTAATGTATTTGCCTTGGCATGAGCATCCGCTATTGCATCATTTCTATCTTTAATAAGTTGAGCAACATAAGAAGAATACTGAGAATCATGAAACGACCCAGAAGAAGAGAATTCCGCAAGGATGTTTTTTGCGTTCTAAGTAAAGTCTACGAGTCTCGTTTTCCAACTCTTCCACCCGCATCCATGCCTTAGTAAGACTATCTTTAGTCCAAGAAAGAGCAACATTCAATTCATCATTATTACGACGCCTGTCTGAATCCAACAAACAATATTTTGTATACAATTCTTCATGCTGAACCTTTACACGTTCCAAATCATCAAGCAGTGCGTTACATCTTTCTTTAGCCTCCATATTTTGTTTATTAACTTCAACTACATGCTCAGTAAGACGCTTGTTTCTACTACGCATCCTATTTATAAGATCTAAACCCCCCACTGATTCCATAAAGTATACTTCAGATAAAAGATACAAATAAATTAGAAAATAAAATAGAAAAAGAGAAAAAGACTAAACCTTGATTTTGAAAATCCAACAATTGCTGACGAAGAATCCCATTGTCCCGCTTTATTTCTTCTGCACTTTGTACCGCAACATTCTTCTGTAACAACTCTGCCCGCAATATGATATTTTCTTCTTTAGCCGTGATCAATTCTGCCTCAACCTGCCTATACTTTGTTTCCATTTTTATTGACCGGCTCTTGAAGAACTTGTACGCAACATAAACAACATTTTGACCACGGGCGAGCTACAATTTTTTGACAATTCATGATAAAAAAATAATAAAATAATAATAATACCTGTAAGATTGCTTGCTGAGGGAAATAATACATCCCACCATCCGCAAGAGCAATTATATCCGAAAAGGAAGAAGGAAGATCAATATCAAAAGAAGAACGAACATGTTTGCCTTGATCCCTTAACCAAGCTTCTTTCACTGACTTGTAAGGAGTAGATCACATTTGTTCACGCAAAGATGCTACTGCGGTAGAATCAGCTTCTACAAGTTGAAAATTATGTGGAACGGACAACAAATTCTTTGACATGAACCAAAGAAAAACCTCTTCTTCTTTATCAACAAGACTTTCATCTTCCATTCTTCCTTTTCCCCTACCACCGTCTGAAGTTCATTCGTTGCTATTCTTATGGGCAGCGTCAACAACACTTACAATTCTATTACTACCTTCATTAGTAGCAACATTAGTAGTTACTTCAGGTTCCTCTTTGTCAGATGAACCTCCATCTTCACTGACAGAATGAACCTGGAAATCCTCTTCATATAAGAGAAGTGAGAATTGGGGAGGAAAAAAATGAAAACTGAGCCGTGGCAGACTGAGAGGAAGATGTACCGATACCGTACTCCAAGGAAAAAATTGACTCACTAACTCATCTGTTCTGGTCTCTACCGCATCAACAGAGGAGTCCAGGGCCCAACAGATTGACCCTCAATACCCTCATATGCACTTACGGGTTTGAAACTCGCAGGCTTAAAAAGAATATCTCGCTCCTGGTTTGTTGATTGAAGCGGAATTTGTCCATCATCACCTTTTTCAGATTCATCATTGTCAGAGCCAAAACTTTTACTTCTTTCAATGTTTTTTGGAGAGGAACTAGTTGTATCAAGGATTTCTCCTTCCTCCCGCTTAGTAGACACAACCTTGGTCTTTTTCGACCCTATCAACGTCCAACTAATAAGAAGACAATTCAATAAATAATATGGAATGCAAGAATCGTTTAAATAATTAATACCTTTCCCTTCGCAGCGATAGCCTTTCTTTTCTTTCCCGCATCATTTTCAGAATCAAATTATACTCGAGGCTATATAAGAAAACCACAATTAACTAATTTCAAAGATAGAAATCGAACATAAGAACTAAATATTGGAGTTATACATACCCTTTCATCATACTGGAAAGAAAAGCCGTCAAATTTTAATTGCCAGGTACAATAAGGATGCGGACCAGAAGTAAGGTTGTGAATCAAAATATCTTGTACGAAACCATAAATCCAAGGACCTTCGATCACCAAAGGGGTGAGATACCACCTGAAATCATGATCAACATGAAGTTTTTCTTTCAAAACTTGTTGCATCCCAGGAATAACTCTCGACTTGGTACTATCAATTTCCCAAAGCAAACGAAAACCCTCACCACCTCTAAGACCCGGCCCAATACTCTATCTCTTATAATTCTTTGCATCCATAGCATCAACGTAAGTAGCATGAAAATTTTCGACGGTATAATATTTACGCTCCATATGATTGGGTATGTAACTTTTGAGATTTGTCTCCGCTTTACTGTGTTTATGGCACTCATTTAACATACGCCACCAATTTCCATTATACTAAGCTATGGTACTGATCACACAATGATTATCTACTGTACTACGGCCCGAAAAAACTTCATACTGAAATGAATCTCCACTCTTGTATAAAGGAAGCTCCAGACCTGCGTCCAATGCGCCCGCTGATATCAACAATTTATTTGCACTATATGGGAACTCCCTTATCATATCAAGCGTTATTTCATCACCTTCAGCGGGTTCATAAAAGGAAACATTGAATTCCATCAAATTATGTTCTCTCTTAAACGCATTGAGATCTTCATATCTAAAACCTAAACTCTCACTGGACTTCTTATTCCTGCGGGATGAAGCTTTCTTGACCGAAGCACTAGCTGTGCTCGTGACATTTGATAAAGCTTGTGCGGGATGACTCAAATTAAGGGGCTGAGGATATGAGGGGCCAGATTTTCCTCCTGCCTTCGGTTTATCTACAAAATATCAAGATATTTTTTTCTCTGAAGACTGTTTACTTTGATGCTGGACAGGTTTAGAAATTATACTATCTTTCTCTCCTGATATACCGAATCCACAATCAACAAAAATAGGAACAATCAATAACAACTTCATCTTGAATTTTGATAATAAACAAGGGGCAAATTAAGAAGAGAAAAAACCATTCGGTTGAACAGATCATAAAATCAAAACTAGAAAACAAAGATGGAACCCTTACCTGATAAAAATCTTGAACTCCAAAGAAATGGATATCTGACTTCAATAAAAGAAAATTTCTGACTGAAAATGAAAGATATAGACATAAAAAGACTGAACCAGTGGATTTTAAAATTTTTCTGAAAAAGAAGTTAAAACAGTGGCTTTATGAAGAAGAAGACCAAGAGGATAGAGAATAGAAATAATAACTGAATAATCTGATAAGTCTCAACTTTATAAGAAGATCCGGAAAAAATAAATAAAAATGAACCGTCAAAAGAATAAAAATACATTAAATGAGAAAGAGAAATTTTATTGAAGGCGACGTGAGAATCAATAGGAACGTGATAAATTTTTCTTTCAAAATTCTACCCTACTAAGAATATGAAAGAAAAAGGGGCAAATTGTGAATACCAAATCTCCACCGTACACATATTAAAATCTTAAAATAGAATCATCAGATTAAGATAGCTCGAGAAACACCAAATCAATACCTAAAAGCTCTTTCTCATATCCCGAAGAAAAATCAACGGTTCATATGAATTACTTCTGACAATAAGACAGATGGCGCAAGCCTGACAGAAACAAGACATATGTCACATACCTGACACCTTTATTGCATGAGTGACACATATCGATCATGCAGATTGCGAGACAGAAAAGAGTCAAAATATGAATTACCTTTCCCGTAAGTTACATAATATCTTTGCTGCATGAGAAACACGTGTTAATCATGCAGAGTCCTGGACAAGCATGATACATATGGATTCAAAGCATGACACATCTTTCCCGCACGTTACGTGCCAAACATGCAATATCACAAAAAGGATTATACGGTCCACAACTTAATATATTCACACCATATTTACGGGATTAATTACGTGGATGAATTTAATTTGCCAATCCAAGAATAAGGACCGCAAAGAGGGTGCAATCCACTCAACATGAAATCAGATAAAACAAAGAAGACCTGTATCATGTCCTGCGAAACACATAAGAAAATATGCGGGACAAATATCTTAAAATATTTAGATAATATCAAATAGTTGGACGGATAAGATCTGGTGAGACCCTTATAAAGCATTATAAATACTGGACTCTAAAACTGAAGAAAGGGTCGAGAAAAAATACTAAGAGAACATAACAATATTTGGACTAAAAAAATTTGAATTAGGTAAGAACTACAATATATGCTGCTCTAATCATTTATTATATATAATTATTTTATCTGAATAAAATATATTCTTTATCAATATGTTCGATGTCTATTCAATGTTATTTATAGAGTCTTTTCATTTGAACAATAAATTTATTTGGTTGTGATGTCAGTTTTTTTTAGTAATCACACTTTTTCTACTTCAACAATATGTTTGGATCTGTCGAATATTCATTGAAATGCTATGTTTAATCACTATATCTATTGTTATGGATTTGAGTAAAAAAGTGGAGAAGTTTCACTGCACAATCTTCAAATTTAATCATCTTTTGCATGGAGATATTGGAGAGTTGTAGAAACTCGAGGTGGCAAGATTTCATAGGTTAACATGGGAGTAGTCAATTGGGATTTATAATGACTTACAGAGAATTCTGAAATATGTTGTTATATATTCAATTGAGATTTCCAGAGAGTCTCCCAAACTCTCCTGTTATTGGATAGAGACTTTTTCCAAGTCTTTTAAATTCTCCCAAACTCTTTTGTTATTGGATTAAGATTTTTTAGAAGTCACTCAAACACTCTTGTTATTGGATTAAGACTTCAAAATCATGGATTTGTTACTTATAGGGATTTTGGGAGACTTTTTGGATGAAAATAGGCATGAGTGAAATCTCTCCCTTATAGGTGATATTTTGAGAGACTTGAAAATTTGGATAATCCAAAGGTCCTCATTCCTCAACCTTATCGGATGGTTAGTAGCAAATGTCTTATATCTATAGTAAATAAGAGAGTTAGCATGCACAAAAAAAATGTATTTTGTATTTGAATTATAGTGGTGCACTAAGAACATCTTATATCTAAATTACAATAGTTTTTTTTAATTTATTTTGACTTACTTTGACGAGTTTTGAACTTGTTGCATACTAACCCCATGACATCGTCTTTACTACGTGAAAAATAATTCATGTTTTTAAAGAATAGGGCAATCTCGATTCTTAACGCCTAACTCTGGCTGATTACTGTTAATAAAATATTTTTTCTCAAATTAAAACCTTTCGGGACACCAAGTCCAACACTACATAACCTAAAGTCCAAGTAAAGACTAAAAAGATGGTATATTTATGAATTATCCAAAATTTTCATACTGAAGACTATGTAATAATGGCCGAGAACTAATCGTTCAAAAAAATAGTAATGGCAAAACTAGTAAGTCCGAAAAAATGATATCGATTTTACGACCAAACCAAGTACTGTATCATTCAACAGGATTGCTTGATCATATCAAGAAATTCCCAATTTGGGTGGTCTTTGATGACGGCAAGAAAGGGACATAATCCCATATAGATAACATATTTATTGAATACAACATAAGATAACTTTATTATAAGAGCAAGTTTTGCATACGATGCCAATGCCACACACTTGGTTTAGTTCACAATCAGCTAAAGAGGAATCAAGAACATCATCTATGATACTGGTTGATGATCTTGTCAACTCGTGCAAGATGTAGACCAATTCCTATGGAGTAGTTTTTACACCCATCATCCATGATATTTTTTTGAACCTGATATGATCTAGACTATGAATGTCATGTATCATCCGACTTATTTTTGATTCAATTATTCAGATGTTCATTTGGGATTTTGCAGGGTTGGTGAAGAACTATTGATTTTCTTATGCCATGGTTAACTTGGAGGTAACTTATGTGTTGTACTATGTGATCAATATCGGCCGTTACGGCCACGATAACGACGATATTTAAGGTATCTCTTCAAGAGCGCGACGAATCTTCAAATATCGTCGTATCGGCCGATACAGTCGAGATTCGCCCGATATTCAAGGTATATGCTTGTAACGTGCATAATAAAAAATTGTTCATGATACTTGTGTTAATTGTGTAACGTGCATAATTAAAAAGGTTGGTAGATGTTTTGAATTTATGATTAGATATTTAAATCTTTTTATCTCTACAAATCACAGAAACTCTCTAGAAATCCATTAGATTTGTATCTACAAGTCCCAGAGACTCTCTACAATTCTCTTTTGAAATCACTGAAAATCCCTATACTTCCAGAGAGTCTCCGGGATTCACTAGAAATAAAAGTCTATGAAAGTCCATATAAATCCCAATTGACTACCCCTGGTAAAATTATTAATAGTTGGTGGAATGTGTTCACTTTATTTAACACATTCTGCTGAATTTGCTCCATTGATTATGGAATCATTAAAAGTTGGGTCACTTGCCAGTATATGTTTATGTCTATACGAAATACGTAAACATATTGGTGCACTTTTATTAGGTGTGAGTCGTGTGGCTACCATTTGATAATACAGCGTGATTGGTCAAAGGAAAGAATAAAAGCCCAATTACAACACGTTTGGAGATTGAGGGATTAAAAACCTACAGAAAGAATCGAAGAGGGGGAGTTTTTTTCTGGATGGTAGTCGGTGACAAATACCGAAGAGGAGGAAGACTGGCAGGTTGAGGTGCATATAAAACAAAAGGAAGAGGAGAAGACTTATTTTCAGGTGACAACGTCGATAATGGTTTAAGTTTTCTTTTTCTTATAATTCATTTTAGTGATTTTTTCTAAAGAAATCCATAGCCATATATAACTAAATTTGTAGTTAGGGTTTTCGGTGGAAGCCAATTTTGATCGTATAAACTCGTACTAATTTTCTATAATGATTTAATTGATTAGTAATTTTACTTCATATAGCTTGGCAAGATCGTTTATGTGATTTTCTTGATTATTTATGCTTTTAAATTGATATGTCGTGCTTAGGTTAAATTCTTTGACGGTATATGCTTTATGATTGATAAATGACATTTTAGAATTGCTACATCAGAAGCGAAGGAAATTACACCGGTGAAACAATTAATTGGGGTTTTAATACACTATTTTCTGAGACATGAGATTAATTTCAATATTTGTATTGAGTAATTTAGAAAATGTATTTAAGAGAGTAATTGAGTTTATATAATTAGATTGGTGGAAACCGAATTCCCTAGTTATCGACTCCACTAATGTATAATTTTGGTTTTATTAGTTTATTATTTCATTCTCAATTCTAAAAATCCAAAAATATTGTTTTTGGTTAGTTTATTAGAGATAGTAATTACAATATTTTTCCGCTCCCTGTGGATTCGACTCGTACTTGCCGTTATCTACATTGTGAACGTCGTGCGATTGCGGATATTATATATAGGGTTTTCGATCCTATCACCGATGCAATTCGAATGAAATTTGAAGTGTTTCTATCCCCTTCCATCAACCATTTAGTCTTGGATTTTATCCTTCAAGTAGTCTCTTCCATCGAAGTCACATTTTTCAAACTCAGACATTAACTTAAACTTGTCTTCCATTTGCTCTTCAAGAAGGAATATTGTTTAGTTGTGGTATCTAAGTCTTAAATTTCAGAAATAATATTTTGTAACTTATGAATAATATGCCCAAATGTTTCCATGTTCCATACCTTTAGATTTTACTTGAGAGGTTATAGTTTCATCCACAACACACCACAAGGAGAACCTGAAAAACAAAAAGGAAGCCACCACTCCTCTAACATGTTAATGAAATCATTCTCCAAGAACCACATGATTTCAAATCTTAATGGGCTAGATATCAAGAAGGATCAGAGATGTTAAAAAGAAAGGGTATATGGTCTGAGGTAGGTATGGCTTTAGCAAGATGAGAGACAATAGGAAATTGAAGCTCAAAAGAAAGAGATACGATGAACATAATTGGGTCAAATTGAATATTGGACCAAATATATCTTGCACCTTTAAAAGGAAGATTAATAAGATCGTGTTGGGATATAAAAGTGTTAAATCCTTTCATACTTTTGGTTACTTTGGTGCAACCTTTTTTTCGTCGCATTATAATGATGTTGAAGTTCTCGCCAATACACCAAGGAAGCTGCCAATAACTGTAAACATTGTTTAGTTACTCCCAGAAAGAAGGTCTATCTTGTGGATTGTGAGGTTCGTACACATTTGAAAGATCCCATTGAAAGTTATCATGTTTATTAATACAAACAATGGATAGAGTGTAATCTCCCACTAGAGAATCATAAATGTCCACAAATTCCTTATTCCAAAGGACCAACATACCACATGAATTACCAATTGATTGCTGAAAGGTTCAGCCACAATCGACCATGCCAATTTTTTTGACCAATGTTGTATCTATTGCAGTGCATCATATTGGTTTCTTGCAAAAGGATGATAGGCGCATTTGTAAATTGAATCATCTTTTTTAATATAAACCTTCTGATTTTGGAGCTGAGACCTCTAACAGTCCAAAATAAGATCTGTAAACTCATTTATAACGAGAATAACCCCCACGTTTATGACATCTTCTAGCTTTAGAGTTTGATCTTCCCATTTTTTCAATAATAATACCAAGTCTTTCATTCAGTGATTAGTTTTCTAGGTATAACACTTTGTGTGAGCATGTCGAACTAGCATCATCTTGAGTTTCTTCACCACTTGGTTTAAAACCAAGTGGGTAAGTAGGTGATCTTGAGCTTGAGGTTTCAAAATCATCCAAATGACCACAAAAAAACCATCAAAACCTATAAGTGGTTCAGACTTGATTTTAGGTTCTCTTAAAATGATAGCTGCAGTATCTTCTAAAGTTTTAATCCTTTGCTATTAATAATTTTTTGGTTCATCGTATCAGTTGACTCTTATTAATTAGCCTAAAAGTTTACATTATTAAATGATTATTAATGCTTGGATATATTGATAGCTAAGGATAAATAGAAGGAACAATTGATGTTTGGTACTCAAGTTTTGACCAGGTTTAGTATTTGGTCTAAAATTTGTCCAACGTTAGGGCTTGGTACCTGGACTGACGGTTGACCCGAGTTGACAATGTTAAATACTGACTTCTATTTAATAATTTTTTTAAAAAAATTAAATAAAAATTAAAAATTAATATATTTACCATTTTACCCTTCACTTTCCTAACATTTACATAACTAAAATTATGTTTCCACCCCAACTTCATGTTATATCTAATTAATCGAGAGAGAAATCATTTTCTCTTTTCTCTTTTCTTTTCCTCCTCTTTTCTTCTTGCCTCCTCTTCTCTCTGTTCTTCTTCTATCTGTAAATCAAGAGATGAAACTGATGATTTGAGATCGAGTGATAGGGGGAAAGGTAAAAGAAGTGTTGATGGTGGTGGTGTTTATGTTAATTAAGCAAAAGAAGATGTAAAAATACTAAATTGAAGAAGAAAAGTAGTTATGGTTTTCTGTGTTGAAGATTGAAGATCAAAATTGATTATTCAAAAATAGATTTTAGAAGAAGATGAAGATTTTCATGTTAATAGAAGGGTTAATTACGCTGAAGAAGAAGAATTGAGTGAAATTGAGAAGTTAGGGTTTTTGAGATGGATTTGAAGGATTGATTAACGATGGATAAGTAATATATGAAGGGTGGGTTTGATTGAGTTAAGAGTTTAAATGGATATTTTGAAGTCGAATTGAAGAGAAAAAGATTTGAGAATTTAATTAGGGTTTTGTTGCTGTTAGTCGTGGGGAAGATGGGTTCTTAAGTTTTTGTTGCTGAAGAGTTGAGATCGAGATATGAGGGGAATGATTAAGGGAGTGTTACTGATGGTGTTACTCAAGTTGGTAAAACAAGAAAAAAAGAAGAAATAGTGAATTAGAGAAGATTAAAAGTTAGGGTTTCTGCATGAAACGATTGAGGATGAAATTGAGTGATTAAGGATAAGTTTTAGGTATATAGTATGAAGAAGAAGAATATTATAGTGAATTGAAGATTTAATTTCAAAGAAGTATTTGATTTGAGAAGAATCAAGGAACTAGGGTTTCAGTGTTCTTCCCCAAATTTCTGTTATGGGTATTTTCAAGCCAAGAATCAGTTGAGAGCAAGGATTGAAGCTCGCAGAAGAGGGGTTTTAGTGATTGCTATAGAAGAAAATGAATATGAGAAGATTAGTACTTAACAGAGAATAGAATTGAAACTACAGAGAAGTTGTTGATCTCGCTGCTACCAGATGAGATAGAGAAATGGGCTCAAGATTGAACAACAAAATGGATGAGACACTGTTCGGGTTCTGGTGATGTTCAGTGACAACCGAGAATCGATATGAAGCTGTTTCCATGTCTTATGAAGAAAAGATAGGTTTAGATTGATGGATAGTGGATCTGGTGTTGTTGATGAAGGTGATTCAAGTTGCAAATAGGTTTCGAGTGTCTGTATAGTTTTGTTGGTCGAGATGGCAGTGAAATAAAATGGAGAAGGTTGGGTTTGGTTTGAATTGAAGTTTTGATGAGTTCAATAGGTTCGTTGTTGATGCAATTGAAGAAATGGTGATTTACTATGGCCGGAAAGACAGTGAGGATGGTGACTGAAGATTAAATGTGATGTTGTGAATCAATTGAAATAGAAGAACTGATGATAGTTTGTGATTAGTTAAATGATTGTGAATGAATGTGTTAAATCTTGCAGGGAAGGACCCATTAGAATGACCTGAAATTGGCCGGAAAAGAGCCAGAAAACAAAGAGAACTATGCCAGATTTTCAGTGCAGTCGAGTCGACTCACTGACCGATCCAACTCAATTACTATGAAAATGTTAGTAATATGAAGGGTATAATAGTAAATTTATTAAGATTTAGTTTTATTTAAATTTATTTTTAATTACTAAACAGAAGTTAGGACTTAACTTAGTCAATGTAAGTCAACATCCAGTCCATGTACCAAACCCTAACGTTGGACAAATGTTAGACCAAATACTAAACATGGTCAAAACCGAGTACCTAACATCAATTAACCCTAAATAAAAAAGAATATAACAAAAATGGGTCAATGTGACCCCAAAAAACTTACATCAAATGAATCTAAAATAAGAAAAACCAGGCCCTCAACGCGATTGAGAACATCTGGCTTGCCAATAAAATTATAAACCTATCATTCTATAAGTTAGCTGCATACTGTAGCATCAGATGCTTCCAGTGGTTTACAAGTTCAGGTACCACTGGCACAACCACGGTTGTTGTTGTTGCCACTGGCATCAACAATCCATCCAACACTATTGGTACTTAAAACTGTATATCCACCTTACCAGCAACCCCTACAACGTCGTTCCAGTTTAGTTCAACTCTACCACAACAGTTGATCCATCTAGCTCAACTTCTTGCCATTGCCATCGTCTGACCCAAAGGATAGAGATTTAGAGTGCAAAACAAAGAATTCGTCCTTTTTGGCAGTCTAACCTATACTTAAAACACACCGTCTACTTTTACAAGTCCCACAAATATCATCATTTTTTGTTTCAACCCTTCTGGTGCAGTAAATCCCTTCGCCAATAACGAATCTCAGATTCCTAATTCTTTTGCCTATGCAACTGGATCATATATGAATTCAGTGCAAAGGAAACCACTTCTGAATCTAGAAGTGGGACTGGACCATCTACTAATAGCACGCCGAGTCCTTTTGGGTCTTATGCTCCCTCTCCAACCTTTGGCTTGAGAGGTTCAAGTGTAGTAAGTTGTATTAGTTTTCCATTTGGTAATACAACCCCTACTGCTGATCCATTTGGTTCAAGTACTAGGTTAGGTCAAAGTTCCTCAACATCCTTCTCCATGACTGTTGGTTCTTTCAATTATGGGGCAGTGGGACAGGTACAAATATTCTATTCTGTTCGAGTTTTCAGTCTTCTCCATCATCTGTCTTTAGTTTTGTTTTTTCTTCTAAAGCCTTATCAGGAGGGTTGTCATTCGGGGCTTCGAAACCCAATATTCGTTCTTCACCTTATGCATCAACATTGTATTCATTTGGATCATTAACAACTCCTGTTGGCAGCTCTGCACCATAACTAGGGTCATCTCTTTTCTCATTTATTTTTGCGGCTTATGGCACAGCCTCATTAACTCTTTTCCCGAATGTGTGGTTTTGGAACCACAATCCCTGTTATGTTTGGTACGACATCCTCAAATAACGATCAAATGAATATGGAGGATATCATGACTGGGGATGTTATACAAGCATCGACTTATGTGGTTCCTGCATTTGGTTAACCAACAAGTTCAACTTCGCATTCATGTTTATTTCTCAGCCTCCATAAAGGGGGTCTTCATTCACGTTTGGACAGCCAAATACAGTCACTCCACAAATGCCAAATCTTTTCCAAGCACCACCCGGAAAATTTGGACTTGGAGGTATATGAAGCTTCTTTATCGGTAGGACAAAGGAATGTTGACAAATCTGGTCGCAAAATAGTTAAAGTTAGGAGAGATGAGTTGTGGAGACTGTGGGGCTCTCACATGATTCTCTTGTACCGAATCTAGTGATCAAGAATATTGCTTGCAGGTGATGAGCCAATTTTATGTTAATGTGAGAGAAAGATATATGCACTTGAATTTGCCGTCTAGTTCGTGTTCGTTGAATTCCTTAGTAAATTGCAATTTGGGTAAATTTCCTTTCCCTTTCCTGGTCCTCAGAAATCTGGTAAGCCTGATTGCATGAATGCATCTGCATTGGAATTTTCTTTTCTACACAATATGCCTCTTGTTTCTTTTCTTTCTCAGATTGAATATGTTCTGCTTGCCTTGATTTGTTCCCGTTTTGGTTAGTGTTTCCGCAGAACATTCTCAGACCATCTTGGTATGGGTGTCTCTCAGTTGTGCTTAGTTGTATCTTTGGTCAGGTTGTTGATCATGTTTTTATGGTGGTCATGAAATGACCTAAAAAATTAACAGTCGCATTGAGCTTTTGACTTGACGTGAAATGCCAGATGGCTTCCAAAACTAAATTCCAACTAGTTTTTCTCAACTTGGTTGGTTCGCACCTCATAATGGGTCTTAGAGCGCCACTGTTTAGTACATTTAAGAGCAACATGGTAGAGTTACGACTCAAATTGAGTCGGATGAAGTTAGGACGTCGACACATAACAAACTTAAAGATGAAGCGATCTGAGAAAGAATATCATTACTTACCATCTAGTGGTTAAACTTTCAAGTTACAAGTAAGGAAACCTAGTTATTTTGGTATCCTAGCCTGCTTTACCTGAAATCCTTTTAAAAGTATACTTTTGTATTGAAGTAGCTAACAGGTGCAACTCAAATTCTATAGGAAACCAGGAATGATAGAAGATGTCTAGTACAATGGATCCCCCTCACCTTTTCCCTAGAAGGATTTTTTTTTTTTTTTTGAGACTATTAGGTTATTAGTCCATCCATTGTACATAGATAAAAGGTGTTATAATAAGAACAAATGATTAAATTGTCCCTTTACTTATTTAAATTATTATCTATATATTTTTTAAATTATTTTGTATTAGGTTCGGCTAGGTTTTATTTTTGTATTTCCTATCCGAACATAAAACAAAAAATAAAAATAAAAAAGTAACATAAGGGTATTTTTAACCATTATCATAAATATATAGTTAAAGGGTTTTCATTTTTACTTCATAATAATGACATACTCCTAAAATCTGGAATGGTCCTCAAAATCTCAATAATTCTTGAAAAACCGTTCTTATCTTATGGGCACGGTATTTAAAATCGTACTATTCACTATTCAAATCGTATGATTCGTTTTAAAATCTAACAAATCTATCTGATTCGTATTTTTAAATCGCATCTTTGATAAGCCGTGAAGATTCTTTTTTATATTCGATTCTTGACTATTTTAAGTGGTCAACTTTCTTCGGATCTTATATGAAATACTTTAATAATGTAAATAATGTAAAAACAAAGGCAAGGGAATTGTAGGAATTAACATTTAGTCCTGTTTTTGTTGGGCTTTAGACTCTCTAGTCCTGTCCCTCAAAACCTAGTACTAGGAGGTCCTAATTCACCAAATTTAAAACGGGTCCGATTTTTTTTGAACGATTTAATCCAAATCAATATTTTTCCATCCCGAAAATATCCTTTATTTTTCTTCTTCTTCACCGTGTGAGAGACGATCCAGATTCTTCTTCTTCTTCTTCTTCTGCTGCAACAACAACAATGTAACTACTAATTTTATCGTAGTCTACGTGGAATGTAAATATGGTGATTAATTCAAAATAAGATATATAATAGTAAAATCTAAAGTAATGCGTTTGAGCAAGTTAAGATATGATGTGTTGCTCAGATAGAATGAATGAGAAAGCACAACATGTAAACATAAACAAGCATAAAGTAATATAGAGAAAGCAATCAAACCACACATTTAATACAATAGATTTTACGTGGTTCGGCTGTGCCTACGTCCACGGGGTAATGAGTTTGAGATTTTATTAAGTATTTGAGTATGGATTACAAATGAGAGTAGAAAGATTATAATTGTAATGAAATGACTAAACTTAAGACTTTCTTCTCTCTCCTGGTACTGAAAATTATCCTACCCCTTCTCTTGAGAATAAGTGTGGTTTATAAACTTTTCTCTATCAGTTATTCCTCTCAGCGTAGCTGACTGATGAGTCTCTTTCGAGTGCTCGCTGTGATCCATTAAGGATCTCGATCCGTTGAGAAGCCTCCACTTGTCTCTACTTCTCTGAGCTAGCATTTAATGCTGAGTGGAATCCAGCCACGCGTCTGACATTTCTGTCTCGTACTACGCCTAGGTGAAGTCAGCAGATCATTTATGGATCTTCCACGTCTCCTCCTCGAGATGTGATAAAGTGAACCTAGATAAGGATTCAGTGCATCTCTTTTGATGCTATGCTTCTCGTTTGCAACTTAACCCATGGAACCAAATGGCGCCACGTGCTCATCAGAATATTTGTATTCACATTTTTCCCCTTTTCTTTCTCATGCTATCAGGGGTAGGATGGGAAGAAAATACCCACTTTAGCCGCCATTTAGCACTTTTCCCATGATTCGCTTCATATTCTGCCATGCAATTATGATTCCTAGGATTATCCCTTGGAAATCCCTTCCTCTATAAAAGGAATATTTAGGGAAGAGAATAAACATTTATACCTTTTGTTTTCTTCTTCCTCCAAAGTCTTTTGTTTTCTTATTAGCTTCTTCGTATCTATTGATACGGATTGTCCACCATCATCTGATCTTCCGCATCGTAGAGATGATTTCAAACATTCATCTCGATCCAAGAGTAAATCCAGTTGTTACGTTGTGGATAAGGGTAGGCGCAGGCCACATCCAGATCAGCCTCGTTATCCAAAGATTCAAGCTTGCGTTGTGCATCCACATCATCGCATCCCTAGGGGACTTAAAAATGCGCTTGTTGATGAGTTTGCGTTTTCCCCACCTTCATATTTACCTACACCACCTTTACTCCTAGTAGACCGAGTCCAGATGGGCACTGCTTACAGCTATATTAATTGGAGTTTTTTCAAGGCGATGTTGCTTTGTATGAAGAGATGCTTCGTCAATTTACCTTTGATGATATGAACCTCAACATTATTGTTGGGCAACTAGAATCCGAACTAGTTCTTTCACTATATAGTAAGAAGGATCCTTTCTTTCTTGACGTACTTGCTAGTCGAGGAAGATGCGCCAAGGATAAGAAGACTCAGGTTCGCCACATTGCTCAATACACGTGCAATTGGTGGCGTTTTCTGAATGAGTATTGGCGTGTTCTAGTTGGATGGGATAAGGAAACGAGATGAGACTTTGCCTTATGGGGAGGTTGTCAAGCTTGAGGAAGATTTGAATCAGTTGAGCGAGAGCAAGAAAACTTTAATTAGTGATGAGGAAGCTCATGATTCTGCGCTGCGTGAGCGTGACCAAGCATAGCAAGCGCGATTGACGACTATTGATGCTCGCAAAATCGTAGATGTTACTTACGCAGCTGAGTGTGCCAAGGTTTCAGGTTCTTTAGAACTTCCCCCCCTCTTTTTCTAGTATCGTGCTCTATTCTTCTCCTGCTCTAAGTCCCTGTTTAATCCTAGGAACCATTGAGTCTGAGGAATTATTTTGTATTAAATGCTATACATGCTTGGCATTTCATTGTCTTTTAATTAACATTTTCCTTTCTGTTTTTACGCAGAGTTGGAGGGTCGCATAGAATGCTCGAATGGAAAAATCAATAATCTTGAAGTTAAAGCAGCTGATCTCAAGGCAGAGGCCAAGAAGAAAAGTGAATTATCTGCTGGGTATCTCCATTTGGCGAAGACTCATGATTCTCATGCTAAGTATTTTGAGTCTCAGAACCAGTTGCTGAAGAATGACTTTGAAGAGTTGCGCAGATATTCTCCTACAACCTTGAAATCTCACAGGATGAGCTGGAGAATTTTTACAAGGCTGCTATGGTGGAGCAGGTTAACACTGTGTTTCACGATGTGGAGAGTCGAGTTCTGGTCTCACACTCCCAGTCCTGTCTGCTGAAGATTGATTGATCCAAGTCTGCTTTTATTTGTTGCTCAAGTGTATGATTTTTTCTTTTTGTAGAAAACTTGATATGTATAACTTTGTTAAGTTACGCTTTTGCTTTTGCGCAGTCCATATTTTCTAGGGGTTAAGCTTGCTATATTTTATTTTTTATCTTGCGCGACCGCAAGAATTTAATTGTGCTACTTTATACCCCGCACAGTTGGAATATTATTTTATTCTTATGTTTAAGATGATGTTCATGCTAGAACCATTTTCATGTTAGAACGCGTGAGTCTTGCTGGATTCGACCATTGTCGCATGGCATTTCCTTATTATTATAAAGAATAAGCGACTCGTACTCAACATAGTTTTTGCCCTTGATCAGAGGGGTTCATGTAATGAGTTGTCGATCCCAATCATAGAAGCATTACTTATGGATGTACATGCCTCTTAGTGGGCAGCAATTGAGTTGTTTACTTCGATATGAACGCTCTTTTTTGCGTTTCCACGTGAGTCTATCTTGGACCACGTAAGATTATTATTTTACTTTTTTGTGATACTCAGAGCAACACATGCTTGCATGCTTAGCTCATATCTATTTATAGGTACAATATTTTATGCCTTTTACCTTTTGTGGAAGGATTATATTTTTTTTTTGTATATTTCCTCTAGAGACGGAAACAAGCACGCATCTGACCTTTCTTCTCTTAGATTTTATATGATTTTCATCCTTTCTTCATCATGGATGATGCCTTTTTGGGAATTTTGCATTCCATGGGTGTTGTAGGATCCTTGGATTCATATTTTTAAAGTAATATGATTCCTTTCGCCGCGATGCTTTGAATGACGTAGGGGCCACGCCAAGTTGGGCCCATCTTTCTCCAAGATTTAGCCTTTTGACACATGAGGATGGTGTGTAACACATTTTTCCCTATTGGGAAATTTTTTTATTGACTCTTTTGCTAGTTTGCGCTGGTAGCTGACCATATTTGTAGCACAACGTCTCTGCGCTGCTCTAGGTCACCAAGCTTTGCTAGGTTTGAATAAGAGATTAGATTCTCTTCTCGCGCTTTCGTCTTTGTCATTGGGGCGATAATTTCCATTGAGATGGTTTCCTCTATTCACTACGTTAGTAGATAAGGAGACTCTCTTACGGTTTCCTGCGCTTTTTCTTGTGGTCTGAACCTTGTGAAAGTTTCGTATTTGACCTTTCTATGGGTTCGACAGACAGTGTTTTTTGTGGTTGTGTTAGTTCCTTTTGAGATAAGCGTGGGTCATCCTTTTATACTTCATGGAGGGAGATGTAATTGTCTTGAATTGCATGCAAATCCCTCAGCGTAGCTGGTAAATTTGCATGAACTCTATGAAAATAGGGGAAGTTCTCACTAGCCCGTATTTGTAGCAATTAACTGCTACCTCCGGACTGCACTTTCCAATGGAGTGACATATTTTCTTCCATCTGTCCATATATTCCCGCAGAGTTTCCTTAGGACCTATTGCCAAGGCAAACATCCTATCCATCCCCACTCTTGCGGCTCGATTGTACATATATGTTTCCATGAACAACTTTGATAGTTGTTCAAATGAGTCAATAGAATTTGGTGGTAGGTGGTCAAACCAGGCGAGTACACTATCCTTCAAGCTAGAAGGGAAGAACTTGTACATGAATGCGTCATTATGCTCTCAATGCGCAAGTACTTTAGTATAGTACTTGAGATGCGATGTGGCTTCCGTAGTTCTATCAAAGCAGTTGAATGTTGGAAGAGGATACTTTGGTGGGATGGGTTCGTTGCAGGCGACGTGAAAGTAGAGTAGTGCGAGTTCGTGGAGGACTTTTTCCAATCTTTCCCTATTCTTCTTTGCTTTGAGGGTTTCTAGCTCTTCTCCCATTTTGAGCATTTTCTCAAAAATATCATTGAGATGCTTCGACGATCTCTGGGTACGAGTACCTGCACTAGACATAGTCATATCCCTAGAAGGACTATACGTTGAGTCATTGTCAGATATATATATGGTCTTTCTCTATTGTGGATGTGTATGATGGACCACTATTCTCCTATCTGAGAGTTGATTTACTCTCTCCAGCAGAGTGTGTTGTCTTTTTCTTTCTGCGTGAGGCCTTTCATTCCTCGCGTCACCTGCATGTGATATATCTACCCTTTCTTGATTTCCTAGAGCAGATAAATATGCCCCATTTGACAAAAGATTCTTTAGCTTCTGATTTTCCATGGATATTGCTATCATCCTATCTTCTTGTTCTTGGTTTGTTCTAACCAACTCATCTAACTGAGCTCTGAACAATATTGTCTCATCAGAACCATCGTTACCATTAGCATTGTTGCCAACATGAACTCTGTAATCAGTTTGTGGCATAATCACAACAGGAATGGTGACCAGTTCATAATCTAGATCTTCTACACGCGGCTCAATCCTATTTTTCAAATGCAAGTTAGTATTAAGCGCAGATGGGTAAAGGAACCCTGGTGGATGCGCAAGCAGCTAGTTCTTCCTCGTTTCTTCAGTAGGTGCGCTATCTTCTTTTCCACGCATACAATCATTGTTGAGGCTATCTCCAATGTCAGCTGCGAGATCTCTATAACCGCGCGAGGCGATTATTATTCCCTGTTTTGCAGTTGTCTAACTCCTAGCTTGTATTTGATTTTCTCTCTGATTCAGCATCTGGTTCGATTTTTCCATCTTGTGTTAAACCTGTTTTTTTAGAGTACAAGAAAAATAATATGTGAGAGTTAAATTGATTGCCACGAGTTTTGTGACTCGGTCTGTTGTCTTTTTGACCTAGATATTCCACTTGGGGGAGATAACTCGATCTATTCGGAGTAAAATATACCAATGTTTAAGAATAACTTTTTTGATCTAGTACTTTTGATCGGCTGAGAGGATTTTAAACTCAACTGACCAAGGGTGAAAGGGTATACTAGGTACTAGAAAGTAGTATTTGACCCTCCTTACTTCAGATCTTGAGAAATATAAGAAATCTTTTCCCAAAAGTAAAATAAAAAATAATAAAAACGTTTTAAAATACTGAAAATATGAATCTCAAGGACACAAGTCCCTGTTTCTAGCGCCAAACGTAACTACTAACTTTCCCTTAGTCTACATGGAGTGTAAATATGGTGATTAATTCAAAATAAGATATATAATAGTAAAATCTAAAGTAATGCGTTTGAGCAAGTTAAAATATGATGTGTTGCTCATATAGAATGAATGAGCAAGCACAACATGTAAACATAAACAAGCATAAAGTAAAACAGAGAAAGCAATCAAATCACACACTTAATACAATAGATTTTACGTGGTTCGGCTGTGCCTACGTCACGGGGTAATGGGTTTGAGATTTTTATTAAGTATTTGAGTATGGATTATAGATGAGAGTAGAAAGATTAATATTGTAATGAAATGACTAAACTTAAGACTTTCTTCTCTCTCTTGTTACTGAAAATTATCCTACCCCTTCTCTTGAGAATAAGTGTGGTATTTATAGACTTTTCTCTATCAGCTATTCCTCTCAGCATAGCTGACTAATGAGTCTCTTTCGAGTGCTCGTTGTGATCTATTAAGGATCTCGATCCGTTGAGAAGCCTCCACCTGTCTCTTCTTCTCTGAGCTAGCATTTAATGCTGAGTGGAATCCAGCCACGCATCTGGCATTTATGTCTCGTACTACGCCTAGGTGACTTCAGCAGATCATTTGTGGATCTTCCACGTCTCCTCTTCGAGATGTGATAAAGTGAACCTAGATAAGGATTCAGTGCATCTCTTTTGATGCTATGCTTCTCGTTTGCAACTTAACCCATTGCTCCAAATGGCGCCACGTGCTCATCAAAATATATATATTCACAATTAACAACAACATCGAATCGTAAATCGATTCGTGAATTTCTTATGGAGAGTCCAATTTTATTTCATTATACAATTGCTACGTGGAAATGATAATTTAGGGTTTGTGATAGTTGAAGAGGCATGTGGGATTGTTTCACACATGGATGGTGGAGAATTTTGCGTATTTGATAGATCTGTTATTGTATCCAATGGAATACTACATTCAAAGGCCAGGTACAATTTTTTAAAACTTAAATTATTGTTTCTGGGTGTCGAAGATCATTACTGAAAAATGGTAGTAGAAGGGGAATTTATAAGAACAAGTAGTAGTATTCTTAGTGAAGATGAACAAAAAAAATTATTTGTTTCAATGTTGTTTTAGCTATTAATGATGATCTTATTTTCTTGGGGGTCTTAGAATCTCTTCCAAGGAGATGTCAATACTACCGCAAACATAATTTACTCCTTCACTTAATTGTTTTTGTAGAACAGTTTGACTTTAGATATTTTTTTAATGGAAATATGGAACTAATGGAGAATATCTGTGAAAGTTAACAAAATTTTGGTGGAAAAATATAGACTTTTTTTAGATTATTATGTTTAGTTAATCTGCGCAAAGCGTCAGTTTCATCCAACCTATTTTTCCTCAGACATCAATCAACTATTTGATGGCCATGTATGAAGTTTTATCTTTAAGTGTTATTTTAGTCCAAAAGTTGCGCAAACTTATTTTGTAGTTCATTCCTCCATTACGTAAAATGGTTTAATTTTTTTATTAAATAACAAATTTTGAAGAATATTTGTTTATACAATATAGGTAGGTGTGTACGTACCAGTGCACCAGTGTAATTCCCATGAAATAGATTGTTTGTGAGTGAATATGGTTGATTTGCTCTATGTTTTGTAAGGGTGTACATATTGGTGCATCCGTGTATTTTCATGAAAAATATATCTGCGTGTTTGTATGAATGATTTATTTAATGCATGTTGAGTAGGGGTGTACATATTGGTACACCAGTGTATTTACCATAAAAAATAGATATATGTGTGGATATGAATGATCGATTTAATGCATGTTTTATAGGTGTGTACATATTGGTGCACCTATGTAATTTCCATGAAAAAGTAGTTTTGTGTGTGGTTATGAATGATCGGTTCTATGCATGTTTTGAAGATGTGTTTATATTGGTGCACCAATGAAATTCCCATGAAAAAAATAAGTTTGTGTGTGGTTATGAATAATCGATTTTATGCATGTTTTGTAGGGGTGTACATATTGGGTGCATTATTGTATTTTCCATGAAAAAATAGGTTTGTGTGTGGTTATAAATGATCAGTTTTATTCATATTTTGGAGGGGTGTACAAAGTGGTACACATGTGAAAAAATGGACCATCCCTTGTTTGTGCTTTGCATCATTAATTGGTTGGCCTTGTTAGACAATGGTGACAAATAATTGATGACCGACCAGATGCTCGAAAACCTTAATTTTCAAGCAACAGGATTAGATGGGTCCAGTTTGTGATGTGATGTAAGTGCAATCGTAGTTTCTTTTTTGGGTTGTCTTCTATCCTTGACATTGGGCATGAATCATCATCATCACCCTTACCTTTTTAAGAGTTCAAATAAAATCAACCTTTCTCTCATTTTTCTATTCTCTCTTCTAATTATCTTCGTAATATTTTTCTACCTGAACTATTCATAGCTTGGTGCTTTTCCAACGTGAATGGTGGAGTTAGTAGTACCAAGGTAATGATGCACACGAGGATAGTAATACAATGGAATCCGCAAAGACGAAATTATTAACAAGGAAAGGTACAATATGGTTCTATATGGATATGGTAGTCGATAGAGTTCCTGATTGACATCCATGTGAGCATGAAAAATCATTAGATTGATCTTACGGTCACATTCGTTAGATGAAATTAAATAACATCATAGTCCATCAATTAAAATAATAGCATAATTAAATAAACAAACAGGTATAAAATCAATCACATGAGTTATATGAAGAAATCTAAATGACTCAATTATTTATGTGGTTCAACCTTGAGATATCTACCTCCACAGGAATAATGAGGGTTGTTTCTTATTGATATTGAAATGAATACAGGGGCATTCAAGGCATTCAAGATCAGAGTGATCTTGAATGAGGAGGATTAAAAGCTAATTTTACAACAGGTTTTTTACCTAATCTTCTTTTCTCTTTTTTTTCGTTCTCTCTCTACCATTATTTTTTTAAGTTCTCTTTCTTTTAAAATTACCGACCCCTTCTTCTTTGGTTTAGCTGGGTATTTATAAATGCTTTTCTAAGGGACCCACTGAATCCTTAGCTGTTTTCCATTTTGATGTCCAAATCGCAATGAATATGATTAGATCGCACAGAAATCCTACGGTCCAATCTCACCTTGTTGTCCTCTTTCAGTATTGACCATGGTCTCACCTTTTATTCGGTCAATCGGATTTCTCCACGCGTACATCCTGATGGCAAGCTACGAGTGTGACTTTCCTGCTATATCTACTTTATCAAAGTTCATTGTATGTCTGACACCTACTTGGCGGGCTTGGAACATGATGATTACTTCTTTCTTTCCCGCATGTTACATGGTCGACAGTACTTTTCAAGCACTAATGATGCCAGTCTCCGGCTGCTATCTATCCTTCTCTGTCGAGTCACATCAACCGCCAGTTGAGACCAATTTCTACCGTTGATCTGGGGTACACCTTGAGATGGTAAAAAGGTGATTTTTGAGCCTTGGTTCGGTGTATCTTATGTAGTTGTCTTCTGCTTCCCCAGTTGTTAGGATGTTGACATATGTATGGTTGAGATCATGTACTCACAGTTTGCCCTTTTTTTCTTTTGTATTCTACCCGGGGTAGAATGGAAAGATAAAATACCACGTTTTTCTCTATCTCCATGTTCGGAATAAATATATCATGTTTCCCATGTTCACATTAATTTCTCTTATATTCTCGAGGTATTTTGATTTGCATCCTTTGAGATTCTCAAATAAAGGAAAACACTTTTTTTACATCATTCATTTTCATTCTTCTTACTCCTTGTCTTCTTCTTTATAAAAAGGTTTCTTTCATCAGAAAAAAAGCTTTTGTTTGTCTTCTTCATCTTTAATTTTAAAATTGATCTATCTTCTCTTTATCAACTCATATCTCCTGATTTTCTCAATCTTGAATCGTCGGCTCATCAGTTTCTGCATTTTTGATTCTTTTGCTAAGATTGAGGTTTTTCTAAAGAGACTTTTCAGTTCTGCCACTAAGACAGGTAAGAGATTCTTCTTCAAACTTCAATTTCAATTCTTATTGGATCTTGATTTCTTGTTCTGTTTCTCTTGATTTGTTAAAGTTCTGTTAATAAACAAAACTCTGAAAAGCTTTGAAAAAATCAAAAAACTTGGCATGTTATTTTTAAGCTTTGAACTTTGAAAAAATAAGGGACTTGGTCTGTGATTTTCTTCTCCGAAAGTGTTGTGCTTTTGATTTTTTTCTTTATTTATAATATTGCCCATGTTTGTTAATAGATGTTGAACCAAAAAGAGCTTTAGAATGATGGTTGATTCTGATCTTTATCCCTGATGTGTGATTTGATCCTGCAGAACAGTTTTAATCATGTCTGGCAGGCGAGATGATGTTCCTGAGAAGGATGCACCACAACAACACGTCCGTTCGGAAGAGAGGCGTTCTGCACGTTATGCGACGGAGAAACTGCATCTATATAAACAGATGCCTTCAAGGAGAGCGCCTGTAACAGCAGCGCCTTTGCAAATGATACGTCCTCCACCAGTTCTTACGGGTCCATTTGGACATCCTGCACAGGAAGCGGAAAAGAGATCCCGGAAGAGGAAGCGGTCTGGAGAAGAGTATAGATACCGGTCCATGAACCTTGATGAGTTCATAGCAAAGCATAACTTGGGCCCGCTCAAAGTTTCTTTTAATGACCAAGGGTATTGACACTAGAGATGATCCAACATTTTTAGTATGATCGCAACCATCTTCTAATTCCTGCGGGTGTATTAGAAGCCGGACTCCAACTTCCTGTGTACAAATATGAGGACCCATTTGCTTATGATGTGTTAGCACGTCGTAACAAATACGCGAAAGCCAGTGACTGGCGCTCTATCGTGCGATATACTGGGGGCTGGTGGCTGGCGTTGAACAAGTGTCACAAATGGAGACATAGGAAGTCTAATATGCATTGTTATGTGCATGATCCCGCGCAGCGTGCGTTGTTTACTCCGGATAATTCCAGTGTTAATTATCGTGATAATTACACATGAAGAAATTATAAGAAGTGGAGTGTGGGCTCGGAACGTATATACGGTCCAACTTGTTGGCTGAGGTAGCCAATTTTAAATTGAAATTGGTACCGGGAACCGCATTACTTCCAAGCCCATTCTGATGCCCTTTAATGACAGGATCCGTTTCGATCATGATTTTAGGTGGTACCACACTCCGCTGGTTATTGAAGGTCCTTGGGCCTTGGGTTGGTTTCATGAACGCCCAAAAGAAGCTCGATCTTGTCCTCCATATCGTTATGGTGATTATCGCCCTTGGAAGCTGAATTTCTATAACTTTAATTTTTATTACAGAGTTGAGCCGGTAGAAGAGGAAAGTTCTGACCCTTCACCTGATGCAAGCAAGGTAGAAATTTTATGTTTGTATTTTATCATGTTGATCATTACGTTATTCTGATTGAGGTCGGTCAGCAGGGTTCGAAGAAGAAAAAGGCCGTATCCTAAAGATCTTCCACCACAAAGCCGAAACATCCTGATGTTACCGAAGTCACTAGCCACGAGCTGGAACGCACCGAGAAAATAGATGGATCAGGAGTATGAAGCCAAGGGTGAAGAGTTTGAGGCTGGGGAGGATAGTCAGGGTAATCCTCTCCGTGATACGGATACAGGAGAGCATCATAAATGGGTGAGGACTCCTGCTACTCCAAGTACACCGGTGGATGATCAAGCATCACCCCCTCATTCTTCTGAGTTCAATCAAGAAATCCCGTTTGTGCAAGGTCATGCAGATGCTTTTTCCTTCAGAATGCATGCAAATATTTCACTTGAGAATGGAGTTGGAGCTACTACCTATGCAACTCAGTCTATAGAGCGGGAAGCGGCGCAACCTGTTACTTCTCTTTTTTCTCCTGTTACTAAAAGTTTTGAGCTGTTCTCTGAGGATGAAGAAGAGAACCTTGAGGATGAGCCCCACAATGTTGATGCAGCTATTACTGTTAGCGGTGACAGGATGGTTCAGACCGAATCAGTGATTGTTAATGATGCCTAAGTTATTAACCAAGGTACCAATCTTGATAAGGGGAAAGGTCCCGCGACTGAAGTTTTCCCTGAGAGATAGAGGAGGAAATGCTTCAATGGTTTGTGGCGAAGGATTTGCTATCTGTTCCGCATGACTTCGCTCCAGTTGAGACGGACACCGCAATTGTTGCCTTGTTGCATGAACAGATGAGATCTTCATATTTTGATGCGGTAAAAGATGCTTGGCTTCAGGATTAAGGCACTCTTGTGCGTCCTGACTTTAATCTTGATCTTCCAACTTCACTTGCGGAACTGATTGCGCTGGACGATGGAGAAGTGTATTCTTTTCCGCAACATGCCATGGTGCAAGTATGATTTTTTTTTTAAGAAACTGGTTTTGACTTTGCGCAATTTGTTGGAGTTGGCAGTTTTCCCGTGGTTACCAGGCTATGTACCTTCTTTATAAAATCTTTAGAGGTCGATCCTTAATGATGGAGAGCAAGTACAGGAAAGTTGAGAAAGAGTTGAATGAAGCTTTTGTGGAGAATGGTAACATGCAGGAACAATTATCCCAGAGAAAAAAAGATGAGCAGAGCCTGAAGTATCTGAAGCGGGACAAAGAGGCACTTCGTAAGTAATTTACATATCTTCAAGCTCAAGGTTTGTTTATTGTCCTTCTGTTTCTCTTTGTACATTCTTTTCATTTGGCCTATGAATTAGCCTTCATGGGATCAGCGGCGAATTCGGGTCTTTTGGATAAGCTACGTACTAGGAACCTACGTCTCTCCGAATATGTAGATAAGATTAACATAGAGAATGCAAAAGTTAAGGAGCGTTGTAATAAACTCATCGATGATTTGGTTCGAACAAAATCCAAATATAAATAGTTACGCTTGCAACACCTCTTAGTGAAGGATGAAATGTTCTATCGAAATATGGAGTCCAGTGCTGCTCTTGATTGGACGAAGAGTAGCGTAACACAAGCATGGATTTGAATCTAAGAGTTGGAGGATGAGACACGCAGACTCAATATAAAGCGTAACAAAATTTGGACGCAGTTTTTTTCTTCCTCAGCTTCTTTTCATGACTCTCAATATTCTGGCCACATTGCTCAACTTATCAATGAGAGAAATGATGCCCTTGCGGATGCTCATTCCAAGGAAGATGCTCTATCCAAGACTCGGTCCGAGATTTCCTTTTGCGGTTTTTGACAATTTCAGGGATAGTACGGTTTGAGATATTGCGCATTCCAAGGATATCGCAGTACCTCTCCGTTCATGTTCCGGAAATGATATGATCATTTCCCTGCTATATGTTGACTTATGTACGTTACTCCCTGAATGGGTGCGAGCTTCCTGATAAACACATTTTTATGTCTAAATTGTGCTCGATTATCTATTTTTATAGTGTTCGATTTTGTACTTATTATCGGTTTTTATGTCTTTTTAGGTATTTTTGAGAAATAAATATTTGTGGAAAAATCGGCTCAAAAAGGTTTTAAAGGCACCTAGAAAAATTACTAAAGGAACCCAGGACAAATTGATAAAGGCGCCCACCAGTTGGATTACGGGCACCCCTTCAATTCAAATTCAAATTATGGAAATTGGCGGGAAATTTGTGGTTACGTGAGAAAGTATCTGAGTTGATGTGGAACCTATTTTTAAGGGATTTTTAGGGTAATTCTGAGTTACCTAAGTGAAGAAACAATCAAGAGATGATCAACACACGTCAGAATGGGTGATTCACGCGGAAAAAATGGTTGCAAAATTCAAGTCACGCCGGGAAAAGAGAGTTGGAGTCTGTTTCGGATTAATAAGAGTTGGAGTTTGTTTGGGATTGTTGTTTGTGTCCTTATCGATTAAGGATAATGGATTAGGGTTCCCCAAACCTATAAATAACAAAGAAACCAAAGAAAAATCAAGCCACAGACGTGAAGAAAAATTCCGGAAGAGAGAGAAAATTTTGTTGGTGAAGAAAAAAACGAAGAACATAAGGCTCCAGAAAACTGTCGCTGAACCTGTTGCTGAACCTGTTGCTTATTCTTTTATATTTCTGAAGCGTACAAAGTCCGTACTTTATTGTTGTCGTCTTCTGTTCTCTTCAGCCACAAAGAGAACGCATCTGTAACACTTATATCCATATCAAATCTTATGTGTTACTTTTATTTCTTCATTGTAAACACTTTTTGAGCTATGAACAATTATTTGAGAGTGTTTCCAACATGATGAGATAATCACCATCACTGGGGCGACGGAGGAAGCTATTTTTCCAATAATAAATGGTAATTCTTATTTTATTATTTTTGTGCAATTCTTTTACTATTATTTGCTTTGAATTAAATTTGGAAAAAAATGGTTTTTATCAATTAGTTGTGTTTTCTTTTGATGGGTCATGCTGAGCTTAGAGCTTTTGATGTCTCATGCTTTCGATTTACAACTATTATTTTGAAAATCTAACTTTGGAAATACTTTGAATAAACTGAATATATGAGTTGCAAGATTTTTATCACTTGAAAAATTGGCTAATGGTGGAATCCTTAGTCTCAGTCCTTCCCATAATTTGAAATCAATTTCACTTTAACATTCTTTATTTTTAGGTTTAAAAATTAGGTTTAAAAATCAAATTTTTTAAGTCAGAGTATCGAATATTTTACCACTATTTAAAAAATACATCAATTCCCCAACTTCTTATCCGTTTGGTATTCCGGAATCTTCCGCAACACGTATTGTCCTTCCATAAAATTCTGCAGGTTCACCTTTTTGTTATACTCACGGGCTAATCTCCTCTGATAGTTCTTCATTCTTTGTAATGCGGTCTCTCTCCTTTATTTTAAATCATCCAATTTTTCAAGCATCAAATCTGTATTCAAATTCTTCTTTCATGCTTCAGCTTTTGTAGTTGGTAGAATGACTTCAGTGGGTATGATCTGCTTCTGCTACGTAGGTCAGCAAAAATGGAGATTTACCTGTTGGTTCTCTTCTGGTTGTTCTGTATGCCCACAAGGTGTTATGAAGTAGTTTGCACCATTTTTTGTGATGGCCATCCAATGTCTTCTTCAGGTTCATGGCAATTGTTTTGTTTGTTTCTTCGGCTTATCCATTACTTTGTAGGTAAATTGGAGTGGATTTGTTCTTCTGTATATTGAATGCTTGGAATAGCATATCAATGTTCTTTCCTTGCAACTTCTTCCCATTATCTGACATTATAGTCACTGGAATACCGAACCTATAAATTACATCTTCAATTATTTTTTTGAAAACATCGGTATCCTGGATTAGGGCTAATGCTTTGGCTTCGACCCATTTTGTGAAGTAATCGGTTGCTACAATTAAGAATCTTGTTTTTTGCGTCCCTTCAATCAGTAGCCCGACAATATCTACTCCCCATTTTGTGAATGGTTACGGACTCAATATAAAGTTGAGTTCCGTAGCGGGTGTGTTGATTCTTTTGGAGAACCGTTGACATTCTTCACGATTTCTTGCTATATTGCATCTATGTCCATATATGGCCAATAATACCCTCATATTCTTACTGTCATCAAAAGTGATTGTCTTCCACTATGATTTCCTGCGTCCTCGTAGTGAATATCTGTGAGGATATGACATCCTTTATTGCGGGACAAGCAGCGGAGCAATGGTCCAAGAAATGATCTTCGATATAGGATTCCATCTCTCAACTGGTAGTTGACGTACTTTGACTGGATCTTTCTTGCAACCGTTGCATCTGCAGGTAACATTCTATCTTCCAGGAATTGTTGTATCGGGATTCTCCAATCTTCTTCAGGTTGCGGCTCATCTGCAGATTTGTTGAAAGGGAATGCATCATCCTCGGCGGCTTCATCCGCAAGATCCTCACCTGCTTCTTCTTCCAAACTCATTATTGATTGGATTTTAATCGAAGGCTCGTATACTCGTCCAATCTTGATTGATGATACATTTTGATCTTTCATCATTGATGATATGTATGTCAGAGGATTCATGTAAGCCACTAAGTTTCCATCAAGCGTTTGATACTTGAGTTGAACTTGGCGAACCACCAATTGTGAATCACTTGTGAGCCGTACATCAGTTATTTCTAACTTAATGATGAGCCTGAGGGTGTGAATCGAAGCCTCATATTTGACAATGTTGTTAGTATGCTTTCCAAATTCGATCATGAATGCATGCATCATTTGATTTCATATAGGTGTGGTGATAACAATTCCAATGCCTGTTCCTTCTTGATTGATTGAACCTTCTACAAACACTTCCCGTCTGTGGGAGTTTGTGGGATCTAGTACATCATGCGGGTCTTCTTCATCTTCTTCTTCCCCTAGGATACCTTTTACTTCAGTTCCGTCATCTAGTGGTTGATCAGCCAGAAAATCTGCCAAGACTTGTGACTTCTGAGTGGTTTGTACCTCAAACAAAATGTGAATTGTTCAATTTGTGCGTTTCATTTGGAAATTTTCCCGACCTTTCATGTGTTCTTGAGCATGGATTCTAGTAGAGCTTTGCTTGGTACCCGTACATAATGTGTTAGGAAATACGTGCGCAGCTTCGGTGTAGCAAAAACTAACGCCAGTATTAGCTGTTCAATCTTGGTGTAGTTTTTCTCTGCGGGAGTCAAGTTCTTACTGATGTAGTATACATGCTTTTCCTCTTTGTCATTTGTGCGTACTAACACGACAATTACTGCATTTTCTGTTGCGGTAATGTACATGGCTAATACTTCTGCGGGCTCTGGCTTCTGCAACACTGGGATTGTTGCTAAGTAAGCTTTTATGTTTTGAAATGCTTGCTCACAGTCTTCATTCCAAGCAAATTTGATTTTCTTCTTTAGTGTATCAAAAAACGGATTGATTTTATATGATGATCTCGCAATAAACCTACTAAGTGCAGCTAAACACTCGTTCAACTTTTGTACCTCTTTGACACTTTTAGGAGATGGCATTCATTGCTTGAATTTTAGATGGGTCCACTTCAATACCCCTCTTAGTTACCAGGTGTAGTGGTGAGTTTTTGACAAGGGTCAGAATTGTAGAATCGCCCTTTGTGCCTAGTTGCAGGAACATAGAAGTACTCGCACATACTTGTGCGCATACTTCTGACTTTATATCAAAACATAAAATATTGTATTCCTCTTTATATTCCACATGTGAATTGAGGATGCAGTCTATACAAAAGTCTACAGGTATTTTATACTGATCCTGTAGTCTATAATCTCTATATGATAAGTCTCAAAGCTACTAGATAGGTTGCTCACTAGAGTAGAGCAACTTGAGTATTATCTAAACAACTGCAAACCTTCTAAACTGGCCTCGTAGCCTCCTCAATACTCACAACATTTATGCCATATCGGGCTAGTCTGAAGTTGCATAAATTCCACGGCTGAATTCCTTGAACTTGCCTTGAGTGCGCATCGATGTTCTGGTAATATCTACCAAATTCGGGAATAGTTAATGCTTAAACCCCAAAAATAACACTTTAGCTTAACGCTCTGTTCACAACAAACTCGTCTCAAATTGCTCTCATGTGCTCAAATATGCTATTGTAGCACTTTGCTTAAATATAAGCCACAAATAATGTGTTACTCCTCTTGGATGCGCCACAATCAAGAAGCAATGACATAAAAGATACAGTGAACCTCCCAGCTAGGCTAGCCCTAGCCTTTTATCATATTAGCGCCAAGATAGCACTAGCTATTTAGCTTAGCACCATATTAGCACCAGTTAGACACATTAGCGCTAAAGGCGCTAACTTTCCTGGTGCAAAGCCCTAGTACCTGAGAAGTGCCAACTAACCAAAAATGGTCTTACCTAGCAAATTTGAGCCTAATAAGTCTTTAGCCAACGTGTCACTACATTGGTACCTCAACGCGTCACTACCTTGGATTAGCTATAGCTTGACGCATCCTCGAGTATCAGACCATTTAGATCTAATGCATCCCTACCACTACTCGAGCACGTTCTAGCCAGCTCCAGCACGTCGCTAGAACGTCCCTGAATGAGGCGCCAATACTCCAGCGCTTCCAGATCGAGCACATCCTAGCGTGTCACATTGCTCTAGCGCGTCCCTGACCGAGGCGCCAATACTCCAGCGCGTCCCTCTTTGAGCACGCCTCTTTTGGTTCCAATGCATCCCTACATCCTTCATCCTAGCACATCCCTAGCTCGGGCACACCCCTTGTCTCAAATACATCCTTGCTAGCTCGAGCACGTCCCTATCCTGGCTGATGCTCTAACTCGAGCACGCCCCTAGCATCCTGATGCGTTTCTAGCAATGTCCTAGTACGTCTTTAGTTCTCCATGTACAATACGCCTTTATCACTAGAGCTTCCATACTTAGCGACTTAGCCACAAGCGCATTAAGCACTAGCATTTTAGTGCTAACTATATTTGATCCAATTGAAATGCTAACTTCGAACCTCCTCGACACTATCTTTCTAACCCCTAGTATAATTGTTATTTACTAAAAGTTATACATATTGGTCTTACTCCTGAGACGTTAGCACATTAGCCTTTTATATTAAAAGAGCTAGCATATTATTTGCGCTAAGTGGCTAGTACTAGATTTGCTAACTATTTCCCTCAGAAATACGCCTTTTATCTCAATATCAGTCCAGTTTCAAATCTTATATGAATTCTAGTAGGTCTCCTTGGTTAAGAAGCCCTCTACAACATTTGGCCTCAAATGCCTCTCAGACTTATGCTAAGTCACTTCTGAGCTAATACTTAGCCATTAAATGCATCATGTTACTTCTAAGTAAGTACATGACTACAGAACTTCCCAGACTTGACACTAATCAGTTTGATTATCAATCCAGTGAGTCGAGCAACATGCCTCACTGACTTAGCAAGTCATTTGACTTGACTTGACTTGATCAAAACAATAGTGGCTAATGAATCTACTATTTCCATGAGAAATCAAATAAAACATGGGGGATTCTCATTTGGGTATTGGTATGGCGGTCTACGGCATCATGGGTGGTGTTATAACCCCCGATAACAAGAAGGTAACAAGAAGTGGGCGATTACTGATAAGTTGAAAGGATGAGGAGTAATGGTCAGAAAGGTCTTCTAACACCCGTAATTTTTGTATGACGCTTACTCAGGGACGTGTCATGACATGGGATGAAGCTTCACCCGAAACTTATAAAGCTCACTTAGGATTGCATCAGGGTGTGAATGCCTTGACCTCGAATTATAGTGTTAAGGCCCTATTACGCGTGATGCATATTCGAGAATGCATCACAAGTCAAAAATTACCCTTACCCTGAACCAATATTGCATATCCACGAGAGCATCATAGTGTTAATGCACTATTATGCTGTGATGCATGATTGAGAATGCATCACTGAACCAATGTTGCATACCCGAGAATGCATCATAGTGTTAATGCACTATTATGCTATGATGCATGATTGAAAATGCATCACTGAACCAATGTTGCGTATTCGCGAGAGCATCATAGTGATAATGCACTATTATGCTATGATGCATGATTAAAAATGCATCACTAAACCAACGCTCCATATCCTAGAATGCATTATAGTACTAATGCATTATTATGTCGTGATACATGATTGAGAATGCATCACTAAACCAATGTTGCGTATTCGCGAGAGCGTCATAGTGCTAATGCACTATTATGCCGTGATGCATGATTGAGAATGCTTCACTAGACCAACGCTGCATATCCGTGAATGTATTATAATGTTAATGCACTATTATGCCGTGATGCATGATTGAGAATGCATCACTGAACCAATGCTGCATACCCGAGATGCATCATAGTGCTAAATCACTATTATGCCGTGATGCATGATTGAGAATGCATCACTGAACCAATGTTGCATACCCGAAATGCATCATAGTGCTAAAGCACTATTATGCCGTGATGCATGATTGAGAATGAATTACTGAACCAACGATGCATACCCGAGAATGCATTATAGTGCTAATGCACTATTATGCCGTGATGCATGATTGAGAATGTATCACTAAACCAACGATGCATATCCGAGAATGCATTATAGTGCTAATGTACTATTATGCCGTGATGCATGATTGAGAATGCATCACTAGAAAGTGCATTATATGAACGTCATATATCCTCCTTATATCCACTTGTATAAATGCAAATAAAACATATATAGGGAGGAGGTGTTGGTTGGAAATCGATAATGCTTAGTTATGCTAACCAGGAAGCAAAATATCCTTAGTTATGCCAACCAGTTAACGGATTTCCCTTGAGGCACCAACCAGTTAGCGGATTTTCCTAGAGGCGCCAACCAGTTAATGGATTTACCTAGAGGCACCAACCAGTTAGCGGATTTTGCCTAGAGGCGCCAACCAGTTAGCGTTTTTGCCTAAAGTGCAGTCGATGGATGTCACTTCCCTTTCTTTTATTTATTTGTAACAATACGAATAAAACATATATAGGGAGGGAGCTTTGCTTGAATGTGCTTGTGTGGTAATGCATATATATATATATGCGATGTGGCATATACGTTGGAGCATACTTGATGCTTAAGCATCAATATGCTTATATCTTAAACGATAAAGCTTAAATGTGCATGAGAGGTAATGCACATATGTATGCGATATGGCCTATATGTTGGAGCATACTTGATGCTTAAGCATCAATATGCTTATAGCTTAGCCCATAGAGCTTGAATTATGCGAAAGTATCATTCAATCGTGTTGCGTACTCGAGAATGCATATTTGCATAGTCAATAGCGATAGTTATGCTCAAGTTAGTGCATACCTTGCAAAAGTCCTTCGGCCTATACGGTCTACGCTTTGCTTGGCCATTGGCCTTGCGATGAAGTTGGAATTGATGTTGACTTTGCCTTAATAGGCTTAAGTTGCTTGTTCCTTTCGAATTGACACTTTGGATGAACTGTGGTCATGCTTGATCCCTTCAAGGTACGGGTTGGGTACATAGGAAATCATAATGCAATGAGGTGCAGTATCTTGTCGCTCATATCATCTAATTTGGAGATGATTGCGACGCTTTGGTAACTCATTTCATCTGGCTTGGTAGTGCTATAAAAGAGATGATTGTTGCTGCACTTCATGAGGTAGTTGCATTCCATTTGATGGAGGTTCATATTTATTATCAAGCCATAACGGAATAGGCCTGGGTTGCTGCAGTCTTGGCAAGAATAAGATCAGTGCAGGCTCCAGAGTATGGTCTAAGCAGAGTTGATAAAACGAAACATTAGGCTAGAAATGGCCTAGGGGCTATTCCAAGGAATGAGTTAGGCCTAGAAAATGCTCGTAACTACGTGATGATTTTCAAAGGAATTTACCATTGGCTTTAATGACCTTGTACCCTTTGCAGAACAAGGGTGAGTTGGAACGGTATGGAAACTACATTTCGAGTGTCATGCTTGGAAAGGAAAATATACCTGCATTTGACAACGAGAATTTAAGCTTTAAAGTCCGGTTACTATCTTTTAAGTCGCACATCGAGGAGGTCTATCCTGCCCAACGCATAGCGTCGGAGGCTGAATTTTCCGGTCTGTGACAAATGGTAGCAGAGCAAGTCCCGAGAAAACACTAGGAACTGTACGTTTTGGACTCGTCAAGTGAGTGTTGGTAATGCGACTACAGAATTTTTTCATTCAAAAGAAAAAGAAAAAAGGTTGGAAGAGTAGGCCAACTTTTACGCAAAAAGAAGAGTTTCTGACTGCTAGCCCAGTTACTTTGTAAGTTTGTGTGGGACAATCAGGCCAAGTGCATGTGCTAAGAAAATTATAACTACTACGATAGTTACTTCGCTGATATTTGGACGCGCTCGAGTGTACTATGAGTTTGCCAGGCCTTATTAGTCTCTTTTACCATACCGTTGGTAACATGGAAGACCGTCGTTGGAACAGTGATAGACAACGGGACTGATCATCCCCACCCGTCGCTGGAACGGTGTATTATCATGCCTGCTAGCTCAGGGACGCGTCATGACCTAAGATGAAGCTTCACCCTAAGATTATAAATCTCACTTAGGATTGCATCAGTGTGTGAATTCCTTGACCTCGAATTATAGTGTTAAAGTCCTATTACGCGTGATGCATATTCGAGAATGCATCACAAGTCAAAAATTACCCTTACCCGGGAAAGGCACAAATGAACCAATGTTGCGTATCCGCGAGAGCATCAAAGTGCTAATGCACTATTATGTCGTGATGCATGATTGAGAATGCACTATTATGTCGTGATGCATTATTGATCACTGAACCAATGTTGCGTTTTCGCGAGAGCGTCTTAGTGCTAATACACTATTATGTCATGATGCATGATTGAGAATACATCACTGAACCAACGCTGCATACCCGAGAATACATTATAGTGCTAATGCACTATTATGCCGTGATGCATGGTTGAGAATGCATCATAGTGCTAATGCACTATATGATGCATGATTACGAATGCATCATAGTGCTAATGCACTATTATGCCGTGATGCATGATTGAGAATGCATCATAGTGATAATGCACTATTATGCTGTGATGCATGATTTAGAATGCATCACTGAACCAATGCTGCATACCCGAGAATGCATTATAGTGTTAATGCACTATTATGCCGTGATGCATAATTGAGAATGCATCACTAAACCAACGCTGCATATCCGAGAATGCATTATAGTGCTAATGCACTATTATGCAGTGATGCACGATTGAGAATGCATCACTGAACCAATGTTGCATACCCGAGAATACATCATAGTGCTAATGCATTATTGTGCCGTGATGTATGATTGACAATGCATCACTGAGCCAATGTTGCATACCGAGAATGCAATATAGTGTTAATGCACTATTATACCATGATGCAAGATTGAGAATGCATCATTGAACTAATATTGCGTACCGAGAACGCATTATAATGCTAAGGCACTATTATGCCTTGATGTATGATTGAGAATGCATCACTGAACCAACGTTGCATACCCGGGAATGCATTATAATGCTAATGCACTATTATACCGTGATGCATGATTGAGAATGCATCACTAAACCGACGTTGCATATCCTAGAATGCATTATAGTGATAATGCACTATTATGCCGTGATGCATAATTGAGAATGCATCACTGAACCAATGTTGCATACCCGAGAATGCATCATAGTGCTAATGCACTATTATGTCGTGATGCATGATTGAGAATGCATCATTGAACCAATGTTGTGTATTCATGAGAGAGTCATAGTGTTAATGCACTATTATGCCGTGATGCATGATTGAGAATGCATCACTAAACCAACGATGCATACCCGAGAATGCATCATAGTGCTAATGCACTATTATGCAGTGATGCATGCCCGAGAATGCATCACTAGAAAGTGCAGTAGATGAACGTCATATATCCTCCTTATATCCACTTGTATAAATGTAAATAAAACATATATAGGGAGAAGGTGTTGGTTGGAAATCGATGATGCTTAGCTATGCTAACCAGGAAGCGAAATAGCCTTAGCTATGCCAACCAGTTAGCAGATTTGCCTAGAGGCGCCAACCAGTTAGCGAATTTGCCTAAGCGGCGCCAACCAGTTGGCGTTTTTGCCTAAGGTGTAGTCGATGGATGTCACTTTCCTTTCTTTTATTTATTTGGAAAAATACGAATAAAACATATATAAGGAGGGAGCTTTGCTTGAATGTGCATGAGCGGTAATGCACATATATATGCGATGTGTCCTATACGTATGAGCATACTTGATGCATAAGCATCAATATGTTTATAGCTTAAACGATAAAGCTTGAATGTGCATGAGCGGTGATGCACATATATATATGCGATGTGGCTTAGAGGCGCCAACCAGTTAGCGTTTTTGCCTAAAGTGCATTCGATGGATGTCACTTCCCTTTCTTTTATTTATTTGTAAAAATGCGAATAAAACATATATAGGGAGGGAGCTTTGCTTGAATGTGCTTGAGCAGTAATATATATATATATATATATATATGTGTGTGATGTGGCCTATAAGTTGGAGCATACTTGATGCTTAAGCATCAATATGCTTAGAGCTTAAACGATAAAGCTTGAATGTGCATGAGCGGTAATACACATATATATGCGATGTGGCCTATACGTTGGATGCACAAATGAACCAATGTTTCGTATCCGCGAGAGCATCACAAGTATATATTCGAGAATGCATCACAAGTCAAAAATGAACCTAACCCGGGAAAGGCACAAATGAACCAATGTTGCGTATCCACAAGAGCATCATAGTGCTAATGTACTATTATGCCGTGATGCATGATTGAGAATGCATCTTTGAACAAATGTTGCATACCCAAGAATGCATCATAGTTCTAATGCACTATTATGCCGTGATGCATGATTGAGAATGCATCACTGACCCTATAAGGAGTACTCGAGAGTGCCTCATAGTGCTAATGCACTATTATACCGTGAGGCATGCCCGAGAATGCATCACTACAAAGTGCAGTACATGAAGCGAAATAGCCTTAGCTAAGCCAACCAGTTAACGGATTTGCGTAGAGGCGCCAACCAGTTAGCGGATTTGCTTAAAGGCGCTAACCAGTTAGCGTTTTTGCCTAAAATGCGGTTGATGGATGTCACTTCCCTTTCTTTTATTTATTTGTAAAAATATGAATAAAACTTATATAGTGAGGGAGCTTTGCTTGAATGTCCTTGAGCGGTAATGCCTATATATATATATATATATGCGATGTGGCATATACGTTGGAGCATACTTGATGCTTAATCATCAATATGCTTATAGCTTAAACGATAAAGCTTGAATGTGCATGACCGGTAATGCACATATATATGCGATGTGGCCTATACAATGGAGCATACTTGATGCTTAAGCATCAATATGCTTGTAGCTTAGCCCATAGAGCTTGAATTATGCGAAAGCATCATTCAATCGTGTTGCGTACTCGATAATGCATATTTGCATAGTCAATAGCGATAGTTATGCACAAGTTAGTGCATACCTTGCGAAAGTCCTTCGGCCTATACGGTCTTGGCTTTGCTTGGCCATTGGCCTTGCGATGAAGTTGGAATTGATGTTGACTTTGCCTTAATAGGCTTAAGTTGCTTGTTCCTTTCGAATTGACACTTTGGATGAACTGTGGTCATGCTTGATCCCTTCAAGGTACAGGTTGGGTACGTAGGCAATCGCAATGCAATGCATTGAGGTGCAGTATCTTGTCGCTCATATCATCTAATTTGGAGATGATTGTGACGCTTTGGTAACTCATTTCATCTGGCTTGGTAGTGCTATGAAAGAGATGATTGTTATTGCACTTGATGAGGTAGTTGCATTCCATTTGATGTATGTTCATTCTTATCAGTCCATACTGTATGAACGAAATAGGCATGGTTGCTGCACTCTTGGTAAGAACAAGATCAGTGCAGGCTCCAGAGTATGGTCGAAGCAAAGTTGATGAAGCGAAACATTAGACTAGAAATGGCCTAGGGGTTATTCCAAGGCATGAGTTAGGCCTAGAAAATGCTCGTAAGTACGTGATGATTGTCAAAGGAATTCACCATTGGCTTTAATGGCCTTGTACCCTTTGCAGAACAAGGGTGAGTTGGAACAGTATGAAAACTACGTTTCGAGTATTATGCTTGTAAAGCATGCTTGGAAAGGCAAATATATCTTCATTTGACAGCGAGAAGTTAAGCTTTAAGGTCCGGTTACTATCTTTTAAGCCGCGCATCGGGGAGTTCTAGCCTGCCCAACGCATAACGCCGGAGGCTGAATTTTCTGGTCCGTGACAGGTCTTCCCTACTTTCCGGGCACCACCCCACTACAATCTTCATAATCATCACTTCTCCATCTCTCCCTAACTTCCACGACTTACAAAAAATCAGTGTGTCCTCCTTAAACTATAAATAGATGATTTTTATTTATTCAAAACAAAACAAAATACACAAGACACTGAGTCTGGAAAAACAAAACTTACAAAATTAGTGATTGCTCTCAGAGAATCCGTTTTCTTCTTTATATACTATCACACTAATATTTTCTCAACCTTTTTTGCTTCCCTCCCCTAAGACCTACCCAAATCCTTTCCATCTTTGTAATCGAAGCATGACGTGAACGACCATTTCTTGGTTTAGGCTCGTCCTGTTCGACCTTGATCTCTCGAACCTACTTGAATATATGATTCGACCGTACATTTATTTTTATCCTAAAACAATTGACGACCAAAGGGGGAGATCACCTCTCGATTATAAAATCCAATTTTCAGTTATTTCAAAAATGGTAGATTTTAGGTCTGAAGCGGTTACTACTTCTATTGTTAGTTGTAGTGGTGGTGGTGGTGATTCTGAAAACACCCCTATTGATACTGAACCTCCTCATACCAATTATACTACCACACCTCTTCTCGGTGACAAAACCGCTGAAGATACCGAGAATACTCAAACTCTGATCAATATAGCCGATCTGATGAAGAGACAAGAAGTCCTTGCTAGAACTCAGGTGGACATGGCCATTACTCAGGGAGAAGCACTTACTTGCCTCAAAATCCTGACGGAGCGACTCTCCCCGGAACAAAGGATCCCTCTGCCGGAGAGACTCCTACGAGACCATGGCAAGGAGGACTCATTCTTGGTCCATCAACACCAACCTCCTTACCCTCCTGAAATTCAAAGGATCCCTCTTTCGGGAGGTTACTCACCTCTGACTTTCTCATTGTACGACAGTTGAAAACACCAGAAACTCCTAAATTACACTCAGCATGGTCGATCTGATGCAAAGACGGAAGTTCCTTCCAGAACCCAGAAAAACATGGTTACCACTCAAGACATGTACTTACTTGCCTCAAGACTTCTAATGGAACAATTCTTCCAAGAATAGATCAGTCACCAGGGAGCAAGCAACGTTCCAAGCTTACATACGTCAATAGTACCAGAATCAATATTCAAGACGATGACGAGATATACATTCAAGAAGGATAATTTCAAGAAGGACAGTACCTGGAAAGATTTTTATAATTTCAAGGAAAAGAGGGACCAGTATCGCTTCATCAGCACCAACCTTTTACCCTCTCGCCATCCAAAAGTTCATTTCACCAAGGGGATATATCTCTCACTATTCTCCCTCTATAATGGGGATAAAAAATGTTCAGATCTAAAAATATTATTCCAGATGAACGACGAATATCCTGGGGACTACATATGCCGATTCAAGGTCCAAAAGTTATAAAGATATATGTTGGAGCATCCTTCTGATCAGTAAGCACTACAATATCCAATCATCCATGAGGTGATGTCAGAACAAATGGGTCAAGAGGAAGACTTCATCTCAGCAAGCGTCACGAATTGAACGCTCACCATCAGCCTAACCCCTACTCCAACCTTAGCCTCAGCACCACCCCAAAGACAAACTCTGCTCCACGTCCCAGATAAATCTCTACAATAAAAAAAACAGAAGTCAAATCTAGCTATCACATTCTCGAATTTTCCTTTTCACGCGAAAATCCTTTCATTCTGGTACTGGTCCGTTCACTCAGGTACCAGTCCATTTTATTTTGGTCCCTTCACTCAGGTACCCGTTCATTTCATTCTAGTTTCTTCACTCTGATACCCGTCTCTTCACTCTGGTATCAGTCCCTTCAGCAAGGCGCTACCTACTTCACGCTCCCATGCAGTTCCCAAATGAAAAATAATCCATGCAATTGCAGATCAAAATTCTCAGCTTCATCAACAACTTCTTCCTATTTCTAGGACGACTCAAATTTCACTCTGAGGGAGATGGATCATTACAAATCAGTATAAATCGATGAAATGGTGAAACCCCCCATCACATGAGTACCCTGGGAGAGGTTCCTAGTGAAGAGGAATCAATGACAATACCAATATTAGGGTATTCAACTAGCACATTTCCCTGCTACACAACCATTCTGCACATCAACGTCAATTGGAGCATCATCCTCAACAAGTACACAAAGGGGAACTTGCATATGGTTTTTAGTATGGGGAGGTATACTATCCACATAAAAGTAAACGGTAACTCTTGTTCCTTCTTTAACAATCCCAGCTCTCTGATTTTGATCATTCCGCCCGTAAAAGTAGAAAGGTTACAAGCATATTAGGTCAGAACATCTCAAACATCAAATTCTTGAGAATGAACCCCAAAACCTAATATACATATCCATAAACTTTATATACATTAATTATAAAATAATATTTGAAGTACTTCATGATCCCAACCCGTTACAAGACGTTTTATAAAAAACGCCTCAGAAGCAATTTTCACTACCTCACGGAAACTCTGAATCCGGAAACAATTGTTGATAATCTAGGCATGGTTCTTATATCAAAAGTTTAGTACTGGTGTATACTACAACGTGTTAAAAGGGTGCATTAATCGGACAAGCGAACTACGAGTTATGGCAAAAACGGCTAGCAGAGTCGAGTCTGAAAACTGTCAGGATTTTCCTGGATACTTCCTGAGTTCTACTGTTCGGTCATTTTGACGCCCCAAAAAAACTCAAAGCCTGGATTTATTCTATCTAGGATGTAGAAAAAAAAATTCTAATAAGGATAGAGGTGTCAATCATCCATAACGGAGGTCGTATGAAGATTCTAGAGCGTTTTTCCCAAGCATTATACTTCTGAAATTTTCTAGTAACGGGAATTTATGAAAGTCTTTGTGAATTTGAGTACGGCTATGCTTATATGATAATTTTGAAGAGTCCACATGTTCTATCTTGATAATAAGGAGTAAAAACTTACTTGATATTGGTCCAAACCAATGGAGGAGTCCGACGTTGCTTCATTACTTACTTCTCCATCGACATCAGTAGATTCAGATTCTTCACAAGGTTCTTCAGTATGGGATGTTTCGCCCAGGTCTTCATCCTTCAATATATCTTAATCCTCTATATCCACGGTGTCTCCCAAAGACTCAGAAACATCAACATGGAAGAATTATTCACAGTCCTCTTTTTACAGACTAGGAACTGTCAAGAGCGTTGAGAGTAGTGTCCACTCAATGACGCATCACACGTACCTGCTGAAAGAAATAAACCAATGAATCAAGTCATGCTTTGGTTGAAGCATAGACCTGTGACGACGGCACAGGACGGATCCAACTTTCGTGATTTTTCATGTCCTCTCAAATTCTTGGAAGCATAGACCTGTGACGACGCCAAAAGTTATCTTCTTCCAGGTAGTGGATCTAAGTGAATCCCACTTGGAGACTGACGACTCCTTCACTTTTAAAAGTTTAAAACAGTAACATCCTTCAACTAGAAGGTATGACCAGCAACGATACAATCAACAAGACTTTTCTACATCAGTACTCACACGACTGGGGAGCCTCCTTTTCTTACCTGATCACATCCAGAAAGGTAACCCCATCCTTGTTGATTCTATTTACTTCAACCACATGATTTACAGTTGGACACGCTCCGGACTCGAAAGCCACAATCATCTTCATCTCAGTACTTCAAAGACATAGTCACCTCAGATTCAGGCTTTTTCTCTCAACTCCTCGAATATTGGTTTACAAGTTTCCAGAAAGAAATCCAGTAATATATGATAGACATATTTGTGTGTCTTATTTGTCCTTAATTATCTATTTTGTTAATGCTCATTTGGTACTTATTGTGTTATTTTACGTGTTTTTAGGTGTTTTTGAGAAATAAAAATTTATGGAAAAGATCGGCTCAAAAAGTGATAAAGGCACCCAGTAGTTCTGATAATGGGACCCCACTGTTGGTTAGGGGGCATTCCCTTTTGATTTTAAAAACCGAAAAATGGCGGGAGATGTTTCTTTTGCGTGAAGATTTCTTGATTTAGGTTGAAATCGATTTTTATAGGATTTAAAGAGTTGTTGGACATCACAACATGAAAACAAGACTAATACACGTAAATTACAAGAGTTTAAAGCCGTGAAAACGGGTGGAAATCCGTATTACACTCAGATAAAAGAATTCTTTCCTGATTCGGATTTACATGAATCTGAGTTTTTTTGGATTGTGTTTTGGGTCCTTATCGAGTTAGGAGGAGTTTTTAGGGTTTGGTAAACCTATAAATATCAAAGAGGAGGAAGAAAAATGAAGTGGGGAGGCTCGGGAAGAAAACAGGAAAAAAAAGAAACTGCTGCTGCTGAACGTGAAGAACATGGATACAAAAACGTTCCTTCAACCGATTTACAACGGATATCTTTGTATTAGCAACATTTATCTTTATCTAAAATGGTTTCTTCAACCCATCTGCAACTAATATCTTATCATCTGCAACGTTTATCTTTAGCCTAAAATACTTTTCTTCTGTTACAGTGAGAACTATGGTTTGCAACGCCGTTACACCGTTGCGAACCATCTGTGTTATTATTTTTTTTATCTTTCAAACACTTTTTGAGATATGTACCAATCTTTTGAGGGTGTTTTGAGAATGATAAACTAAACCCAACCACTAGGACAATGGAGGAAGCCATATTTCATGAATGAATGGTAACTATTTTTGATTCTTAATGACTTTTGCATTGATTTTTAATTGATTTATGATTTTTCTTAATTAGTTGTGATTTTGTTGGATGGTGTATGCTGAGACTTAAAAGATTTTGATGCTCCATGCTTGTGATTTATAGTTAATGTTTTAGAAATCTACTTTTGGCAAAGAAACAAAGTCAATAAAAGAGTTATAATTGTTAAAGAGTCATTGTAAAAATCAATCAAAATGATTTTGGTGGAATCCTGAGTTCCAGTTTCTCCTAATATTGTTAAAATATTTTACTTATTTTCTAGTTTAATTCAGAATTAAGTCTAAAATGAATCTTCACAAGTCTCGGTGAACGAACACATTTTTACCACTTTTCAAAAACGATCATATGCTCACCATGGAGAAAATCGCACACCTTGTTCTCTTGGTACCTGCCTCATGGTACCTGTCCTGCCTCATGATACTTGTCATGCTCTCTGGCACCAGCTCGGTCCACTCCTCTATTCCTTGATGCTCCCGTTAGTATCTTTTCAGTTTACAAATTCAGAAATCAATAACAATCAGTGAAGAACGGGTCAAAACATTCTTCACGAGAAATGTTCGTCTATGTCTCTAATATGACATATCAGAAGGGCACCTCAATCGAAGACTTGAGCTAGGAGATATGGATATTACACTAAAGTCTACAAGATCTGAAAATTTACACGGGATTACTAATCACAGATGTTTACATGTGGTTGGCTGACCCAGCCAACTCTGAATCGAGTGATTCTTTTTTCATATGATAGCTTGGTCACTTGGATTCAAAAGTTGGGGTAAAACGTCAAAATCCAACATCATATGAAAGTTCAACAGCTTCGAAAGTGAAAGGCGTATAAACTAGGGTTTCCAAACAGGATTCAGAAGACTCAGCTTTATAGAGACCTTGTCTTCCCATGGAATTTCATCTTCTAAGACATACCATCCTGCCAGGTCGCACTGTATCTCCCAAGAAGACCTCATCAACCTTTCTATGACAAAAGCACTAGAGTCCTCCGCCAACCTCACTTGCAGTCATGATCTATCATCAGCTTCTTCTGTCGGTTTCCAATATTTCCAACTTTGCTACTATCAGCTACAACTCAAAGCATTGTCTGTGGGTGTCTTGTCTCTCATTTATTGTCACTCTGCATATGCTATCACCAGCACTTAATTGATGCATACTCAAAATCTAAGCACGAGCTGGAATCAACTACTTGCTTACAAGGGAGTTTAAATCTAAGGCTTAACTCTGCAACAAAGATATTGCCTAGAGGACACAAAGCTAACAATATTTCTTGCTGGACACATACATGAAGAATCGATCCAGCTGACTTGATCCTCTATTTTAAGATGAGGCGGACCTGTTTTAGAAAGAAAGAGAGGAAAACGCCGACCATGTCCCCACTTTTGTTCACGGCAAGATGGCATTCCTGATAAGAACGAGGACGCCTACTATTCCCAATCAAGGTTCGTGCTGAGGGGCACATATCTCAATCTCGGGTAAGACAGAGCCAACCAAGTTTCTTCCCTGGCCAATGGGGATCCTCATAGGCGTACTCTCCATGACCCTCCTGGTAGCTTTTCAACCAACATGACTGAATCAAAAGTTCAACCCAGCTAAACTTCCCTTGGCTCACGAATTGGAAATTCCAGGCAAGAACGTGGGCATCTACTAACCACAGCCAAGACTCACGTTAAGGGGCACTTATCCCAGTACTTGGAAACCAGAAGCTAAGTATACCTTCTTCTAATCTTAAAATTTAAATTATGCGTATATAATCATTATAAGCATATTGTCACCATCTAGTCCTTGTTGTGCAACATTATTTTTCCTTACTAAGCAGGGGACTTAATTTAGATGGTGAGTTTTTGACAAGGGTTAAATTTATAAAATCACCCATCTGTCTAGTTGCAGGAACATAGAAATATCCGCACATACTTGTCCGCATACTTCTGACTTCACCTCAAAACACAAAGTATTGTATTCCTCCTTATATTCTGCAGGCAAATTAAGGATGCAGTCTCTACAAAAGGGTTACAGCCATTCCATGCTAACAATGTAGTCTATAATCTTTAAGTCTCAAGCTCCTAGATGGATTACTCACTAATGTAGAGCAAACTTGAGTCTTCTCTAAACAACTACAAACATTCTAAACTGGCTTCGTAGCCTCCTCAATACGCATAATATTTATGCCATATCAAACTAGTCTCAAGCCGCATAAAATTCCACGGCTGAATTCTTTGAACTTGTCTCAAGTGCGCATCAAATTCGAGAATTTCTAATGTTTAAACCCCAAAATAACACTTTAGCTTAACACTTTGTTCGTAACAAACTCGTCTCAAATTTCTCATCTGAGCTTAAATGTGCTATCATAGCACTTTTCTAAATATAAGCTACAAATAATGCGCCACTCCTCTCGGACGCGTCACAAATAATGCGCCACAAATAAGCAGGACATGAACGGTCATTTCTTGGTTTAGGCTCGTCCTGTTCGAGCTTGATCTCTCGAACCTACTTGAAAATACGATTCTAACATATATTTTTTTTACCCTAAACCACCAGGCATCCTAAAAAATTTCCTGAAGTGACTCCGAAGTACATTTATTCGGGTTCACCTTCACTTTATACTTCCGCATGGCTTCAAAAAATTCTCTCAGGTCCTGGAGATGATCCTTTGCTAACTTGCTTTTTATGAGCATGTCATCCACGTACACCTCCAGTGTGCTTCCAATCCATGTCTTGAAAATCGCATCCACGAGTCTTTGGTATGTTACCCCGCATTCCTTAGTCTGAAGGGCATCCTGGTATAACAATATAGCCTGTGCAAAGTAAATAATGCAGTGTGTTCTTAGTCTTCTTCGGCAAGTACGATCTGATTGTAGCCATGGTACACTGATAGACACATTTTAGTGTCTAGATTGCACCTTAGTTTCTATTAAG